>JADBJO010002103.1:85000-207500 GCA_016801955.1 Conus betulinus
CACCCAAAGCAAGTTTGTAGGCTTTGGAATCTATGCTCTGCAGTTTCTTTAACAAGTGCGCTGGAGCGCTGAAAAAAACCTCCTGGCCATACATCAGCCATGAAACGTACAGGGAGGGAGGTAGCGAGAGATATTAGTGCCTTTGTGTCCTGTCCCCAGTGCTGTCTGCTTATTACCTTCAAAGAGTTAAGACTTTTTCTAGCTTTGTTTGTTATGTAGTCGATGTGGTAATTCCACGAAAGATTTGAGGTCAGGTAGACGCCAAGAAATTTGACAATTTGTGTATATTTTATGACTGCACCATTAATCGTAAATTCAGGTAATTTATTAGGGTCATAGCCTGAATTAAACAGCATGGTTTTTTTTTTTTCTAGTGATAAGGTTAATCCATTTTCTATCATAAAGTTGTGGATTTTATTAAGTTCACATTGATACACTTTCTTTGTATAGTTCAAAGCCCTGACTAGAGTTTTACGTTTCACTGACACCTTCATCCACAAACAAATATCATCAGCAAATTGAGCAAAGTGGTATCTTTGGACCAGTCTTTCGGAAGATCAGCTAAAAGGATGTTAAACAAAATTGGAGAAATAACCGATCCTTGAGGGCAGACCCATACTTAGCTGTCTGGGGTTTGAATATGAATTTCCAAGCTTTACCTTTACCTGTATAAACCTATTAGATAGAAATCTGGCAATGTAATTGTACGTGTTACCTGTTATGCGTATGTGTTTAAGTTTATAGAGAGGCAAGTGTGCCAAACTTGATCGTATGCTTTTCGGACATAAAAAATGTCGCTAGTATATTTTTTTTCACCTTGCGAACTTCTGCTTTACTTGAGTTGTTAATTTAACGAGATGTTCAGTTGTAGATCTGCCTTTTCGAAAGCCAGCTTGGTTGACAGGTATTACTTAATATTTTTCGCAGTAATGACTAGTCTATTTAAAACAATCTTTTCCATTAGTTTGCATGTGTGGGATGTTAAGGCGATTGGACGATAGCTGTTTTTTATCTGCTCTGGGCTTTCCTTGTTTGTGTATTGGAATAATGATTGAGTGCTTCCAGACGAGAGGGATCTTACCATCAGACCAGCATTTCTGCAGAGAAGAAAAACGAAGAAATTCTATAAACATTATCTGGCAAGTGTCCCAGCATTTCATTTGAGATTCTGTCTAAACCAACAGATGTTTTCTTCTTAAGACTTGAAATACATTCTTTTACTTCGTACAATGTTATATCAGCATTTATATATGATTCATTTATATTATCTGTTTCTCTATGTGTTCTATTTTTTTCTTGATTTTCTCTATATCTCCTGCCTTTCTCTGACAGTCCAGTATTTCTACTATAATTTGCAAATATTCAGCAAATTCTTCAGCTTTTTCTAGATTTCTAGGTATATCTGAGTTGTCCAATTTGATAGGACACTGTGGCAAGTTAATTCCATTGTTCATAGTTTTTAGTTTTTCCCAGACTTCTTGCATGTCCTTATGATTTGATATTTCATTTATGCAAAAAATAGACCAATATTGCCTTATTGCTTGTGCATTAACCATATTGGCTTTGTTTTTTTGCTTTTTTCATCTCTAGAAGATTGGGACAGCATTATCTCTTAAATACATTCTAAATTTTGTTATCTTTTCCTCCTTTGCTTCTTCTTCACAAGCATGATTCCACCAAATATACCCGAATGCTTGTGAGATATCTTACTGACTTGCACTGTGGGATAGATTCATTTGCAGCATCTACGACTGCTTTTGTAAATAAAGTATATAAGCTATTGACATCTTGTTGTTTTTGCGTCATTAACTTCAAATGTAGAAAGTAAACTTGAAATTTTATCCCAATTTGCAAGTCTATAGCTATACTTGGGTACTTTGTCCTTGGTTGGATCTGTTGATTGAGATTTTTTAGTTTCAAAACAAGTGACAATAGGTAAATGATCACTATGTAGGTTGTCATCAAGTGTATTCCAGCTGCAGACCGGTGTCACATCTGGGGACACTAAAGTTAGATCAATGGCACATGCTCTATGACTAGGATTATCAGGAATACGAGTTATCAATCATCATTAAGGAGATAGAAGGAAGCATCGACAATATTTTCAACAAAACGATTACTTGTAATTGATTGACAGTCCTTCTCCCAAAATGGTGAATGTGCATTGAAATCTCCTGCAATGAGGAATTTTTTACCTTGGTCCGTCTGAAGTGTTCAAATCCACTCTGTGTTAAAGTCATTTGGACCTTGTGGTAGGTAAACAGATATGACAGTTCAGAGTGAAGAGTTCAACTGAACTGTCACAGCACAAGAATTAAGATTGGGAATACCTGGTGGAACAGGGTTCGGGCATGAAGTGTACTTTACCCCTTCATAACTATATATAGCTGTACTGATTTTCCCATCGGTGTCTATCTTCTGATGTATAGGGGGAAAATAATAGTTTTTTAATTTAGGTAACTTGTCTCTTTAAATGTTTAGAGACTGAAGAGCTAAAAGTTGGTATTCATGGTGAGCCAGGTGTTGCACGAGGTGATCCAAGTTCGTACTGGTGGAGCGACAGTTCCACTGGAATACGCTGAAGTTACTTTCCACAGACATCAACTAAATCTTTTAAAATCTGATAAGTTAACAGGAAATAAAATAATAGTAATAATTGTAATGATAACATCCTATTACCTAGGGGGGAAAAAAATTGCATGTGCAGTCAAAAATTAGCGACAAAATTCACAGCAGTTTAATTTGCGCGCAACACAGTCTATGGGCACAGAGGTAAGTGAATTCGCAAGTGTGCAGACGCATGTGACAATTCTTAGAATACTGGCCAGTCTCCTAGGACGTCAAATGGGTTGAACCAGCTGCGGTCGGGGTAGGGTGGACGTAGAAAGGGCCGGGCATAGCGGGCTGGCTTCCTGGGCGTTTCCCACAGAAGATCCCTGACGTGTTGCCCCACGTTCTCTGCCAGCAGACTGGTCCCCTTCTGTGACACGTGGCAGTTGTCCTTGAGATGGTAAGGCCTTATGTTATGATGATCGACGAGCGTGATGTTGTTCATGTCAAAGAGCTCGGAGGTAAGGATGGCATTAAATAACTGCCGATTTACCACCATCTTCAGGTCTTTCACAGTGGGAACTTTGCTGACGACGAATCTTGTGTTAGGATTCTTTCTTGATGCATCTTTAAGTGATTTAACAAAGGTGTTGCACAGCTTATTTGGCTCTGTTGTCTTCAGGTCATTAATCCCACAGTGGATAACCACAGCATCAAGATGAGGTTCTTTTGTAGCTATCTCCTGCAAGTGATCTTGAGTTATTTTCAAAGTGTTTGCTTATTTTGAAGGTTTGAAGTGATAAGACTGACCAAGGCATGTTTCTTGTACTCTGTTCATAACAGAGTCGTGAAAAATAAGTACATTCAGTAGATCAGAACTAGTATTCGATTTCTTTTGGAACTGTTCCAATTTAAAAGGGAGACAAGAGAGGTGGGGAATTTTGTGAAAGATGTCAAAGCAATAATGACGCGTTGCGAGCCTCCTTTTATTCATCGCTTTTAGATCTTTGTATTTTCAGTCGGTGTAGTGCTATATTTGATTTGTTTAAAATGTTTGGAAAGTGAATGCATGCCTGATTGTTCAGTTTTGTTTTTGGATCGATTGATAATGCAATTGGAATATTCAAGATTATGTTAGAATGTTCACCAGGGTTTCATAAGTTGCTAGTGCTTTGCCGAAGGTTCGAGAATGTTGTGGAAGCTGACCGAATTACATTTGCATACGGTCGTCATGATTTCATTGGTTAAGCTTACTGATATGCAGAATATTCTAGATAAGAATAATCGAGTAGGTTCAAGAATATTCTTTCAATATCATACAAAAGAATGAGAGCTGTGCCACTGAGAGAGAGACACACAGACGAGAGAGAGAGAGCAAAATGAGATTTGTTGAAGAGTTCTAGTCTAGAAGTGTTCGAGTCTTCATTGAGTTTGAGTCTACTCAAACGTGAAGCTGCCATTAGTAGAACAGTTACTGCTGCATGTACGATTGAGTTCCTGTACGGCTTATTGAACCTGAAGGTCAGTGGTTTGTTTTTGTTCCTATATTCTTCAACGTGTGTAAATAAAAGGATCCTCTTCTTTTCAATACCACCTGGTGTATTTTGTCATCTGCAAGTCGAACACCTACCAGGATCTACAATGAACTCTTACAAGCTATATGCTAGTACTGCACTTACCTTGTACTGAGGAAGTCAGCGCATTTTTAGCAGTTGTAACATTTGGGGGCCAAGCCAAAGATCCTGCTACACTGGTGTTTATTCCAGAGACATTATTCACTAGCCTGTACTAAACGAATTGCGATTTTGAAGGCGCCAGTCCAGATCCACGTCAACAAACGCCATCATGTACTGCATCGGCTGCCGTCTGAGAAGAAGCGAAACTTGGATCAAAACATTCAGCGTCAAGAAAGTCTTTAGCCGTGTTTCCGTAAACACAGGGGTGTGTGTACAGCGTTTAGTGCATCGAGCAGTCCAGGGAAGTGGAGGAAACTGTGTCGCCTGTGTCTGCAAGAGCAATTAGGATTCTACAGAGCTAGGAGAGTCAAACGGAAGACTGCTGCCTGAGTCTGTAGTTGAGCTTTGGAAAATATTGTTTCAGTGACTGATTGCTGACGTTAGTCTGAGTTACTATGGAATATGTGAAGATTGGAAAGGAACTAGGCCTTGCAGTGATGAACTCAGGAAATATGTTCAAGAGGCTGAGGCTGCAGCAAGAAAGTTGGAAAAAACAAAAAACAGAATTGGCAGCTGAAGAGAAGAAAAGACAAGAAGAATGTGAAGAGAAGAAAAGACAGGAAGAACGTGAAGAGAAGAAAAGACCGGAAGAACGTGAAGAGAAGAGAAAAAGACAGGAAGAACATGAAGAGACAGAAGGCTAGAAGAAGAAGAACGTGAAAACAAACAGGAAAGACAGCAGGACAGAGAAAAAGACAAGAGTGAGCTGCTGAAAGAGAATTGAAAAGACTTGAAATAAAACACCAAGAGAGAGACAAAGAGAATTTGAACTGCGGATGGCAGAAGTGAAAGTTCAAAATGATGAACGCATTTTCCAGTCAGAAACTGAAGTTGCCAAGACACTATGTCTTCCAGTTTTCGTAGATGGGAAGGACAACCTCGAAAGTTATCCGGAACATTTGAACACCATTCTGAAGCAATGAGATGGCCAAAAGAGCATGGGCTACCAACTTAAGTGCCCTTTTGACTGGTCATGCCCTTGAAGTATACTCAAGACTACCCCGAGAAGAAGCAAATGAATATGAAAAACACTGAAAATGGAACTTCTTCGAAATTATGATTTTTCTGAACAAGGCTTCCACAAACGTTTCCGGTCCAGTAGGCCAGAGAAGAACGAAAGTCCTGCTCAATTCCTGACCAGGATTCAAAACTATCTGGAGAGATGGCTGGAGTTGGCTGGAAGAAAGAAAGACTATGATGGCTTGTCATATCTGGTCCTGAAAGAACAATTTGTAGAATCCTGTCCTAAAGACCTTGCATCCACCTTCTACAAGAGAAAGATCAGAGCCTGAAATCCTTGACTGAAGCTGCACAGAGGTTCTGGAGTCTCACAACCAGACCCTTGGCGCTAGATCAAAATCATCTACAGACCGGATACAACCAGTCCAGGTTCCAAATATATCAACCTCACTGTTGAAATGCTTCAACTGCGGATGCCTGGGTCACAAGGCTGCTGAATGCAGACTGCTGAAGTATTCAGATAAATGCAGCCCTTCACACTTTAGTCATGAAGACTGGAAACACCAGCGCCTGGTGGAAATAAAAGAAGTCTAACATCTGCTAATGTTGACATCAGGGAAAGGAGTCAGGAGAGACGCACGTCGTCGAGGGGATGGAGATCTACCTCACGTCAAGCCCATGACAGCCCTGAAGAGCATGAGAAAGTCGTGCAATGTGCCTTCTTAAACCATGCCAAAGAGTGATCTGAGTGTCATGCCTGCGGTGAGTGGACATTATGATGATAAGGAGGTACAGGTGCTCAGAGATACATGGTGCAGTGGAGTCATCATTCAGAAGGACCTTGTTCCAGAAAAGCAGTTTACTGGCAAGAACGGCTACCTACGATGTGTCCATGGACATGTTGAGGCCGTCCCTACTACAGCTGATGTTGAAATTTCTACACCGTTCTTTTGGGAAGGTGAATACTTTGTGCCTGCCCAGTCCTCCTCATGACGTCATCATCAGCAATATTGAAGGTGCCCGTGCAGCCGATGATCCTGATCCTGAGTGGCCACACACCTGTGCAGTAACAATATGCACACAGTCCAAGAAGGAGAAAGATGGGAAATCTACACCATTGAAGAGCAGCATATCTACAGAAATCCCAGAAGTAACCAGAGAAAAACTGATCCAGTTACAGCAAGCTGACCGTTCGCTGCAAAAATATGTCAGCAAAACAGACACTATGACCAGGGGCAACACCGAGGTATCCCTTGTGAAGCAAAATGGCATCATGTGCAGACAAGACAAGAAACACTTTGAACGGGAAGAAAAGCCAGCTACAGATGCACATGCTGCTGAATTCCAAGAAGGGGAAATACCTTACCCCTCTAGTGATGGTGACGACTTCAATGAGGAAAGTTCTGTGAACGATGAAGAACTGTTAGAACTGAATGATATCAAATCCCAGGAAGCTATTGACAGTGTAGTTGTTGGGTCACAACTGAACAACCACCAGCAAACAGAAATACAGGGACTGTTAAAGGAGTATTCAAGTATCTTCACTGAGTTTCCAGGATAAACAGATTTGATTCAGCATGAAGTGAAGTTGACATCGCCCGAGCCTACCAGGTCAAAGCCTTACCCATTGCCTTATGCTACCAGAGAGTCACTGAAAGAAGACATCAAAGACATGTTGAAACTGGGGGTTATACGAGAGTGCCGAGGGTCGCCATACACGTCACCAGTTGTCATTGTCAAAAAGAAAAATGGTACTAACCGAGTGTGTGTCGATTTTAGGCAACTCAACAAGCTGATTTACCTAGACCCTGAACCCATGCCTACAGCTGCTGACGTATTCCAGAGACTGAGAGGAGATAAAGTTTTTTCCAAGATCGATCTCAGCAAGGGTTATTGGCAAGTTCCCATACCAGAAGAAGACATTCCAAAGACTGCATTTGTGATTCCAGATGGGACCTACGAGTTCCTCCGAATGCCCTTCGGTATGAAGAATTCTGGAGCAACACTCAAGAGGGGGCATGAAAAAATACTGGGCAACATGGATGGTGTATATATACTACTGGGATGACATCCTGGTCCATTCCAAAACATGGACAGAACACCTGGAAATTTTTCTGAAGCTGTTCAAACGGCTGTCTTCTGCCAACTTGACTGCAAGACCAGCAAGTGTGTAATTGGCGCAGATGATATTGACTTCATTGGTCACCGTCTCCAGGAAGGAATGAAAGGGGTGCTCAAGGACAATGTGACAAAAATTCTGGAAGCACCACATTCCCAGACAAAAAAAAAAAAACAACTGCAGTCCTTTCTCGGCTTAGTGGGGTTCTACAGAGAATACATGCCTCACTTTGCAACTGTGATTGCTCCAATGTCGGACATTCTGCGCAAGGGGAATCCCAACCAACTGGAGTGGGGAGAGACACAAGACTGAGCCTTCAGCACTGTGAAGAACTTTCTGTCCGAGGAACCTGTGCTACAGTTGCCTGACCCTAACAGGCGTTTGTGGTCAGCACTGATGCCTCTGATGAGGGTGTTGGTGCAGTCCTCATGCAGGAACATGACGGGAAGCTGTTCCCAGTCTCGTACACCAGCAAGAAACTATCCAGGGCAGAGCAGAGGTGTGCGACCATGGAGAAGGAGTGCCTTGCTATTGTGTGGGCAGTACGAAAGTTTGAACTGTTTGTCCAGGGGGTTCACTTTGTGTTGCATACTGACCATAAACTTTTATCTTTTTAGAATCTGCCAAATTTGTAAATGGTAGGGTCATGTGCTGGGCCATGTACCTTCAGAACTTTGATATGAAGGTTGAATATGTGAAAAGGCTCAGACAATCTGGCTGCAGACTTTTTAAGTCAGGCATGAGTAAATGAGACTTGTACTAGTTGTACACTCTGAACCGTGTGTGTGTTGCCAGTCGATCTTTGTTTTAAAGTCATTTGACATTTCTTTTAAATTGTAAAGGTTTTTAGAAATTTGGGAAATTTCTTTAAGTGGGGGATTATTTACAATTTAAAAGGGAGACGAGGGGGGGGGGGGGGGGGATTTTGTGAAAGACGTCTTAGCAATAATGATGCGTTGCGAGCCTCTTTTATTTATCGCTTTTAGATCTTTGTATTTTTGGTCGGTGTAGTGCTATATTTGATTTGTTTAAAACGTTTGGAAAGTGAATGCATGCCTGATTATTCAGTTTTGTTTTTGGATCGATTGATAATACGACTGAAATATTCAAGATTATGTTAGAATGTTCACCAGGGTTCCATAAGTTGCTAGTGCTTTGCCGAAGGTTCGAGAATGTTGTAGAAGCTGACCGAATTACATTTGCATATGGTCGTCGCGATTTCGTTGGTTAAGCTTCTTGATATGCAGAATATTCTAGATAAGAATAATCAAGTAGGTTCGAGAATATTCTTTCAATATCATACAAAAGAATGAGAGCTGTGCAACTGAGAGAGAGACACACACAAACGAGAGAGAGAGAGCAAAATGAGATTTGTTGAAGAGTTCTAGTCTAGAAGTGTTCGAGTCTTCACTGAGTTCGAGTCTAGTCAACAAGAAGCTGCCATTAGTAGAATAGTTACTGCGGCATGTACGATTGAGTTCCTGTACGGCTTATTGAACCTGAAGGTCAGTGGTTTTTTTTTTGTTCCTATATTCTTCAACGTGTGTAAATAAAAGGATCCTCTTCGTTTCAATACCGCCTGGTGTATTTTGTCATCAGCAAGTCGAACACCTACCACAGGATCTACAATGAACTCTTACAAGCTATATGCTAGTATTGCACTTACCTTGTACCGAGGAAGTCAGCGCATTTTAAGTAGTTGTAACAGGAATCAACAAGATGACGAGATTTGTACTTGACGTCATCTCTTGACGTGTCAGCCTTGGAAGGTTTGGCGTCATTTTTTGTCTTCGAAACGCTAGGGCAGAACACCTTTTTGTTAGTCCCACCTTTCTTTCTTCAATATTTTTTCTGCAGCAGACATCTTGTGCTGTGCAGGATGACTCGCAACGCCTGACGACAATCGACTTCCCGCCACTTCAGCATAGGTGGGTCCAGCTGGAGGGCAGGGGTCTGTTTGAGTTTTCCATGGTCACCATAGAAACTTTCGGCTTGGCGATGTTCTGAATTGTGCCGTTTTGAAACTCCACCGCTTTTTCTAGGGAGGATATTCGGCAGCAAAGATTTAAAATGACTTGCTGCAAGTCAGGCATTGTGTCGGATGTTGCGTACAGCGCAGGTGTCGAGATGACGCTGCTGCACACTGATGCATTCAAAGACTCCCGCTGTTGTTGGTGTAGGATCAGTGGATGGCTTCTTGCTTCCTGGGTTGCACTGATGATTCTCTGAACCATCAGATGTGTTTGCATTTGAAGCTGACCATCGTCGGGAAGCCAGAGTAATATGGTACGCAGAGTGCCGTTACTTCTGGACTTCATGTCTTAGCCACTTGCAAAACTTTTACCTCGCGAAAAAAGTTAACTGCTGGCAGTCTCTGCCATTTTTTTGTGTGATGTTGTGTCCGTGTGTCTCCAATTTTGTATGTGTGTGTGCGCGCACGTGTGTGTGTGTGTTCACGTATACGTGCATGTGTCTGTGTTTGTGTTGATAAATGATAATATCATGTGCCTGTTATTTCTAAATTTTTGCAATTATTCAATTTCAATGTGGTGTTTGGCAACTTTCACTGAAACAAAACACATTATTTAATTAGGAACCAAAATTGTATTTCATTTTGCTGTGCACACATTGAATTATATTAGTGTCTGAAGGACAAAGGTATTCATAACTACATCCTCCTAGTGAATCCATACCAGAACGTTTTTGCATTTTTATAACACTTGCCAAAGACAAAAATTCTTGTTCTCCGTGAATGGAAAGTATGTTGAAATTGTCATCTGTCTTAATATATCCATGATGAGTACACAAGAATGAAGAACAGGTACTTAAACAGAAGTCAAACAACATCATCAAAATAATAATAAAGTGTCATTTAACCCTTTCACCGCCAGACATTCTATTTTGCATAAATCCCCATCGCCAGCCATTTTCCAAAAAAGCTCTTATAGTATACCAGCATATGTGAAACGCGGATATCTCTGGAACTAAACAACCAATTCTCATGCTATTTTTTTGTAAAATGGAGGAGATACGCTGTACTTTTATTATATCATAACATGTTAGTAATGTAGTTGCAACGTGAAACGACTGCAGGCGGAAATCTAAACAAATCTTAAATAAATGTCAGCGAACCGCCCAGAGAAACGTGGACAAACGAGTCACAAGACAAACCACTTGTCTTGTGACTCGTTTGTCCATGTTTCTCTGGGCGGTTTGCTGACATTTATTTAAGTTATGTTAGTAATGGTAAGTCAACTACAATTTCAATTTTTTAGTGATCTCAAGTGCAAAAAAAATGCAAAAAAAAAAAAAAAAAAAAAAAAATGTTATGTTTCTTCTAAGCGTAAAAAAAAAGAAAGAAGAATGCCAACAAACTCTCAACAAGGGAGGAAAAATACTCCCTCACAACTGAAGAGCAGAAAGTATGGTATTTCCAACAGAAAAGTGCATGAAACAGCCACAAATACAACTACTCCAATAGCAGGGAACACACACACACACACACACACACACACATTCTTATGCCTAACTGGTACACATGTAAGAAAGAAAAAGGGAACACACACACACACACACACACACACACACGCACACACGTCCCTTTCACTCTCAACAGTAATATATATATATATATATATTTTTTTTTATGAACACAGTCATTCATGTGCCTGTTGGTCTCTGAACCCTTGCCATTCAGTTGATCTATAATCAGCTGTACACCCACTCGAAACACGTCTGTGCTACTCGCCTCTCACGTGTCAGTTGGCCATGCCCCCTTCAGCCTCGACCAGCAAGAATCGGCCCACAGCGTGTGTGTGAAGTTCGTTGCCTAAAGTCTTAGTTGGCTCCCTCACATAGAGTTAGTGAACAGTCAGTCAGTGCTGGCTGGCTCAACGCAAAAAACACTGGGGCACACGCGGTAGGGTAGTAAGTGGGCGTCTTATATCAGCCTCTCATAACAAGTTGGCCACGGTCCAACGCTTCACGTTGGAATAATTCGGTCAAGCCCTCACTATCGTTCTTTACTCATGACTGTCTGGGTCTTCTTCATCTGTATTAGGAACAACCGACCGTATATTCAATATTCCCAGCACTTGATCTGTGGTAAATGTACGGCAAGGTCAAGTACGTAAAGGGCTTGGTGGTGACGTCATAGTGAATGGAAAAACAATCGGAATAAAGTCAATAAAACACTGAACTGAATATAGTGTTCTGACAAAGCAAATGGCTGTGAACATGGGCCAGACCATCCCCCAACTATGACGTTTATTGCTGGCTTTTTATCTCATGAACTAGGATCGTAAGAGTATCGGGAGTTAGGTCACCCTACTTTGTCGCCAAAAGGCGCCTTTGGCGCTCTGCCAAGACGTCGCCAAAAGTGCCTTTGGCGGTGAAAGGGTTAAGAAAAGAAAAAAATATCTATAAATATCAACAACCAGAAAAATCAAAACAGAACTTCAAAAAAAAAAGGAAGAAAGAAAAGAACATGTATGTGCACACACACACACACACACACACACACACTACTCACTGACAATATTTCCTTGAGCATCTCTCATTGGTGCACCCCCTCCTCCACGACCATAGGGGTTATAGGCCCTTGCTTCCTCCTCCAGCTTCTGGTCATATCTGCAGCAGCCACCAAACATGGCAGACATCACCTCACTTTTCTTTGACGCTAAAAAAAAAAAAACCTTTTCACGTTGCCAACATCTTGTGTACTTCACCCATCTTTTCAAACCTGCTAGCTTACCCAAGTCTCTGCCTCTCAAGACCAGTCTGCCTGCCTACAGAACACTGTAATTCTGGTCTGTCTGGATGTAGTTGATCAACCTATGGGTTATTTCACTAGATGAACTGTATCTGACTGACCAAACCATCCATTTTCATGATTCTTTTGGCATGTTAATTGAAACTATTTCCTCTAAAACACTATCATGTTTTAAAAAATGCTATGATGGTTGTAAACAGGCTTTCTCTTCCACTGACTCAAAGAATTAAATGACTTAGAAAACAAGGAAAAGAATGTGCACTCAGGAAAACTTGACAAAACTGCGTACTCATCCACTACAAACTCAGACAGGCATGACAAAATCACCAAGTATCACATGACCAGATATCTTCTCCCTAGTTTAAATGAAGAGTGCAGAAAGCGAGACAAAGTTACAGCTCCATCTGGCTGATGATCATGCCTGCAGCAGTCTCTGTTCAGGTTGACAAGTGACAACAGGTCACTGTGCTGTCAACATTCATCACTTACCCCCCTGAAAGTGTTAAAGCAATTGTTTATTGTTCATTGTGTGCTACACAAATCTTCCAGGCCCTTTCACACAGACTGAATTGCCAGATTTGATTTCACACACAGCCATCCAGCTTGTGACATCAAAGTCCTTTAGTCACCAGATCCTAGGGAGCTATCAATGTCATGTTGTCAGAGGGAAATCCAACAGAGAAGATACTGCACTGCAACTGAACCACTTCAATAGCATATACTGTTGCCTTTGCCGATTTAATTCATGCAGGACACTGTCCAATTCTTGCTCTATTGAACTGCTTCATCACAGAACCAGGATAAGAAAGTGTCTAAGTGTGATGGGGAGATCTTTATCATGTCTCAACAGTGGTTTCTCTGATATCTAACTGGGCTGGTCTGGCATAGTGTAGCACAGCATGGCTCAGTTGCCGCTTTGCATTTACATGACAATAGCTGGAACCAGAAGACTACAGGCCTGACTCCCGATTTTATTTCTGGAGTGCATGATGGTAGCTTCCAGAAGAAAACATGTGGTGGCTATCAAACTGAGAGACATGGCTAAAGGCAGTCGCAGCAAAGATCAATGTTCGGTCACTGATGCAGCACACAACATACACCAAGGTGAACCTTTTTTTTTATTTGTGTGATGTTGAACTCTTTATGTGCAAGTGGCAGCTTTGGTATTATCTTCTCAGCTACCTATGATTCACCACAGCATGTGGTGCATTTTGCTCATGGCACTGATGTGACCTATGATTCACCAAAGCATGTGGTGCATTTTGCTCATGGCACTGTCATGCATTTTGGTCTCTGATTCTCATCAGCATGGATCTTCCCCTGATGTGCAAATATGAGCATTTTTCTTGTGCAGGAGTCCAGCTTCTGATGAACGGCCTCATCTACATATACTTCAATTACAGGTCTTGTTTTGTCCTTGGCCCAGATCTGTGGCTGTTCTACCTGCTATCTCTTTTACCTCAGTTGACATGTGGGAATGGTATGTAGCTACATATGGCCTATGTTTGACTCATCTCAGAAGCACAGCAGGCAACAACATGGAAAAAGTAAATGGTAGACTGTAAAAAGTGGCAGTGTAAATGGCCCTAGTGATGGTACCCATCACTCTATCAACATCAGAGTGAAACTCACTTATTGTTATAGTAGCAGTACACAAGCAAGCAGTCTGCTAATGGACGGGATCACAAGTTCTACCTGTAGACCCTGATCCATTGAATCTGAGTGGTTTTAAGCCATACATTGTATCAAACTATACTGTTTTGTTCATAGTCACAACCGCTCTGTGCATGTGAAGCTGGACTGCTCTACTGGGAACAGCTTATCACAAAAAAAGGTGCTGCAGGTCTTTCTCTCTCTCTTTTTTTTTTTTTTTTTCACATGAGTGTTTGTTCTCATTTACTTATCAAAGTGGATGTGCCTACAGAATTGAGCTAAGTACACCTCCCAAGGGTCCATCATGTCACTCTGTGCACGCTGCCAATGGGATATCTGTTTACATCTCATCTTTGTACAGCGCTTCAAGTCAGACCAGGTGGCTCTAAATATTCAGCTAGAATATTACTTTGGAAAATCTGGTGTATTTTAAAACTAGGTGTACTCCTTAGAATTTCCAAGTCCATCCTACATGTCAATTATTCAAAAAGTTTGATGACAGAGATTATTCACAGTGTCATGCAGAATTCTAGGTATGAGCATCAAGATGGACTCTTACTACTCTAAACAGAATTTTCAACTCAAGATGGCCTCTTACTACTCTAAACAGAATTTTCAAATCAAGATGGCCTCTTACTACTCTAATCAGCATTTTCACACCAAGATGACCTCTTACTACTCTAAACAGCATTTTGAATCAAGATGGCCTCTTACAACTCTAAACAGCATTTTCAAATCAAGATGGCCTCTTACAACTCTAAGCAGCATTTTCAAATCAAGATGGCCTCTTACTACTCTAAGCAGCATTTTCAAATCAAGATGGCCTCTTACTACTCTAAACAGAATTTTCAAATCAAGATGACCTCTTACTACTCTAATCAGCATTTTCACACCAAGATGACCTCTTACTACTCTAAACAGCATTTTGAATCAAGATGGCCTCTTACAACTCTAACAGCATTTTCAAATCAAGATGGCCTCTTACAACTCTAAGCAGCATTTTCAAATCAAGATGGCCTCTTACTACTCTAAGCAGCATTTTCAAATCAAGATGACCTCTTACTACTCTAAACAGCATTTTCACATCAAGATGGCCTCTTACTAGTCTAAACAGCATTTTTACATCAAGAAGCATGCTGAACATCAAACACTCAGACAGCTGGACACACAACAGACAGGCACTGCTCCATGTAGTCTGTATTCACAGTTTTGCTAGTTAGCTTTTTATCTTCTCAGCTTCTTTTTTTCTTTAATGTAACACAAGAATTCTCCACTTCATGCTCATCATCATCATCACTGTTTCCACTGAAGCAAATGGAAATTTCTGATCGGCTGTCAAATATCTGGCATTTACTATACACACAAAAGTTGTATGGATTTGCAAAACATTCTGACTAAACATCATGTGCGTGTGTGTGTATGTGAATGTCCATGTGTGTGTTTTAAGTACGGAGTTTTGGAATTTCACATGCGTTTTTAGCAAATTAAGAAAGTTGCACAAATGTTACACTCAATGTAATGTAATGTAATGTAATGTAATGTAATGTGATGTAATGTAAAAGGATATTTATAGGGGGTGCTTTACCTCGCGAGAACCCAAAGCACATATTACAGAAACATGATAAAACACTAATTCTAACTCAAAGCACACACACACACACACACACACACACACACACACACAAACACACATGCGTGCGCACGGAAAAAAAACACACACACATGCAGACAGACACACGAGCACATCAAAACAAGCACACATGCACAGAGATAAATCATAAATCAGATTGGGGAAAAAGATGTGTGTCTTTAGGGAGTTTTAAAAGTCTTTAGAGTCTGTGTTACACAGAGAAGAAGGCAGACCATTCCACAGAGCAGGTGCCAGGTAAGAGAATGTTGAAAGTTACAGGTTACTGACAGAAACACACTTTCATGACTGAAAAACACTTACACATTTTGATGATGGATGCACTGACACATTTCAATGCCAGAATCAATGGCACACTGTAATGACTGACACATTTCAATGCCAGAATCAATGGCACACTGTAATGACTAACACATTCCAATGCCAGAATCAATGCACATTGTAATGACTAACACATTTCAATGCCAGAATCAATGGCACATTGTATGACTGACACATTTCTATGCCAGAATCAATGGCACACTGTAATGACTGACACATTTCAATGCCAGAATCAATGGCACACTGTAATGACTGACACATTTCTATGCCAGAATCAATGGCACACTGTAATGACTGACACATTTCTATGCCAGAATCAATGGCACGCTGTAATGACTGACACATTTCAATGCCAGAATCAATGACACACTGTAATGACTGACACATTTCAACGCCAGAATCAATGGCACATTGTAATGACTGACACATTTCAACACCAGAATCAATGGCACATTGTAATGACTGACACATTTCAATGCCAGAATCAATGGCACACTGTGATGACTGACACACTTCAATGCCAGAATCAATGGCACACTGTGATGACTAACACATTTCAATGCCAGAATCAATGGCACACTGTGACGACTAACACATTTCAATGCCAGAATCAATGGCACACTCATTCCCAATCCCCAAACCTGGAAAGGACCCTACCAACCCATCAAACTATCGTCCAACAGCTCTGACCAGCTGCCTGTGTAAGCTGATGGAAAAGATGGTCAACTCCCGTCTGATGTGGAAGCTGGAAACCGACAGCCTTTTGGCCAGTGAAACAGTGTGGGTTCCGCAAGTACCACTCGACAGTTGACCATTTAGTCCATCAGGAAACCACCATCCGCAACGCCTTTGTCAATAAGCAGTATGTGGTTGCTGTCTTTTTCGACCTAGAAAAAGCATATGACACCACGTGGAAATCAGGGATCCTTATGGATTTGCATAAACTTGGTTTTCGTGGCTATCTGCCTATGTTTATCGAAAACTTTCTGGCTGATCGACAGTTCCAGGTGCGTGTTGGCACCACACTCTCGGACATCCATGGGCAGGAGTTGGGTGTACCTCAGGGGAGCATCCTTTCTCCTGCCCTTTTCAGCATTAAGATCAACGACATTGTGAAATCGGTAAGCCAGGGCTTTGAGTCTTCTTTGTTTGTTGACGACTTCGCGCTGTACGCAGTTGGAGCTTCTTACGCCAGCGTACAGCGGCGACTCCAACTTTGTGTCAACAGGATTCAACAGTGGGGAGAGGAAAACGGGTTTACCTTTTCACGTACAAAAACCCAGTCAATCCATTCTCACAATTTTCATCAATTTTTTTGCTGATCCTGAAATTCTTCTGGATAAGACCACCATTCCAGCTGTTAGGGAAGCTAAATTTCTGGGGGTTATTTTTGATAAAAAACTGAACTTTCTCAGCCATATTAAAAACCAAAACTTCTTGCCAGAAAGCTCTGAATATTCTGCGGGTCGTAGCACACACTGACTAGGGCACTGATAAGAAAACTTTGCTGCTGCACCTCTACAGAGCCCTGGTCCATTCCAAACTGGACTATGGCTGTGCTGTGTATGGCTCTGCAAGACCGTCTTACCTCAAACTCTTAGACCCTATCCACCATCAAGGGCTTCGTCTATGTCTTGGAGCATTCTGCACCACCCCTGTGTACAGCCTGTACGCAGAGGCAGGTGAACCCTCACTGTCCAACTGCAGGTTGAAACTATCTTTGAACTACTATATCAGACTGTTCTCTGAATCAGAAAACCCTGCCTATGACTGTGTCTTTGACCCTCAGTTTCAAAACAAATTCGAAAACAACCCTACCTGTATTCCGTCGTTTGGCCTTCGTATGCAGCCTCACGCACGGAATGCAGGTCTAGACTAGGAGTTGGGTCTGATTTTTCCAAGTTTCCAGGTGAGCCTCCGTGGACCTTTTTCACACCAGAGATTCGTTTTGATCTTACAGCTTTTCGCAAAGAGTCCACCAGTTCTCTGGCATACAAGGCGTTGTATGCTGAGCTGAGTTCAAAACTCCCATCCTATCAGAAAATTTTCACTGACGGTTCCAAGTCTGAAGATGAAGTGGCCTGTGCAGCCTACTGCCTGGTGTTCCTTCTCAAATACTGTTAGAACATATTCCTTCAGACGCTTCTGCCTACTCTGCTGAACTTACAGCTCTGGTTCTGGCACTAAGAATAATCTCACAGTCTCCAAAGAGGGACTTTCTGGTTTTGTCGGATTCGCTGTCGGCTTTGGAGGCCATATCTGGCCGCAACCTTCAGCACCCCGAACTTTTACACTTTTTTGACCTTTTTACCAAAGTTGACAGCGGAGGGTTACAACATTCTTCTGGCTTGGGTTCCTGGTCATGTTGGCATCGGAGGGAACAAAATGGTGGATCGTTTGGCCAAGAATGCCACAAGAGAGAAACTGTCTAACACACCTATCCCCTGCTCGGATCTGAAACCCAAAATTAATGATTATGTAAAAGACCTCTGGCAGGAGGATTGGAATACACAGACGGATAACAAACTCTTTCAGATCCGTCCAAACCTAAGGGAGTTCCTCTCATCTTCGTCTGGTGGTCGTAAAGAAGAAACAGTTCTGTGCCGGCTGCACACCGGCCATTCATATTTTACCCATTCCTACCTTTTAAAGAGTGAAGAAGCTCCTTGGTGCATTCCGTGTCATGTGCCACTCACAATGAAACACATTCTTTTAGAGTGTTGGGATTTGCAGGATGTGAGACACAAACATTTTACAGCAGATTCCATGAAAACCTTGGTCAGAGATGTTCCGCCTGACGCGATCTTTGGGTTCTTGAAAGAGGTTAATATTTTTCATCGGGTCTGAGATTTTACAGTGGAAAGATTTTTAACAAAGTTTGGATGAGATTTTAGACGATGTCTTTTAAAGAATTGTGTGGATGAATTACCTGTGAGTTGATTTTAACGTGGTGACAGCCCTGATATGGCCCTTTGCGGTCGGCTGGGCTATAAGCAACATTATCTTATCTTATCTTCTTACCCAATGGCACACTGTAATGACTGAAACACTTCAATGCCAGAATCAATGGCACACTGTAATGACTGACACACTTCAACGCCAGAATCAATGGCACACTGTAATGACTGACACACTTCAACGCCAGAATCAATGGCACACTGTAATGACTGACACACTTCAACGCCAGAATCAATGGCACACCGTAATGACTGACATTTCAATGCCAGAATCAATGGCACACTGTAATGACAGACACATTTCAATGCCAGAATCAATGGCACACTGTAATGACTGATACATTTCAATGCCAGAATCAATGGCACACTGTGATGACTGACACATTTCAATGCCAGAATCAATGGCACACTGTGATGACTGACACATTTCAATGCCAGAATCAATGGCACACTGTGATGACTAACAGATTTCAATGCCAGAATCAATGGCACACTGTAATGACTTACACATTTCATGACAGAAAAACTTACAAATTTTAATGACTGAATCACTGACATATTTCAATTACTGAAACACTGACAGATTTTAATGATTGAAAAATTGATACATACTTCAATCCCTGAAAAACAACTTTAAGAACTATAGCACTGACAATTAGTGACATACTTTACTATAACACTGACACTGACACATTCTTATGACAGAAATATCAGACATATTTACAAGAAAGAATACCCTTCACAAACCTCTCTCTCTCTTTTTGTTCCAACATTTTTTTTCTCTTCTTCTCCTCAACCTGAAAAAGACAAGTCATGTACCATGATACACATGAGTCTAACAAATCTCAATGAACTTCAATATCATTCTCCAACCATCACATCTGCTCACGCCACGATCACACCCTGCGCATTCTACTATCAAACCCTGCGCACTCTATTATCTTGCAAAACACACTACCACTGTAGCATACCTTACACAAATGAAAATAATGCTGTCACAGTAAATGACCATCCTTTCACCAATTCATCAGTTTGTCCTTCATGGACTTCAAGTTTCATTTATGTCTAAATACTGACTCTATAAACAACCATACAAAACTGGATGAGGTTCCACCAAAAGGTTTTGAATTCTCTTGAAAGCAGCTTGACAGACCGACAGACAAGCAAACAAGTCTGCAAATACTAAGCTGTTGTACAGAATTATGGGTGCACATACAGTACAAACAAAGGAATAACTCATCACAATGAACACTTTCACAATGTCACACATTTTTCCTCTTCCCACCCCTCCCTGGCCTATCATAGCTGCATGCAGCTCTGTCAAAAAAAACACACACTCACACAAGCACACAGACACGTGCGCACACACACACACACACACACACACACACACACACACACACACCAAAAACATAGCCAAAGAAGAATCTTGAAAGTTGGAAGTTTTTTTCCATCTTATCTCATGCACCCTCAGCAGCATAACTCCTAAATCATGTATCCAAGCATCCCCACACACAGCCACACCTTGAATCATTCTGTAAAGTCCCAGCATCAGCAGCTCATAGGGAGTTTACAAAATCTTGAGGCAACTGACCAGAGGAGACACTGCTTTTTTCCCCTTTTTATTCTTCTTAAGTTCTATATTTTTTGTGAGAGCAGAATGGAAATAAAGGCTGTCCAGCTAATTCTCTAACCCTCAATAAAGACAGACTTCACACACACGCATACACAACTACACACACACACACACACACACACACAGTTACACACACAACTACACACACACAGAGTTACACACACACACACACACACACACACACACACACATACACAATGAGCATACCTGTCTGCTAAGCTCTTCATGGTAGGCCTGCGCCTTTTTCTGGGCCTGTCGCTTGTTGTCATCATCGCTGGGAAACTCCATGGTGGCCAGCCTGCGAGGCCTGACACAGAACACACATGACCACACAGTGGTTCACTCAGCTCATGCATCGAAGCAGGAACTCCCTTTGTTCTTCCTTTCAGTCAGCCCACTTCATATGACAACTACACTGATACATGCTCATGAGGTTCCTTGAGAACCAAATGGAGGAATACACTGACATGAGGTCTAAAGAGACAGGGAAAACCCCTGTCTCCCACAGTTCCTGGTGAACCCCAACACCACCTCAGTCCAGTACTCTGCCGGTCACAACAGCTTTGACTGGAATTCTTCTAGGTTGTGCCCACAGACTGTGGGTGACAGGGCTCTTTGAATTTCAAAGTCTCCATGGTATATGCCACCCCAAAACTTATAATCACTGCTAGAAAGGGGGGAAACCTGAGTGCATGTGTGAGTGTGTGCACAAAAATCACCCATGACCGAAGTAGTGGTCATCATCACTCACAGGGACAAACAGTATCAGATCAAAGAACCATGATTCCTGATTAAAACCGTGGCACAGAAAGAGTGACAAGACTGATACTTACTCTTCATCTTCGAAGCGGACTCTGCCAGTGCGACCCCCTCCACCTCTATCACTCAAAGCCCCAGCTCCTCCCCCTCTCTCACTTCCCCATCCCCTCGGCCAGTGTAGGCTCTGTCCTGACTGGGTCTGCAGCGTATGAGCAATAGAATCTCCACCAGTCTTAGCCACTGCAATTCAACCACATTAAGAAAGAAATGATACAAGTGTAACAATATACACACATGAACACACACACACACACACACACACACACACACACCGTTCAAAGCATTCATTTAGCTCTTGTTAGGACATAAAGAATAACGAACACATTGATGAAAATGTTTATACAAAGCATCATGCAGGAAAAACATACAATGAACATAAAATACACACACACACACACACACACACACACACACACACACACACACACACACACACACACACACACACATAGTCACCCATGACTGTTCCTGTGTCGCATTTAACTGATTTAACAAACAAATACTTCAGACCAAAAAAAAATTCATACACAACTTAAATGACAAGCTTTACACTACTACTGCATACTAGGAAAATGCTACACACACACACACACACACACACACACACACACACAATGCATGTATGAACACACACCCATACACACACACACACACACACACACACACACACACACACACACACACACAGTCAAATGCTTATTTCCCCCTATTTTTTCAGTCTAAGACATAAGAGCAAGCTTTGTTTATAATTCAATATTTCTTGCAGTCACTGCAACACCAAGCTGCTCTGAAAACTGCTGGAATCGTGCTCAGTTACCTACCCTTGAAATTCATTAATTTATTTTATATATACATATATATAATTGAATTATGAAGAAGTATACTATATACTTCTTCACCTTCACCTATCCCTTGACATCGTCTGTTGTCGTTGGGGCACCATTGATGATCTGGCCACCATTCTCCATCCGTCCCTGTACTCCACCACTTGCTGAGATTCTGCTAGGCTCATTCCAGTCCACTCTCAGATATTGTCCTCCCACCTCTTCCTTTGTCTTCCTCTATTGAAGCTTCCTCTGACTGTTCCTTGCATGACTGTCTTTGCAAGGCCTGTTGAATAGGACACATGTCCATACCACTTCATTTTCCCCTTCTTGACAACTGTGAGTAGGTCTTCATGGGGTCCAATTGCTTGTTGATTATTATTCTACAGACTTCTTCATTTGTCACATGGATTGAGTAATGGATGCCCAAGATCGTTCTGTAGCAACTCATTTCAGTTGCCAGAATTCTTTGTAATTCTGCTGAGTATCCAAGTTTCACATGCAAACAGAAAAACCGAAAGGGTGGATCATGGAGCAAAGACTGAGGTTTTTGTCTCTCCATATAGTTTTTAGTTTCGCCACTACAGCTGCTGTTTGTGCAATCCTTGCCACAATCTCAGGCTTTGAGCCCTCATCAGATATGATGGATCCCAGGTATTTGAAGTCTTCAAGCTTTCCATGGTTGTTCTGCTGACTTTAATCTCTGCCTTAGTGTTCTAAGTACTGTTGGTCATGAGCTTGGTCTTTTCAGCGCTGATCTCCATGCCGTAAGCAGAAGCTGCTTTGTCAAGATGTTCCACCAAGCTCATCAACTCATCTTCATTTCCTGCAAGGCTGTCAATATCATCTGCAAATCACAAATTGGTGACTGATCTTCCCTGGATGCTAACTGTTCCTTCATGATTTTCAAAGGCACACTCCATGATCCTCTCCCAAAGACATTGAAGAGGGTTGTTGACAGCAGACATCCCTGATGCACGCCGACAGTGGTACGGAACCAGTCACCTATGCTGCCATTCAGGAAGATGGCGCTAGTGGCTTTGTTGTACAGCTCTTCAATCATGTGGACAAGGTTGGCATTGATGCTGTACTTCCTCATGGTTGTCCAAAATGCTGCATGTCATACCCTGTCGAAGGCCTTCTTAAAGTCGATAAATACATGGTGGAGGGTCTTATTGGTGCTGCAGATATTTTTTGCAGATTATTCTCAAGTTGAATATATGATCAGTTGTGTGTTTCTGTAACCTGCTTGTTCCTCAGCAATGATGGTCTCTGCTGCAGTTTTAAACCTGTCCAGTAAAACTTTTAGCATAACTTTGCTTGTTTGACAGATCAAGCTGATCATGCGATAGTTCTAGCACAACTGTAAATTTACTTTCTTTGAATGGGTAATGATCAGTGACTGTGTCCAGGGAGCTGGCCAGATTCCAGTGCTCCAGATCTTACTGCAGATGGCAGTGAGAGCAGTGATCACTGCCTCTCCTCCTGCCTGGACCAGTTCTGCAGGTATGTTGTCAATTCCTGCTGACTTCCCATGTTTGAGTGACTTGACTGCTGCTTCAACTTCTTCACATATATATAATTATGTATAAACATACATGTGACCATGTGACAGACGGTTTCCCGCCCAGTCACAAATTTTTGTGCAACCGTGCTAACCGGAAGGTAGTCGTCCGGAAGCCGGTTGAAAAGTTTACCTGACTGCTGCTCACCTGCGCACTGTTAAAGCCGGGTGAGCTGAACCGGTTATGCAATCTCTGCAGTGATTCCAGCAATGCAATTACCCAGTAGGCCGAAAAGGGACTCCAGCTGTTTTTGGTGGCAGTCAGGTATTTATCATTCAATGTTTATTTATTAGCAAACCGACACCGTATTCCCATTTAGGAGTGACTGGAACTTCCTCAGCGCACTGTGAAGGTTTTGTTTAGAAAAGAAAAGTATTTGTTGTGTTCTGTTATCCTATGACTTGATAGAGTAGCAAAACAAAATGCTATCAGAAAACATGAATAGAAGATGTGAGTGTTAAAGGAAGTGGTCTTCAGGAAAAAAAAAGATTTTGTTTATTCTGTGACTGAACTAGTTATGAACTTCATGATGGAAGAAAGGTGTTTATTATAATGTGGCTTGCGAGAAGAGGGAGAGTTTTGGTGCTATGGATAATAAGCTCCCAGAGTGAGCGACAGAGACTTTATATATGTTGGTTTTGATTTTTGATGTGGATGAGTATTTAATTCACTCTTGATATGAATATTGAATAGTTGTGTGTTGGTAAACAGCAGCGTGTGGAAATCTTTCCCTTACATATATTGAAGTAAAGTTTAGAAAGGGTGGGGGTTAGTTTCCGCCGAGGACATTGACGAACAAAGTACACAAGACACGATGCATTTCGACCTCTCTTGGGTCTTCTTCAAGTGAAAACAAAATACGTAACATTTAACATTTAGGACAGTACAAACAAAGAACGAAGAGCGACTTATCTGATGTCCATGTGGTAAGCTGTGAAGAATGGTCGCTCTTCGTTCTTTGTTTGTACTGTCCTAAATGTTGGTTAAATGTTACGTATTTTGTTTTCACTTGAAGAAGACCCAAGAGGTCGAAATGCATCGTGTCTTGTGTACTTTGTTCGTCAATGTCCTCGGCGGAAAAACCCCCACCCTTTCTAAACTTTGCTTCGTTCTCCGCCATCAGTCGCTCCATTTTGAAATATATTGAAGTAGATGAATCTTTTGGAAAAAAAAAAAACTTTAAAAATCTGGTGATTATATGAAATGAAATGAACATTCGTATCGTGTTACAAGAAAAGAAATGAACATTTTGTGGTGACATCTATAGTTTGATGAAAAGTAATCATTAATTGTGTGTAATGAATTGTATTCATGGTTTATTGAAGAGGGTCTAGGTCGGAATCCTTTCCCCAATTTGGAAAACTAGATTCTGAAGGGTTTATATTGAAATCCTTTCCTGTGTAATGTTATGATTCTGGAAAAGGGAATGTTGTAGTGTTGGAGAAAGAATATGCTGATGTTTGTCCCAAGTTTTAATGGAATGTGATGTGGCTAATGATTATGAATGTAGTCGTGATTGTAATAAAAAGTAGCCATGATAATCAAGGTAGTTAATCAGTTTCCCCCAGGTAGAAGTGTTCCCTGGACTGAAAGGGACTGGCTGCCATGTTCCGAGGGTCGGAGCCGTCGCCGAGTTCTACCCCCTTGTTCTCCACCCTGTGTCGGTAGAGGCCGGCCTGAGTGCTGACAACTACCCTACCTGCCACTGCGCCCGGGACCGACTACCCACTGAGCCAGTTGGGCTGGAGACACCGCTGCTGCCAAGCCAGAGCGCTGCTCCCGAGTTTTGAACCAGCGACCTGTTGGCTAGGCCCTCGCTGCGTTCTGTGTTCTGCGCGTGTGAGCACAGCTCCTGTGTGAGACTGTCACCTTGTCACCGGCAGAGATGCTGTGAGTGTAGTAGTGTTTTTTTTAAGCCACAGCTCTGTGAAGTTCTGTAAGACCTGTGTCAGACTGGACGCTGTAGACATCATCATCTTCATCATCTCGTCTTCGTCCTTCTCATTGTTTTTCGTTATCATCGTCATCTTTGTCCTCGTTGGAACCAGCAGCGCTAGTAGATAGCGAATATATATATATATAGATATATTTTGTGTTGTGCACCCTGTTTGGCATGCTCAAAATATTAACATATATATATTTATATATATATATAGTTCTGTATGTACGCCTTGTGGTTGGCGTGCCCACATATTGATGTTCCCTGCATTTATTATATTTGTTTGTCTGATGGCTCAGGCAGCATAAAACAAGAAAAGTGTTGTTCTGTTGCCTGGCTGTCAATGTTTCGGTGAGTGTGTGTGTGTGTGTATGTGCATTGGAATTGTGCATGCACGCATAACTTCTGTGTGAAGTCAGTCAGATACCCGCAGACACGACCCATTCCATCCGTAAAAATACATGTCACTAATTTATGTCACTAGTGTGACCCACACACACAGGTACAAAACCACACAATTTTCCTTATCTAGATGTAATCAGCTAATTTCCATAGCACTCACACACACACACACACACACACACACACACACACACACACACACACACACACACTCTCTCTCTCTCTCTCTCTCTCTCTCTCTCTCTCTCTCTCTCTCTCTCTCTCTCTCTCTCTCTCTCTCTCTCTCTCTCACACATACAACCATACAACCATGCAGAACACATTTCAGCTTGGCAAGACACAAGAACAATTGAAGAAAAAGAAATGTTACTATTATAAGTAGTTTTATGATATACTTACCTGTCCAAACAAATATCACCCTGGAACACACAAACTAGCCACATATGGGGACATTGTGTATGCCACATGTAGAGACGCCTATGGAGCAAAACTACCCAAAGAGAAAACACCTCCAAAAAAAATCCAGACGCCAAGAAGAGATGGACAAGATCAGGGTCCAAAAGAAAAACCTCAAGAAGCAAATAAAGACCGCACTGCCAGCTGAAAAACAAGGCTTGGAAAAACTCTGGGAAGACTTGAAAGCAAAACACAGTGCCCTCAGCAAAGCAGAATCTGCGAGGAAGAGAAAGAGCAAAAAAGAAGAACACACAAGAGCGCTTCTTCAGAGACCCCTTCCAGTTTGCCAGAACTCTGTTTGAGCAGCCAGAATCTGGGACCCTAAGTGTGGACAAAGGAGTTCTTGAGCAGCATCTGAGGAAAACATACTCTGACTCACAGAGCAAAGCACCACTCGACTTTCAAGGTCTGGTGTGGCCAACCAACCTTGAGGAACAGTTCAATGGCCAACCAACCCTGAGGAACAGTTCAATGACAAGCCTCCAATGTTGGCGGAAATCAAGAAGGTGGTCGTCAAAGCCAGAGCCAAATTATCACCAGGGCCAAACGGAGTACCTTACCAGCTGTACGAGAAATGTCCCAAGGTGCTGGAGTGGCTCCACAGCTGCTGCTGCTGCGATCAGCTTGGAGAAACCAGAAGATCAGCGGCCAGTGGATGACGGCAGATGGTGTGTATGTCCCCAAAAGAACAAAACTCAAGTGACATCAGCCAGTTCAGGCCAATATCACTACTGAATGTCGAAGGGAAAATCTTCTTCTCTGTCATGACAGCAAGGCTGACCAAGTACCTCATGGAAAATAAGTACTTGGATGTGTCAGTCCAGAAGGGTGGCATTCCAGGCATGGCTGGCTGTGTAGAACACACGCCACAATGATCTGGGACGCAATCTAAAGAGCAAAAAAAGAGAAAAGAGAGACCTGGACGTAGTGTGGCTTGATCTGGCAAACGCATATGGATCTGTACCCCATGAGATGATACAGCTGGCTCTTTGAGATGTACCATGTGCTGAAGAAGTACTTCAATGGCTTCTCAATGCGGTTCTCTACCAAGGAGTACACAACAGATTGGATCAACTTGGAAGTGGGCATTGCAGTGGGCTGTACAATTTCCCCAATACTGTTCATGTTGGCAATGGAAGTCATCTTGAAAGCAGCAACAAGCAATCCAAGACAAACAGACCTTGGTGATGGACACAAGATGCCCCCTCTCAAGGCCTTCATGGATGACACTACACTGATTTCATCCAGAGAAGACGAGACACGTCATGCGCTGGAGACGCTGGATGACACAGTTGCCTCATCCAGAATGAAATTCAAGCCAAAGAAATCACAGAGTCTCTCACTGAGGAAAGGAAAAGTGGCTGAATCTGTGGTCTTCAGTGTTGCCAACCAGGCCATTCCAACAGTTACAGAAGAGCCAGTCAAGAGCCTTGGAAGATGATATGATGATATGCTGAAAGACACACAACAAAGAGCAAAAGAAACCAAACAGATGTCAGAAGAAGGCTTGGAGACCATTGACCAGTGTGGGCTCCCTGGCAAATACAAGGTCTGGTGTCTGCAGTTCATGCTAATACAAAAGCTCCTATGCCTCTGATGATATTCGACATCTGCACCAGCATAGTGGAGGCAATGGAATCCAAAATCAACAAGTTCACAAGGAAATGGCTTGGTGTCCCACCCTGTCTGACTGACATAGTGCTGTGTACTGTCGCCAAGCAAAGCTGAAACTGCCACTGAAATCCATCCTGGAGGAATACAAAGCAGGGAAGATCAGACTTCAAAACATGCTGGGGGACTCAGGAGACAAGGTGGTAGAAGCAATCAAGCCCCAGCTGAAGACAGGCAGAAAATGGAAAGTTCAAGAGGCGATGGATTCTGCAAAAGAAAGTCTCAAGATCAGAGAAATAACAGGACACACACAGACCAACAGACAAGGACTGGGGATGACCAAAACTGAATGGTGGTCAAAGGCCAAAGGAAAAGCCAAAAGAGACATGATGATTCAGGAGATGAGAAAAGAAGAAGACAAAAAAGACTCCAAAAAGCAGTCCAGCAGAGCCAGCAAGGGCAATGGACAACGTGGGAGAATGTACTCCAAAGAAGTCTCACTTGGAATGGCATCTGGCACATGGCCCCTCTCAGGATCAGCTTCATTCTCAGATCTGCATATGACCTTCTGCCCTCAAATGCAAACCTGGTGAAGTGGGGAAAAACAGACAATCCCTCATGCCCCCTCTTCCATGAAAAACAAACAGTGGAGCATGTGTCCTAAGCTCATGTAAAGTAGCCCTGGCTCAAGGAAGGTACACATGGAGGCACAACCAAGTGTTCAAAGAGATTGTACAAGTAGTCTGGGCCAGTATCAACACCACAAAAGGGAAAATCAGGACTCATTCTTCACGGCAGGAGGCAGCGAATCATGGCCAAGAACAACAGTGCCACTCTGAACATGCAGGCAGAGTCTGCTGGACGGGGCAGATGACTGGGAGTGTACTGCAGACCTCCCAGAATGGAAGAGTCACCCAGAGTTCATCAGCAAGAGTGGCATGAGACCAGACATAGTAGTCCACTCTCAGTCGACCAAGCAGCTGATCATGATCGAGCTCACGGTGCCATATGAGAACAGAATGGAGGCAGCTCAAATCTACAAGACTGAAAAGTATGCTGATCTGGCAAACAGCCTGAGGAGAGAAGGCTATCAGGTCAAAGTCCTCACTGCAGAAATTGGAGCTAGGGGGTTTGTAGGAACATCTGCATACAGCCTCATGAAACAGCTCTCAGTTGCAGGGAGGGAAAAAAACAGAGCCCTGAAAGAAAGCAATGGCAGAAGCAGAGAGAGGTGTTCAAGATGGATCTGGTCAAGGAGGAACAAGTGAACTTCATATGGCTTAACTTTCCTACAAATATCAGGTATCCCAGTGGCTCAGTGGTTAGTGCAAGTCATTAAGTGGAAAATGAGCATGTCCAGAGGGGCATGGGTTCAAATCCCAGCCATGGCTCATCCCAAGATGGGGAAAAAAGAAAAAAAAAAGGGGCAGCAGAGGGACATCTGGAGTCATGACCGGGTGTGGCCCAACCCCGCTAGAGTGTCAGGAGTTAAGGGCCGAAACACTTGCTTGAAGGGGCTTCTCTTCTGAGGACTCTCTGCTGCCATGCTCTCTCCACAAGTTTCTTTCTATTCCTGATTATGTTGATAATTAGTGTAGCAGAAAGTGACATAGTTATAAAAATTTTACCAAAAATAACAGTTTTCGAGTGTACACAAACACACTGTGCCAAATGAAATGAGCCAAAACATTGAAAAAGTGGCGTGACTAATTATTCAACATCAGAACTAACACATGACAATCATATAAATCCCACGGAATGTTGTTCTTGATGATAATCTGCTCATAATTGGGGGTACTATTTTTTTCAGTTAAAAAGGGGCATAATCATGCTTTTCACGGTATGTTCACTAATATGTACATTACTCATCCATTTATTGAGTTATTTGTTAGATGTTTTGTGAATTACTTCTTTATACCCTTGTTTACAATTTCACATCATTCTAATTTGATTTTTGGTGATGATAATGGTTCAGACTAGTAACATGTGATAAAACAGTTTTTGTTTTGTTTTCAATTTGATAGTTTTAGAAGAATTCTGCACATAAAATCCCACTAAACACAGGAGCAATTACCTTTTGGTGTTTGCTCAACAACATTACAAACACCTGGGATTCATATTGTTGTCAGTAAATGTCCCTCTGTGTAACAATCTGTATGTTATTGGGGGTACCCCAATTCTACTAGAAAGGGGCATAATTTTACTATTTGGGGTAGGTTCAGTACCTCAATAACTGCTTATTCATTTGTTGATATATGACTTAGAATTTATGGCTTCTCTTTCCCTATACCCCATGCTATGATGCTATATATAACAATATCTAATTTTGTTGGCCATTAGGGGATGGAAAGGGATATATATATTGGGGGTTTTACAAAAAGAACACTTTTCAAGTGTACAAAAAAACAATTGCATCATATAAAATCAGTGAAAACAATGAAAAAGTGGTGTGATTAATTATTCAACATCAGAACTAACACATGACAGTCATATAAATCCCAAGGAATGTTGTTCTTGATGATAATCTGCTCATAATTGAGGGTACTATCTTTTAGTAAAAAGGGGCATAATCATGCTTTTCACGGTATGATCACTAACATGTACATTACTCATCCATTTATTGAGTTATTTGTTAGATGTCTTGTGAATTACTTCCTTATACCCTTGTTTACAATTTCACATCATTCTAATTTAATTTTTTGGTGATGATAATGGTTCAGACTAGTAACATGTGATAAAACAGTTTTTGTTTTGTTTTCCATTTGAGAGTTTCAGAAGAATTTAGTTCATAAAACCACACTAAACAGAGAAAAAAATACCTTTCGGTGTTTGCTCAACAACATTACAAAACACCTGGGATTCATATTGTTGTCAGTAAATGTTCCTCTGTGTAACAATCTGTATGTTACTGGGGGTACCCCAATTCTACTAGAAAGGGGCATAATTTTACTATTTGGGGTAGGTTCAGTACCTCAATAACTGCGTATCTATTTGTTGACAAATGACTTAGATTTTATGGCTTCTCTTTCCTTTTACCCCAAGCCATGATGCTATATAATATAATCTACTTTTGTTGGCCATTAGGGGATGGACAGGAATGTACCAATGGTGGTTTCTGCACACATGTTACATTACATAAAACATGTAAAACAGTGACAAAAACTTCTTCTAGTCTTTTACTCAGCATCACTGTAAGTATACAGTGTGGTCCAATTGTTAAAGTATAATACTTATAGGTAAATGTTCAAAATGACAACCATGGGGGAAAAAGGTCTGAAGAAAAAAATAAAAAATTGTCTGTTGTTGAGAAAAAAAAAGAAAAACACACACACATTGCATGTATTTGTTATTATACAAAACACTGTAGGAACTGTGTTAGTGTTTGTGAACAAGTTCTTACATTACTGCCACGCTGTTCTATGTAGGAATCCATCACTTGCCATACAAAGTCTTGGACATAATCCTCAGGCTGTCTGCATTCCCTGCTTCATAATTTTAGGGGACGGTGCTCTTTTTTTTATGTCTGTCCACATCATGGTTCAAAGAAAACACACACTGAGATTCACCACTTGGTCTTCTTTCATTGATAGCACTCAGTCTGGGTCACAGCATTGACAAAATCATGAACACACGCACACTTGAGAAAAAAAAACAAAACACTGCATAAACTTCCCGGAACTTTTTATGCAGATGATCCAGAATGGGTTGGATCTTGTAGAGCCAGTCGTACCCTGGATCACCTTCGACTGGCAAGGCTGCATTGGTGTTGAAATGCAGAAACTGAAGAAGAATCTGAAATACAGAATAAAAGTTTCAAGATAAGTAAGCACACACACACACACACACACACACACACACACACACACACACACACACAGTAAGCAGACCCACAAATGGGCATGCACACGCGCACACACACACACATACACACACACAATTTACACACACACACGTACACACACACACATACACACACACAGTAAGCAGACCCACAATTGGGCACACACACACACACACACACACACACACACACACACACACACAATTTACACACACACACACACACACACACACACACCCCACACACACGCATACACACTAACAAACTACTACGCACGCGCGCGCACACACACACACACACACACACACACACACACACACACACACACACATACATGTACACATACGCACAAACACACATTAACAGTATTACACACATATGAATGTAAAAACACCACAATGGCACGAAAAAAAAAAAAAAACTGCTGTGGATAAGTGCTTCTGTGCTTTACACAAAATGAACAAACTTATCTGGAAAAACTTGCATACAGAAATAAACAATGCTTAGGCACACATGTGCGCACACAGATGCACACAAACACACACACACACACACACACACACACACACACACACACACACACACACACACACACACACACAGTCCCACCTATCCATACAGTCATTATTTGCCATAATCATGTGATTTCAGAAATATGGCAAAGAAGAGAAATACAGAAAATAAATAGTGGAGAAGAATGAAGAATCAATTAGCAACAAACAAAAAAAAAAAAAAAAAAGAAAAAAATAGAGCTACTTGCCTGAATCCGGTTTCTGGTCATGAAGGAACTGAAGACTGGAGCTCTGTGCAGCCTAAAATTGGCACAGCTGACTTCCAGACCAGGATTCCCAGTGAAAAAACACCACCAAGGCTGGGACTGACCACGCCCCCCCATGCCACACCCCCCGGCCGCTTCCACAGGACCCTCACCGTGTTCTTGAGCCTCTACCATGTCCATAACCCTCTCCAATCATGACAGGAGGGCATGCAGTGCTCGTTGATGGCACGGGTTCAGCTATTTCCGCGCTTCGTCACCCTTGCTCGCGGCGTTGTATTCACTCTGTCATGTGCAACTAACAATGAAGCTACGTCATCACCAGCATGTATCTCTGATAAAAGTGAATGGTGCTGATTCTCATCCATCCATCTCCTCCTCATTGCTAGTATCAGGATCCGATCCTCAAAGGGTCTTTTCCAAAATTTCTGTATGATTTTGATCATTATCTAAAACATCAAGCACAGTGTAATGCTTAAAAACGGGAGGCGTCGATGAAGTGCTAGGTTGAGCTGCCATCTTGAATATGCTTATCAGCTGTAACCTCTCAACTCGCAATTTGCATAACATAGTCAGCTGGCTGCTTGCGTGAAGGGAAAGGGGCCATTCCTTGACACCAGTAGAAGAGGTGAGAACATTTTAGACGGTCGTCTCCCAAGTAGATTTTTCTGTTTTCTGTGATGAAGTTATGACAAGACACACTTGTCCCGGGCATAGCGATTTTCGGTTTTCTGGACAAACGTTACTCGTCCCAGGCAGGGAACGGATTTAACTTTAAAACTGAAATGATGTGACAGCAGTCCAATGTCTGTCCTGGTGGGCTGCAGCATGACAAAATGACATTGATAGCCCCCTGTAGGCTACCTATCAAAACGTTGCCACATGCCGACCTGACACAGATAGCCCCCTGTAGACTACCTATCAAAACGTTGCCACATGACGACCTGACACAGATAGCCCCCTGTAGACTACCTATCAAAACATTGCCACATGACGACCTGACACAGATAGCCCCCTGTAGACTACCTATCAAAGTGTTGCCGCATATGATACAAGTGGGGAAAATAACATGCAAAAAAAAGGGGAAAATTTATGTTCATTCTCCAGGTTTTTTACTGGAAAAAATGCAAATGTGTGAAAGAGAAATACCAGGCTTCATTTACCCTAAAAGTTCTTTTTTTTTAAACAAAAAGAAAAAGCCTGCTGCTGTCTCCACCTTGATGAGTGTTGTTTTGTCTCAGTGTTTAATGCACATACAAATTACCTGGCAAGTCCACATCCAGGGGACTGCGAGAGGCATAGAAATTGTAGGCATCATCCACAGATGTCTGGCCCAGCCCTCCTCCACCTTGTGTGATGTAGGATCTGAAACAATGTCAGACACAGTCCAGACGGCCATACTCAGGAGAGCACCCACTGCGTGTTTAAAGCACTCGGGTGTGTGCTGGGTATGTCTTTACTGCCCCGCTACATGCTGGGATGAATTCAGTACCCTGATACATACTAGGTACATTTGCAGGACCCCACTGTTTGCTGGTTATGTTTGTAGCACTCTGGTGCATACTGGGCATGCCTGTGTTCTATTTGTAGTATCCTGGTACATGATGGGATGATCACAGTACCCTGGTGCATGCTGGGTATCTTTGCAGTTTCTGGTATGTTTGGTATCTTTATACAATCCAGGTACATGCTGCAATATGTGTAGAAGCCTGGTGCATGCTGGGTACATTTACAGCACTCTGGTGCATGCTGGGTATCTTTGTAGTACTCTGGTGCATGCTGGGTATGTTTGTAGTACTCTGATGCACGCTGGGTATGGTTGTAGTATTCTGATGCACGCTGGGGTATGGTTGTAGTATTCTGTGGTGCATGCTGGATATGGTTGTAGTATTCTGGTGCATGCTGGGTATCTTTGTAGTACTCTGATGCACGCTGGGTATGGTTGTAGTATTCTGATGCATGCTGGGTATGGTTGTAGTATTCTGGTGCACGCTGGGTATGGTTGTAGTATTCTGGTGCATGCTGGGTATGTTTGTAGTATTCTGGTGCATGCTGGGTATGTTTGCAGTATTCTGGTGCATGTTGGGTATGTTTGTAGTATTCTGGTGCATGCTGGGTATGTTTGTAGTATTCTGGTTCATGCTGGGTATGTTTATAGTATTCTGGTGCATGCTGGGTATGGCTGTAGTATTCTGGTGCATGCTGGGTATATTTGTAGTATTCTGGTGCATGCTGGGTATGGTTGTGGTACTCTGGAGCATGCTGGGTATGTTTGTAGTATTCTGGTGCATGCTGGGTACGGTTGTAGTACTCTGGTGCATGCTGGGTATGTTTGTAGTATTCTGGGTGCATGCTGGATATGGTTGTAGTATTCTGGTGCATGCTGGGTATATAGTTGTGGTACTCTGGTGCATGCTGGGGTATGTTTGTAGTATTCTGGTGCATGCTGGGTATGTTTGTAGTATTCTGGTGCATGCTGGGTATCTTTGTAGTATTCTCTGGCGCATGCTGGGTATGGTTGTGGTACTCTGGTGCATGCTGGGTATGTTTGTAGTACTCTGGTGCATGCTGGGTATGTTTGTAGCACTCTGGTGCATGCTGGGTATGTTTGTAGTACTCTGATGCATGCTGGGTATGTTTGTAGTACTCTGGTGCATACTGGGTATGGTTGTAGCATTCTGGTGCATGCTGGGTATGTTTGTAGAATTCTTGCGCATGCTGGGTGTCTTTGTTGTAGTCTGGTGTACACTGGATAGGTTTGAAGCACTCTGGTGCATGATGAGTACCTTTGTAACACTTTGGTGCAGCAGGGTATCTTTGTAGTTCTCTGGTGAATGCTGTAACTATTCATAGTATCTCTGGTGAATGTGTATGCTTGACATGTTTGTAGTATTCTGGTGCATGCTTAGTATGTTTGTAGTAACCTGATGCATGATGAGTACCTTTATATACAGTGTAATTGCTGGGCATATCTGAGATTTCCTACAAGTCCATAAATGACAGTTTCCGTTTTTTGTTATTTTAATTTCTTAACTGTCACCCCCAGACGTTTAGGTGCACATACATGCATGGTTTCCACTTTGGATTTCAAAGAGAGAGCAGTCATGCAGAAATCCAACCCTACTCACGCAGGCTGATACTGCAGGCCAGGAGGGGGAGCCAAACCCGACAGACGTGGTGCTTCCAGCAGGCCGTGGAACCCGGAGTCCAGCAGACCTAAGTCTGCAGTCCCCTGCTCCCCCCCGCGGGACAGACTGAACCGGGTGTCCAGCAGTCTGCTGTTTGTGTTGCCCCCCACTGGTGGGTTCCTGTCCACCTCCTCCAGGCGTGAGAGCCCCCGAGTCATCTCCAACCTTGAACTGACAACAGAGACAAGACAGGTTGCTGGTTTGCCTGTTTGGGGTTAGAAGCAACAGTGATGACAGGTGACTGACCATGTAATGTAACCCCACCTCACTTCATCATCATAATAACCATGATCTGTTTTATCAGTTTAACTTGATTGCTTGTGCTGATGCTGTCTATTCAACACCTAACTCATTCTCTGTGATCTGCCCAATTTTCAGCAATGGCAGAGTGAAGAATTCTTGTTCTTTCATGCCCAAGTTTCAGTCCCAGGAAAACTGCACAGGCCATCAGTATAACCACTCAATGCTATGAAACTCTCTCCTACTGACCAAAAAATTGTAAATTTTTTCTCTGAACAGTGTTGTTTTGAGTCTGAGCTCACAAGTTCCCCATACAAAGATAGTAGAACTAAGGCAATTCTTGTTTCGAGAGGTGGTCAAACTTGGGGTAGGCAAAGATTCCAACACTGGAGGTGATTATATGACAACGAAAATATTACTTTTGATGGAAAAAATCATTGTATTCTTCCAAGCGTATTTCTCAACGGACACTTCACACATTCTAAAGTAAACTTGCATACATTTGAAACTTCTTTTTTCCCCGTATCAGGTTCACTAAAATAGTAATTAAAGAAATGTATGATCAGCACATACAAAAAAAATCTGTTTAGATATTTTCAAAATGAACATAAATCAACTTTTACACTGTGTATAACTTGGCTGCTTTGATAGGTATATGTATGCCCTCTGACTTTTCAAAATATGTCCAAAATATGACATCATGAGACAACAAGTTCATTCTATTTCATTGCCAAATTTTCACTTCCAGTCGAATATTAACACATACAATCTTTTTTTTTTTTCTTTTTTTTAAAGCAGTTACACCCTAACTGATCAAAATAATGGATGTGAAATATGTATTGTATGAAAGATTATGTGTGCACACACACATACACACACACACACACACACACACACATGAATGCACGCACACATGCACACAAAAACACACACACACTACACATCTCTCAAGCAATCTACTTTAGCTGATCCAGTCTATCCAGTCCATCTGCACGGTGGGCTGGTCCTACAGCAGGAGGTGGCCGGCGACTGGATGCGCTGGACAAAGGGAGTGCTGGCACAGGAGCTTTGCGTTCCTCAGGATCCTGGAGTCCACTGTAGTCTACCTTAATGTCCATCTGTTTTTCTCTCTGACAGGTTCAAACAGTAACCTTTACATGGCTGTGTAGTCAAACATTACACCTCTGGTATATGTTATGCTATTAATCAGCCTCCCATTGATTTTCATGAATAAACCACAATACCAACAACAAAAGACAATTTTTTTATATAGTGATCCCATCTAAGAGCTTGTTAATACAAACAAATTTGTAACTTTGTGGGAATGATGTCACACAGAATGGCAGTGTACAGGACAAAGCAGTTCATCTTTTTCATCAGTTCTATTTTTTGTTGCTGTTCCTGATGATGCATAAGAAAAGTCTGCATTTTGCAGAATATTTGGCTTTTGTTGTTCTCACTGTCTGACAAGATTTTTAAATGAACACACGCAAGAATGGCCTGGAAATATTCTCCAATGACTTTTTTTCTTCTGTGTCATTTTTCACACAAGTCAATGAGATTATTTCAGCACCACTCATTCCAACTCCCAGTTCACCACCACACCATTCATGTCATCACAGCCTCAGTACTTCAATCCACAGAACGCAGTCAGTGTTAAGTTGTCATGAGGCAACCAATCAGAGGAGATACTTTTGGTGATGTTCAGCAATAGCTATTCTCATCCAACATATGCAGGACACCACCTACCAAGCTCCATACTAATGATAATAATTGCTTAATCATGGAGCCAGTGTTTGTGAGCACCCCTTTCTAAGGGCAAACAACCACATCCATCCATGACAGTCTCGATGAACTTACTGATACTAACAACCCTGACACAACCACATCCATCCATGACAGTCTCGGTGAACTTACTGATACTAACAACCCTGACACAACCACATCCATTCATGATGGTCTCGGTGAACTTACTGATACTAACAACCCTGACACAACCAAATCCGTTCATGATGGTCTCAGTGAACTTACTGACACTAACAACCCTGAAACAAACTCACCGAAGGCATACACATGAAGAGGTCATCAACACTGTGGTCACCCATGAGAGCAGGACATGAATGAGACTATATTCCTATGTTGATTAATGAGGATAAGGACAATCAAGATGAGGCAATAGAGTTCCATTCTGGTCAGAGACTGCTCGACAGGGCTGTACCCTATGCTTCCTTTCATAAAATTTTCTAGCATCAACTAGGCCTGAGAGATGAAAAAAAAACACCTGCAGAGCTGGTCAGGAAATTTAAGAAGCACTCTCAAAGACACATCCATTGAGTGGATGATACCTGACTGTGTATTTCCAGCCTTCCCATTTGAACCTAAAGAAAATTCTGGGTATGGCTCAATATGAGCTGAAAAATCCCACAACTGAATCCCTCTGATGGAACCAAACCTACAACCTCCTGACCCACATCCCACAATGCTAAGCATTGCACCACAGCTGCTGGTTATTCTTTTTGCTTTAGCTTTTCCCTTTATCTTCCATAATGCAATAAATACAGGCCTCTTCTGCTGCCTGTAAAGTCTGTCCACTGTGATCAAAAAAGCATTAGCATGTAACATTTATTTCTTCTGCTGTGAAGAAATTATTTCCCTGATTCCACAATCAGTTTCATGAAAAGATTAATTGCCTGTAAACTAGTTTCATAAGAGGACATGTGGGATAGAAATCACTGAACACCTCCAACCATCTTCCCCGTCATCATCCCTCTAAGCCCCATTCCAAAAACTAAAAATTCAAAAGCATCCTCAAAGCATAATCAAGGAGGGAAAAAAGAAAAGAAAAAAAAAAACACGGTAACATGGTGGCAAACATGACACCATCCAATTTTTTGCTCCATATTGTGAACATTGTGTGGGTTGGTCACCTCCACTCTCTAGGGTGGCCATGGATGCGCAGTTATGGTAAGATACATGCATTTAACACAAATTTTACTCATCATCATATCAATAACCACCACCATCAACAAATAACAAATTGCATTAAAAGCTGCTGTTGAATATCCAGTCACAAGTTTGTTCACTAAGCAAACCAGGCCCTCTGGAAACACAGCAATCTTTTTGAGAAAGATCAACTATCATCTGATCTAAAGTTCAGAAACAAACTAGGATCTGGAGTGAAACCTGATCTAGTTATTATGCAAACTAACAGTTTGTTCAATTAGGAATCTCCTTAAGTGATACTTCTGTAAGTGACATATACATTTGTATACTTATGCCTAAGCATAATATACACACACACAAGCCAACATGCATGTATTCATACATACAGTGAAATTCAAAAACATACATGCACATGCACATGGACAGACAAATCATACATACATAGGCACATACCCGTAAATACATTGGCACATACACATACATACATAGGCACATACACATACATACAAAGGCACATGCACATACATGCAGAGTCAAATGATAGCTATGAAAAGTAGTAATACTATTACCACACAAAAAAACGCATACATTAACATGCAAAAATATAATGATTCATTCACACACACACACATAAGAACACGCACACACACAAACACACACACACACACATGTATGCACACAACACGACACAAGATGGCGGAAATGATCAACCTCTAGTTCCAGAGCTCGCAAAGCTATTGTGAAGATCTGATTAATATGACGAGATCAACCAGATCAAAAAGCCTTGGCGGTCGAGTGACTTCTGGTGCACTTAAAATTGGGAAGTTGAGTGGAAACAAGAGTGAGTCACCCATCTGCTCGTGGAAAAGAAATTTTAGATCGAGTGACAGATCCAGAGCAAACGGTCTTGACTGTGCTTGACAAGACCGATTCGGAGAACGCTACTGCCAGTGCCAGAGAAAAATGCTACCATGCCGGACTGCATAAGTGTTGACACAAATGCAGATTTGAAAGACATCATTCAAAGATTGTGTGAACGAATCTGGTCATTAGAAAAAACGGTGTTAGATCAGAAAAAAATCTCAACTGACTACTCGATAGATCTGACTCGGTCGTCGTTACGCATTCGAACGTCCAGATACAAATGGAGAATACCATGTTATCTACCTATGCAGAAGCCACAAAATCCATTCCCCCCAGTACCCAGTTATACCAACCTCTCACCAAAAGCCACTGAACAGTCCTCTGGCACAAAGAAAAAAAAAAAAAAAACAGGAAAGAATAAAAAAAAAAAAAAAAAACACCAGCCCAAGAAGCAAGTGATGTCAAGTCTGTCAGTGACATCAAACAGGAGCATGCCATACAACAGAAGGTTTTCTGGAACAGAAAGAAAACCAGGACCTACCATGCGTGGTCTTTATTCACAATTCAGTAGTCAACAAGGTCGATGAAAGGCAATTAGGCAGATCCTATGGGTTTGATGCTATGTCGCACGAGGCACACACTGTGGAGGAAATCTGTCAGGCATTTGAAACAGCCCTTCAGTCCACCATAAAGCCACTTGATGCAGTTGTAATCCACTGCAGAATAAATGATATCCGGAAAATGGACCCCAAAGTGTGCACCATGAAGTTTGTGAAGTGCATTGAGGGACATCGCAGCGGAACACAAAAACATGAAGATCGTGATCAGCAAAATTGCACCATGAAAGATCCGTGCTCCAAATCAAGACGGACGTATTTAACACTTTGACAGAATCAGAACTGTTCAGTGTTGACAACGTGTCGTTTATCAGTCATGCTAATCTGGAGACCAGCAATAGACACCTCATCAGAGACGGCCTTCATCCCACAGCAAATGGCGCCAGTGTACTTGCGGGAAACATCGGAAGGCACACCAGGAACTTGTTCTAGAAGTGACCAAGAATGTCAGCAAGACACCCAAGAGACCACTACCCAGGGATTACCACCTCTTCCCAGGACGCCCATCTTTTGTTGGTGATCACCCACGATTTTTGTGGAACATCTACGATGTAATGAGAGACTGGTAGAATCTCTGTAAGGAAGACCATGCTCAAATTTGGACTTCTGGAAAACTGGAATAGAAAAGAAACTGAACCTGCAATAACCTTGCTCTCTCCTGTTATTGGACTAACTCAGATTTTTGTTCCCACCTCTTGACAATTCTCTTTATGCTGTAAAGAAAAGGTTACTGCTGTGTAAAAGTGACGTAAGCATAATCCTGCTATTTGTAGTTCTATTTAGTTGTATTTTGTATTGTTACTCACCTTTCAGTGCATCACTTGCATTTCATCACTTTCTTTTTCCTTTCTATGTTTGGGTTTTTGATTATCTATATTGATATAACACATGTTAGTTTAAGATTTTAAAGTGCTGCAATGGAATAATCGATCCATCACAACCAGTATAGACCAACTAGTACAACACCTATCTAAGTAAAATACAACATGTTAGCTTTACAATCACTGAATGTCCGCAAAACTAAACTACCTAAACTTCCTAATTACTATTTTCACCAATTACCCCAAACATTAATAATGATGAAAAAATAAATGTGGCAATATATATATTCATGAAGATGTAAAATATGCCCTATGTGCCAGTCCTGCACCACCAGACATTCCTGGGTTGCACTCATGTGCAGTCAGAGTTCAAATTGATTATATGTAGTAACAGTCGTCTCTGTATACTTACCTCAAGGCCCAAACGATCATAATACAGAATGGCTATGCTCTTTCAATTAAACCAATCTACCAAATACTTAATCACTGGTAATTTTAATGCCCATTCGCCGTTTTGGGAAAAAGAGCGTCAGGTAATCACCAATAATCGTTTCATTGAAAATATAGTGGACTCCTCTCTTTACCTTCTCAATGATGGCAGTATTACTCATATTCCAGACAACCCTAAACATAATCCTAGTGCCATCGACTTATCATTCATATCTCCTGAACTAGCTATATCATGTGACTGGCAAATACTTGATGATCCATTAAATAGTGATCATCTCCCTGTTGTCATTTCTCTTGAACGTATGAGACCTGAAACAACCGATGTCACGCATGACAAAGTTCCTAAATATTGTTACAAGTTTGCTCATTGGAATAAATTTTCGTATCTACTTAGTTCATTTAATGTAAACATAGAAAATCTTGAGAATCAAGATGTCGATACGTTATACGATCATTTTCAGAATGCAGTACACTTTGCTGCAAAAGATTCAATTTCGACTGTAAAATCTGTAAAATCAAAAAAACATTCGGGTAATGTCTGGTGGAATGGTATATGTCAGCAGGCAAAACAAGAAAAAAATAGAAAAAAACGAAAGATTACAAAAGAGAAACAAATCCAAAGGAAAAAACAGAAAAACTACTTGGGAAAAAAGAGCAAAAAATCACCAAAATAGAATAACTGCACAAAGCAAAAAAGGCAGTATTGGTCGTCTATATGTCAAAATGAGGTGTCAAACTTTAAAGATATTCAAAAAGTTTGGACACACTAAAAAATGATGAAAAATGGATTTAACCTTCTACATTGTCCAATTAATTTAATAAAATCTGAATTTCCATCAAATTTTGATAAAGCTGAAGCCTTTGCAGACTTCTTTGCAAACAACAGTAGCGTTGACAGTTTATCCTCGGACAAGAAAAAACGCTGTGAAACTGAAGAAAAGAAAGACATCTATAATAGCCCTAAACCTACGGAAAATCACTACTTAAATATCGCTATAACACTGCAGGAAGTCCAAGAGTGTATCATGAATCTGAATAAAAAGACATCAGTGGGATTAGATGGCATTTCAAATGAAATGTTAGGTAATATCCCGCAAAATATAATACATTTTCTACATTTGTTTTTCCATGGGGCAATGGGAAAAATGCCCCTGATTTGGAAGGATTCAATTATCATACCAATTCATAAACAAGGAAAACCACTCAAAGATATAAATAGCTATCAACCAATATCATTAACATCTAACACATGTAAATTGATGGAAAAGATGTGTTAAAAAGGCTTATTCATCATTGCAACAAAAACAGTTTCATTCCTATCAACCAAGCTGCATTCCAAGCAAGCAGATCTACACTGAACACCTAGAAAAAATTACAAAACACGTAAAACAACAATTTGCATGATGTAAGAACATTCTCGAATCAGTGGGAACATGTACAATTTTATTCAAGATTTTCTACACTGTAGACATATTCAAACAAAAATGGGAAATACATATTCCAACCCAAGACCCTTACAAATGGGTTTACCCCAAGGTTCAGTAATTTCTCCAATATTATTTAATATTTTAATTTCTGATCTCCCTAACAGTCTTTCTAAAGATATTGAAGTGGCTCAATTTGCTGATGATATATGCTTATGGACAAAAGAGACAATGAAAAAAATTCATCATCAAGATCACTAAATTACATCAAAATAAAATATCAACATGACTAAATAAGATCAATACTTTTTAAATGAGAACGGCCTTTCTCTTTCTCCAGAAAAACCAAATATGATTCTTTTTAATTCTGGTTATGATCCAGGACAACTTCCTACTTTTACGTTGGATGGCATTGTTTTAAACTATGCAAAAAGTATCAAATTCTTGGGTGTTATCTTAAGCAATAAGTTAACTTGGAACACTCATGTTCAATACATTTTAAAACAAGCAAGAAAAAGCTTAAATTTCCTAAAAATGATTAGCAAACAATCTTGGGGACAGAATTCCAAATCATAAACCATTTTAGCAAATGCCCTTATTCGCTCTAGACTAAGTTACGTTTCAGAAGTATTTTTTAATGCACCTCAATACCTTTTAAATAAACTTCAGAGCACTGACTGCAAAGCTTATAAAATTGCCCTTGGGGTACCCACACATACATCTAACTTAGGGACCTATAATGAAGCAGGGATCTGCCCCTTTCAGAACTTTGGAAAGCTTCTACTTCAAAATTTGTCTTAAAGAGCTTTTCACACAAATTTTTTGGTAAGAAGAAATATGTTTCAAATCAGAGAAGTATTTTGGGAAAACATGCCAAAAACATACAGTCAGCAATGTCTATTTACTCATTTTCCTCTGATCTTCTAAAGGATAGCAAAACAGATAAAAATAACGTAGCCCAAAAGCCCACATATTCACCTATTCCAAAATGGGAACACTGTAAAGCCTCCTTTGATACTGATTATACAGATGTTTTCAAAAAAGGATTGTCCACATATCTTAAGAACATCTGTTTACACTCATTTAGAAACTAAGTACAATCATCATTTGAAAATTTTTACAGATGGCTCAGTGCTAGAAAATAATAACATGGGAGCTGCCTTCATAATCCCTAGCCTCAGAGTAGAAAAGCTCTTCTATCTTGGTAAACAGTTATCGATATTCAGTGCCGAATTGCTTGCTATACTTAAACCGTTAGATTTTATTCTAAATTTTTCCAATAAAAAGTTCACGAATTTTAATTGGTATTATTCTAAAGCAGCAATCTACTCGATTAAGTCTGCATGTCCTTCTATCCGACTTGATATGATATTTGAAATTCATCACACTATTCACCTTTTATCCATGCAAGGCATTACTGTCACTTTTTGTTGGATCCCCTCTCATTGTGGTATAGTACCCAACAAGCGTGTAGATCAACTTGCATGAAAAGCAGCTCAAAATGTCAGTTACGCAATACCACTCAAAGTTCCCTTAGATTTGAATGAATGTTTTTCAATTATAAATTCAACGTCAAGAGAAAAGGTAAAACCTCATTGATGAACTCAGACATTCAATATTATCACAACTGCATGCATAAAATTTAGTGATGGGTACAATTAGAAAATGTTCAATCAAGTCTCAAGATTGAAAGCTTAATCCATAGATTCCGTTTGAACACAAAACAAAACATTGTCATAATGCTAAATATATGTGTGGGAAATCCTTAAATGTCAGTCATTTGCTGATTCAATGTCAAAGAGCAAGAGAGTCCCTAAGACATTCGGGTATTGATGGTTATTCTGATGGATCAACTTCATTGCCTTTACCATATATTTTAAACAATTATTCTGTTCTTGACTCAGTTTTATAAGTGTTTGTTAACACAGTTCAATTGGCCCTTATCTGTATCTTATCACTTCTCACTTAAAATTAAGGTGGAAGAGGGATGGGGGATAAGGGAGGTGGGGGGAGGAAGAGGAGGGGATGTCATATCTTATCGTTAATCTATTGATACACTTCATCACTTACATACTTCATTTACCCACACATAAACTGTCTGAATCACTATAAAGGAAGGACATTAAACTGACGACGACGCACGCACGCATGCACGCACCCATGCACACATGCATGCATGAATGCATGCACGCACACACTCATGCACGCACACACACATGCACGCATGAACACACACACACATGCACCCACACACTCACACACACACACACACATACACACACACACACACACACACACACACGCACACACAGAGAATGAGACAACAGTAAATGAAACTACGACTATCATAACAAACTTCCATACAATGATGTATCCATGATTACAAAAGCACAGAGCAAAGAATATTACAAGAATTGTGTGTGTAAGTGATGGGGAGAAATGGAACCAAGACCATGTGTGAACAACAGAACAAAATGAGTGGGAAAAATTACAAACTATACAACTGAGAAAATATTTCACTGTCTAATCTTAGTCATTCAGAAAAAAAAAAAAATTCAAATAAAAACTTAAATATGCAAAAGTTATTCCAAAGACAACATGAAATACAGACCACATTTTTGTACAATAAAATGAAAATGGAAATACACAAACAAGAAAATAATAAAATATTTCTGTAAATAAATGAAAGTGCTAAAAATGAGTAAATAAATAATTTAAGAACTACTTGACTACATAACTAACCCAGAACACACACAAAAATAAGTTTAACAAAAATTATTCAACCATTTAATCAAATCCTTGACTGATTAATGAACTGACTGATTGCTTGCTGTTTACTGACTGCTTTATAAATCAATTAATCAATCAATAATCAATTAATCAATCAATAATTAATTCATTAACACAGTAACTGATTGTCAGGCATTGGTTGTCTGCCCTTTTTGGCTTATCGTTGTATTTTTGTTACGTTTTTACTCAAAGTCACACCAACCAGACTGAGACCCCATTCCCCCCATGAAAAGGGTGTGGTGGGACAGACACCCCATTTGGCAACTTGGCCCTGGCAGAGTGGTATGGGAGCTTCTTCAAGTCCCAGCATCTTACCACCCCTGCTGTCATCACCCAACCAGCAGCCATATGTACGTCCGCAGCAGGTCCAGGGAGTTTTTGCTGTGTGGGAAGATGGCCTTTAGGGTTCATTGAATTCAAACTTTTGGCGTTATTTTGCGTTTTTGATCCTTTCTTTTTCAAACTGTCAAAATTATTCATCACACGAAAAATTATTATTATTTTACAGTGCTTTAAGTCAACTGATTCAAAATTCTCCTTCTCCAATCTTCAAACAACATACAAATGGGGAAAAAAAATATAAAATTCATGCTAATGAAAAGGGACTTGGACAGACACTGTGTTTTCCAGCCTCACACTCTTGCCTTTAGCAGTCAACATCAGCATCAGTGGGACACCTTGGCCCAATCCTCCTCTGAGGAAGGAGTTCCTTTTCTCCCCTCCCTATACAGCTTAACTGTCCTGGGGGAGTTGGTAAACCAGTCATGTGACTTAGTGTGACACTAAGAGTAACATGTGCATGTGATAAATGGGAGCAGCAAGGAGTGTATTGTTGTAGTCTGGGGGAACTAAACGACTTTCTCTTTGTAATGATCTGAATCAGTTTTCAACCTTGAAAAGGACCTGTAGTGTCCACCTTAAACTGTTGGAATTTTTATTTCTGCAGTTGTGCCACAGAAGGAAAAAATGTTAAGTTTTTGAATTCTTAGGCCAGGACTGTGTAACCCTGATGATTGATCTCTGAGAAAGGGAGTCTCTGTTCTTCTAATTTGAAACTCTGCCTTTAACCAGCTAGGAGCTGGACGTGATCCTGAAGTGTTTGACCTTGAGGGCCTGAGGTGTTTGACCTTGAGGGCATCAAGCGCTAGAAAGTTGGAAGATTCACCCTAGTTTAGTTTGTCCTTTACTGATTCTTCTCAAGAGGGGAAAGTTACAGGAATCATGGAAAACTTTGACACTAACTGTTTTCTGTCCCTTTGAAAAGCTCTTTTTAGCATGATAAGCTTTCGTGATCTGAGCAATTTCTTCTCTTTTTCTTTATCTTTTGGTTGTCTACCAATGGTGGAAAGTAATTCCACCTTGGGTGGAGAAGTGAGTTTATTACTGTGTGTGCATTGTACCTTGACAAGTGCAATAGACAGCTTTGTTATGTGTTGGACATGGTCTCCCAATTTCCGAATGTAGCCCCTGCCCACCCCCCCCCCCCTCCCCCCCCCCCTGATTAAAAGCTACAGAGAAACACCCTCCAGGGTATTCAGGCTCCTGAGTCCACCAAATGGTGACCCTCTTTCAGGCCCTTTTCCTGTTTGTGTAAGAGTGAATAGAACTGAAAAGGTTCATTGACTTAAATTGTGTGTGAAGCTGTGGTGTCAAATGTGTTTGTGTCCAGCTGTGTTATGAGTGTGAGATCCTCATTGAGAATTCTGTTTGTGTTCTCTCCCTTCACCTATCAGACTGCCCTGTCCCTACACCCCAAATGCAAGCTGACAGGCAATGTGCAACACTGGTCAACAGAAATTACTTCCAAAAAATAAATTCAAAACTACACAGAATAACAGGAGCTCTTACAAATGTTCAAAATCACAAATGTTCATGGTATACTCTCATGTGGTCATTTCCTGGCTGTATAGAAGGAAAGAAGAGTAGACTTGTGGAAAATCCTTGATGTTCATTCTCAATGTTTGGTTAGCTCAGAGGAAATATAATATCATACATTATTTTTCAATGTAAATCTCTATATATTCAGTATTTTTCAATGTAAATCTCTCTCTATATATTTAGTATTTTTCAATGTAAAATCTCTCTCTGTATATTTGCTTAATCATCTTTCTTTCTTTCCCTCTCATCTCTTTTCTTTGTGTTTTTCTCTTTCTTTCCCCTTCTTTCTCCTTCTGTCCTTTTTCTCTGTGCTTGTTAGTCTTTTTCTCTTTCTTTGTCTTCTTCACTAACTTGTCTTTTCTTTGTTTTTGTAACTACTTACTTTATATGCTTACTAAACTTTTCACATATGTTTTTCCCTACTGTGTAATTTCTCTTTCCAGATTATGCTTGCCCACTGCTGTGCAAATAATCATTTCTTTGCAAATGAGACGCATTTTAAAACACTGGGATTTCAAACAACAGAACATACACACAAAATACAAATGAAATGTAAATAAATGCAAAATCCCATGAAGAAACAAAGAAAAAAGCAATAACTGTGCAAATGCAAAGACAAGATCACAGTAAAAAGCCAGCATCCAAGCACCAATGACAACAGCCACATAATCAGCATGCTATGTTCTGAAATAAAACCCAAAGCAAAATGTTACCCAGTATAGCTGATGTTCCTTTCAGCTTCTTTCTCTCTGAATAACAACAAAAAACATACACGAGTTCCCTAAAATGCATGGAAATGAATCTCCTCATCCTCACTAACTCAGACAATAGGGGCTTTTTTTTTTCCATGCCCCGAGTACAAAACGCACTTAGCACATCAAAAGAAACCTTTAGCAACATGGGATGAGTAGCCTTGTGCAACAATTCTTTACAGAGATCCTTGATGGATAACCAAAAACATACACAGAATAAAGCAATGGCTGGTGCTACATTGTTAAGACATGTTCTTCACAAGGAAAGAAGCCCAAACTTCATATAGAAATATAATGTAACCATACAGTTACAGTTTTCATTAAAACAAAGTTTGTTTTAGAAACAGCACCGAGGCTGTTGGGCTGCGTTGTTCTGTGCTCTACTTACCTTCTCCTGCCTTCAGCTGCCTCTCTTATCTGCTCTGCAGCTCATCCCGGTACTGCTGCTTCTGCCGACGCTTGGCCTCCTCTGTGGAATAGGGACCTGACACACACAGGCATAGGTTTGTGGTTTATTTTCTTTGTTCACAAACTTGTACACACTATGCAACACACACAGGTAACCATTTTGAACACTTTGATAAGCAGAACAGGCATGCTGAAAATAGGGGGGGAGGGGGGGGGGGGAGGGATGTGCAAACAGAGATTACACCAAAATTTCAACTCTAAATGTAAAATATGTATCTTCAAAAGTGTTTGGCTACATGTAATAATACGCTATTTTACATCTTAGTTTATAACTTTACACAGGCCATTTGGGGGCAGTATTCCATCTCTTTCAAACAAGCAGGGTGTTCTGAATCATAAGTTCATCATGTGCCCTATGTCCATCCTAAGATGTACACAATGATGTCATGAAAGACCCTCAAGAAAAGGGGAAAATTCCCATCCACGTGAGAGAGAAAAACTTGGTGCTTGAGGCCAGTCCTGACAGAAATCTCCCCATCCTTAGTTGGTTCATTGTAGAGAACCTGAGAATCTATCCAGTTGTATTCCAGGAGTCTGTGTTTATGTCAGTTACGTAAGGAAATGTTTATCACCCACAAACAAGACTCAGTGTTGTGGATTTTTTGTTATTCGTTATTCATTTTCTTCTTCTTCTTCTTGTTTTTTGGTTTGTTTGTTGGGCTTTTTTTTTTCTTTTTTTTTTTTTTTTTTTTTTTTTTTGGGGGGGGGGTAGTACTGTATCTATCTCCTCCAAACAAACTAGTTCAGGTGCTGTATCTCCTTCAAACAGACCCATTTTTTTGTGCAGTATCCACTTCAAACAAGTTATTTCTGGAGCAGTATTTCCTTCAGTCTGGCCATTTTTTCAACAGTACCTGCTTCAGACATGTCCTTTCTGATACAGCATGTGTCTGCTTCAAACTGGCCACTTTTTGTGCAATATCTATTGGCTTCCATCAGCCATGTTTGCCACAAATTTACCAAATCTTCTTCTGTTCAGTAAACTGCCTGCTAAATGCCTTCTGCTAAGCAGAAAAACACTTTCCAGGAAGGTGTAGAGCCATGTCTGAAGAACATAGCAAAAAGATCTGGCTTTTCATCCATCATTAAAAACAAGTTTACAAAAAATTTCCCCCACAACACCATCTTTATACAGGTCACCAGAACACACCTTCTGATTTCCCCTTCCAGGTTATTTAATCTGAGAACTCTTGAAGTAAATTCCTCTGTATTGCGCACATCATCAACATGCTAAATTTTACATCACAGTGTTTCATCATCAAAGCCTTTCTTTCCTTTTCACACACACACACACACACACACACACACACACACACACACATTCTCTGACTCACTCATCCATTCACATTACACCACTGAAAAACAGAAAAAATTACAGTGATGCTCATAAATATTAGTATATGCTTATAACTAACAATTTACAGAGTATGTATACAGTGATGCTCATAAATATTACTATATGCTTATAACTAACAATTTACAGAGTATGTATACAGTGATACTCATAAATATTACTATATGCTTATAACTAACAATTTACAGAGTATGTATACAGTGATACTCATAAAATATTAGTATATGCTTATAACTAACAATTTACCAAGTATGTAATATGTACAAGAAACAATGAAAAAGTAAAAGAACAAAAAGATAACATGAAAGACTGTGAATCTAAATGATGAATAGTGGTATGTGTAAATCTTCTCATTACAAATTGAAAGATGTGTACCACAAAAACTGACACATGCAAAACATAAATGAGCAACAAACAGAGAAAAAGCTACTGTATACTTCAGCCATAAAAACTATTACTTACAATAAAAATAAAAAGGCGGCTCTGCGGTGTTAAAGTTCAAAGACACTGGTTCCTGGTCCTGACCAGAACATCCCAAGGATCACTGGGGGCATCCGCACCAGCAAATGCCAGGTCACAGAATAATCATGTAAAGGTAGAAGAAAATGCTCCCATTTTCCAGGGGGTGGGGTAGGAGGGTTGGAGTGAAATAGGGAAGGGGAATAGAGAAACAGGGGGTAAAGATGAGGGGTAACATGGGGTATACTTAAGGGATATCTGCCCTCTCACCTTCCATTCTCTTTCAATTGCACTACGAGCATTACTGCCCATTCCAATAAGACTATACACAGCCACACTCAGGCTATCGTGTCACAGCCCCAGCACTCCAAAGGGAGCAGCCACTATCAGCTGTTCATGGCACAACCCCTAAGGAACGTGTGGTTATTGTTGATCCCCTCACAAGGAAGGCAGCCACACTCCACCTCCAACAGAGACTGAACTGGTTTCCAGGAGATGGACACTGTGGCCGCAGATGACCACAGCGGAACACAATGCCCATGGAGCACACAGCAGACTGCAGGCCTCAGGGTTCCGCTACTGTCAGAACCTGATGCAGCTTCACACCACAGCTACTTCAAAGTGGAATCGACTAAACAATCACCAGAATATTTAAAGTACTTCAGTAAGTCCAGCTGACTTTTTTTTTTCTTAATAATACGAACAAGACAACACACTACTTAAGCTTTGTGATACCAAATTTAGAAAAAAATAACATGATTTACAAAAAAGAACATAAGCACTGAAAAAAAAAAAAAAAAAACCAATGCAAAGGTGCAGCATTCATACTGGCATTGCACCCCTGACTGTGGTAACCCAGTTCCTGGATCAGTCACCAGTGACCACTGTTCTGCTCTGCTTTCCTTTCCCCATGCAAGGCAGAAAGTTTTTCAATGAGCTAATATGCAAACTGTAGTAAAAGGAAATAAGTTCCATAATCACAAGATGAAAAAAGATTCAAATCCCTGTAAACACTACGTAAATTTAGGTAATGACATAAACTGATTGAAAAAAAAAACAAAAAATTAAACCCCCTGAATCTCAAATGAAAATATGCAATGTGCTATAATATTGCTCATGGTGTTGCCATTTCTACAGTGACCTATACCCCTCTGATTGTGTGTGGCAATCAGCACAAGCTATCATCACTTTTGATGAGGCTGTCTACCACTCACAGCTCAAAAATCATCCACTGTTAACCTACAGTGCAGCTCTCACTGCAGGTATTAGTGTGGCCAAATTTGACTCAATGTGTCCAATACCCCGCATCACTATCAAAAGGAAAAAAATCAACATCTAGATAGAAGTGCATCACTGACAAAGAAATTGTTCTGTGGGGGAAAAAAAATAAGAAAAAAACGTGGCATAAATCATCAATTCTGTTGCTAAAAAACAAACAAACAAACAAACTTAAGAAGAATTGCCATTTTTTTGTTTTCATAAGAGTTACTGAACAGACCAGCGCTACAAGACTCTCCACATATCCTAGCAGCAGAAATTGATCTGCCAATCAATAGTGATCCACCAACCAGGGAAGACATTGTCAGTGCTATCAAGAAATGAAGAATAGAAAGGCAGCAAGCCCAGACGCAATTCTTGCAGAAACACTAAAAGCTGACATCAATACCACAGCAGACATACTTCAACCACTTTTTGAGAAGATATGGACATACGAAGAGGTCCTTACAGACTGGAAAGACGGACGCACCATTAAATTACCAAAGAAGGGAAATCTCAGCAACTGCGGAAACTATAGTGCCCTCACTCTCCTGTCAGTACCAGGTAAGGTCTTCAAGAGGATTCCTGTAGAGAGAATAAAGGATGAAGCAGACAAAACACTTTTGGGGCTAACAAGCAGGCATCCGGAAAGATCGCTCCAGCACAGACCAGATTACCACGCTAAGGATCATCATGGAACAAACTTTAGAATGGAACACTTCACTCTACATAAATTTTGTGGACTTTCAGAAAGCCTTTGACAGCTTGCACAGAGACAGCTTGTGGCAACTACTACAGCACTATAGAGTCCCAGCAAAGATCACCAATTTGATTCAGAAATCCTATGAAGGGATAGCATGCCAGGTGGTTCATGCAGGACAGATAACACATTGATTTGAGGTGAGGACCGAGTCCATCAAGGTTGCCTACTCTCACCATTCCTGTTCCTTCTGGCCATTGACTGGGTGATGAAGAGGACGACAGAAGAAGAGAGGAATGGCATACAGTGGACACTCTGGACCCAGCTCGACGACCTGGACTTCGTGGACGATCTGGCCCTGCTCTCCTATACCACACAACAGATGCAGGACAAAACATCAGACCTGTCAACCTTTGCAGCAAAGGTCGGCCTTGCCATCCACCTGCAGACAACCCAAATACTAAAAATTAACCCAGTCAGTCCAGACCCTGTGATGCTATATGGAGCCCCACTGGAAGAAGTCAGCAGCTTCATCTATCTGGGCAGTGTAGTCAACCAGCAAGGGGGAACTGATACCGATGTGAAAACCAGAACAGGAAAAGCAAGAGCAGTCTTCATCACTCTGAAAAACATTTGGAAATCTCGACTAATCACCACCAGGATGAAAATCCGCCCCTTCAATTCAGACATCAAATCTGTCCTCATATATGGATCAGAGACCTGGCGAACTACAAAGACCACCATTCGAAAACTGCAGACGTTCGTTAACAGCTGCCTTCAAAAGATCCTCCACATCTATTGGTCAGAAACAATCAGCAACAAGAGCTGTGAGAAAGAAGTAACCAACTGCCGGCAGAGCAAGACGTCCGTAAAAGAAGATGGCGGTGGATAGGACATACTCTCTGAAAGCCCCTGGACAACACCACCAGAAAAGCCCTGACCTGGAATCCTCAAGGCAAAAGGAAGTGAGGAAGACCAAGAACCACCTGGAGGTGGGACCTGGAAGCAGACACCAGGTGGATGGGTTACAACTGGGGCAAAATAGAAAAGATTGCCCAGTGCTGTAGTCATTGGCGCGCAGTTGTTGATGACCTATGCTCTGGCAAGAAGATATGGACATGCTCTGGTAAGATGGCAGTGCAGAAAAGATATGTTTGCCAATGCACCTACAATACGCATTTGTATAATATAACAAAAAATTAGCTTGCAATGAAACTGAAACATTCATGCATGCCAATGATGACAGAGATCAATCTAAGTGCTCCAAAATTTGTAGCGTGGACACAAAATCAATACAAACCCTGTGACTATTGGTGTACCATCATGCAAATGGAATAATTAATGTCTGCCTTATAAATTCATAGCTAGTTCATAGCTAGAGAGCCATCAATGAAAGACTCAGTCAGCAAGCACCTCCCACTAAGAAGAAATGAATGACCATGTAAAGGTACTTGGCAGCAATAGCTCTCAAAATCTTTCCAATCTTTCAGAGGAGGTAACAATTTTAAGTACAGTAGTCCTTGCCAGCTCATCTGTCAATGTTCTCTAAGCTCTGTAAGCAGTCTATTGGTAATGAAAAAAGTAGTTCCCAGCTCCAAATGATAATGCCCTGGTATACCTTGGCAATCAGGTATGATAATAAAAGAGAGGACTGTGTGGCCTTCGTCTGTGGCCACACCACGACCTGTGATGTACGCTGCAGATTGTGGACTCAGCACAATGAAAAGAATGTCACCAATTACTGTTGAGACAGCCACACCACAAGTGACAGTCATATATAGGTACAGCTTGTGGTGAACAACAGTAACATTACAACTATTTATCACTTCTCACCACCAGCAGACAGCTATCGCTCATGGTGTTGCCGTTTCTACAGTGACCAATATCCCTCTGATTGTGTGGGCAATCAGCACAAGCTATCATCATTTTTGATGATCCACCACTCACAGCTCAAAGGTCATCCACCATTAACCTACAGCCCAGCTCTCAGTGCCGGTAATAGTGTGGCCAAAGTCTTCATGAAAACAGTGGTATTTCAGTGGATAGTGACTTCCTGGGGAGCTGAGAAACACTGGCCCTTGTTAAAGTCTTGCAGACAGCAGGTTCTTCTCCCTCCTCCTCTCTAGACCTCAGCTGGCGAGTAGAATGTTACGTTTAAAATGAGACTATAAACTCAGGTCTCGCACACAACATACACCTAATGCATATAATAGAACACATGGCAACTCAGGTTCTGTCCTTGGGAAGATTCCACTGAAAAATCCACTTAAACAGGAAAACAAAATCAGATGTAGAGAGAAAAGACAACGACAACAAAGATACTGGACTATGATGCCACCAGTTTCTCCAGGACCAGCCCAAATTTGATGAAGAGAGATTTGTCATGACAAAACAATCCTAACCTGACAAGGATGCTGAGCATTTTGCAATGGTATGCTCAAGTGATGCTGACATGAATGTCATGACAAAAGCTACAACTCAAGGAAATCTGCGCAAAAAAAAACCTGGTAGGGTGTAAATCAGAATATGTTAATCTACACATGTCACGTAACAGGATTTTATCGAATTTGTTAAACATGACTGACGCTTAGTCCATATAAGTAAGTAACCAAACGAATGGATCCATGTTTCTTGGCTTCTCAGTCTCTATGTACATTGGGCATCACGGCTATATATATATATATATATATATATATATATATATATATATATATATATATATATAGTTTTGTTAGTTTTATCCTTTCTCATTACAGAACTCTAAAACTGTTCAGAAAAAAAAAGATTGCTTGACAAAAAAACATATTTTACAAACAACCATGCATCACCACCAGAACAATTCCAACAAATCAATCCCCCACGCTTTCACTACCCAAATCTACATTCCACAGACTGATTTTAAAACTAAAAAGGGAAACAAAAGAGAACTGAATCTGTGCATGAACTACCTGCCATAGTTTAAAAAACGCCTGCATACAAAACAACAGAAATAATGATTAGTGGTGCAAACAGACCCAGAATGACACCAAGAATTGCCAAGGTACAATCTCCCCAATGCATGAAGATAAACAACATACCACTCTGGGACGGCACAGCTCTGGAAGTGCCGCCCTCTGAATCTGAAAGCAAGGTACTGTTACAAGCCAGGATTCTCAAAGGCCAGCAACTCTGTGACAGGTATTCACCTAAAGCCTTAGACTTGTGACTGCCTTACAATAATAAGATGATCGCTTAAGATGAGTATGTTAGCCGAGTGGTTACAGCACTCAATTTTCATTCCATAAATTGCAGGTTCAAGCTTCAGCAATGCCTGGTCTGTAAAAAGGGCAAAGTAGGCTTTTTCCAGTTTTCTGGGTCAACATATGTGTAAACATGTTAAAAGGTGAACTCCCCTGTATGATAATACACACAGAAAATATCACTTTCAAGATCCAGTCATCTGTGTCAACATCAGGTGGGTTATACTTCATTGTTTTTGTTTCTATTGTCACACTGTATAGCCCAGCCAACCACACAAGACATTTTTCAGGGTCATCAAACTCATAAATAACATCCTGAATAAAAACAAACAACAAAAACAATGACAAAGCTGAACTTTGGACATCATTATGGCTGATAAAACAGGACCGTGCAGACAGTGCCAGGCATTCCTCTTGATTTCTCACCACTGGTAAAAATATGAAATATTAAGAAATACTTAAAAGCAAAAAAAACAAAAACAAAAAACAAAAAACAACAATCAAGAGCCATATACGCAAATAAATACCGGAGAAGGCCCACTGGCCACTCTGATTAGTAAATATAATTTTCACTTCCTATCATCTATGCTCTGTGTGTGTATGTGTGTGTGTGTGTGTGTGTATGCAAGTGTACATATCCCTGTACTGTCTGTGTACATTTTAAAAAGCATTCTTCAAACTGCACAAGTGCATATGTTCCATAATAACTACGAGTCAGCTAACACAATCTGCCATCACTCATCATCAGTGTCACTGTTCTTACAGTCTGCCATCACTCATCATCAGTGTCACTGTTCTTACAGTCTATCACTCATCATCAGTGTCACTGTTCTTACAGTCTGCCATCACTCATCATCAGTGTCACTGTTCTTACAGTCTATCACTCATCATCAGTGTCACTGTTCTTACAGTCTGCTATCACTCATCATCAGAGTCACTGTTCTTACAGTGTATCACTCATCATCAGTGTCACTGTTCTTACAGTCTGCTATCACTCATCATCAGTGTCACTGTTCTTACAGTCTGCTATCACTCATCATCAGTGTCACTGTTCTTACAGTCTGTTATCACTCATCACCAGTGTCACTGTTCTCTGTCTGCTATCACTCATCATCAGTGTCACTGTTCTTACAGTCTGCTATCACTCTTCATCAGTGTCACTGTGTCTTACCGTCTTCCATCACTCATCATCAGTGTCACTGTTCTTACAGTCTGTTATCACTCATCACCAGTGTCACTGTTCTCTGTCTGCTATCACTCATCATCAGTGTCACTGTTCTTACAGTCTGCTATCACTCTTCATCAGTGTCACTGTTCTTACCGTCTCCATCACTCATCATCAGTGTCACTGTTCTTACAGTCTGCTATCACTCATCATCAGTGTCACTGTTCTTACAGTCTGCTATCACTCATCATCAGTGTCACACTGTTCTTAGAATCTGCCATCACTCATCATCAGTGTCACTGTTCTTACAGTCTGCTATCACTCATTATCAGTGTCACTGTTCTTACAGTTTGCTATCACTCATTATCAGTGTCACTGTTCTTAGAATCTGCCATCACTCATCATCAGTGTCACTGTTCTTACAGTCTGCTATCACTCATTATCAGTGTCACTGTTCTTACAATTTGCTATCACTCATTATCAGTGTCACTGTTCTTAGAATCTGCCATCACTCATCATCAGTGTCACTGTTCTTACAGTCTGCTATCACTCATCATCAGTGTCACTGTTCTTACAGTCTGCCATCACTCATCATCAGAGTCACTGTTCTTACAGTCTATCACTCACCATCAGTGTCACTGTTCTTACAGTCTATCACTTATCATCAGTGTCACTGTTCTTACAGTCTGCCATCACTCATCATCAGTGTCACTGTTCTTACAGTCTATCACTCATCATCAGTGTCACTGTTCTTACACTCACAGTCTGCCATCACTCATCATCAGTGTCACTGTTCTTACAGTCTGCCATCACTCATCATCAGTGTCACTGTTCTTACAGTCTGCCATCACTCATCATCAGTGTCACTGTTCTTACAGTCTATCACTCATCATCAGTGTCACTGTTCTTACACTCACAGTCTGCCATCACTCATCATCAGTGTCATTTTTTTTTTTTTTTTTTTTTTTGCTGTCCCAACCTCTGCGCCACCTCAGAGGCAGTGCACCCACGCCGCTCATTCCGACACCCTGTCCACAACCACGGCCCGGTTGGCCCCACCGCAGCCCCGGCACCGGCAATCCACAGGCAGCAGCCAATGTCAAGCCGTCAAGAGGCAACCCACCGGAGGAGACAGTGCACTGCTGCCGAGTCACTTCGGTGGTGTTCAGTGGTGCCTGTTCTGATCTAACATACGCAGGACACCACCTACTAAGCCCCCTACTGACGACAATAATTGCTTAGTCGCGGAACCGGCGTGAGTGAGCTCTCCCTCCGGAGGGCGCCACCACGTCCGTCCAACGACAACCCCCATGGACTCGCCGATACCGTGTGACCCCGACGGAACCAAACCAAGGCCACAGACGCGGAGAGGACATCGAAACTGAGGTCACCATGAGAGCAGGGCATGAAGGGCCACAGAATTTGAGACTTTTTTTTTTTTTTTTTTTTTTTAATGCTGATCGATGAGAATGAGGATGATTATGATGATGCTACGGATTTCCATTTCGATCTGAGACTACATGACAGGGCTGTACTCTACGCTTCCTTTCATAATATATCCCGGCGTCAACCAGGCCCGAGAGATACAGACACCTGCAGTGTTGGTCAGGAAATTTGAGCAACACTCTCATAAACGCATCCATTAAGTGGATGAAACTCGACTGTGTGGTCCCAGTCTTCCCAACTGAGTCCACAGCAAACTCAACTCTGGGTAGGAGCGGTCGGGCAGAAAAAACCCACATGACTTCTGATGGGATTCAAACCCACGACCTCCCAGCCAAGAGTCCGCGACGCTAACCACTTCACTTCGCCACGGTGGCTGGTGTCATCAGTGTCATTGTTCTTACAGTCTGCCATCACTCATCATCAGTGTCACTGTTCTTACAGTCTGCCATCACTCATCATCAGTGTCACTGTTCTTACAGTCTGAGAGAATCTAAATATACGGGTTCAAAAACCCACCACATCTATTTTGCCTCGCAAACCCCCTTTTCTGCATCCCTTTTTTCCTATTTTGCTCTGAAACCCCCGATTTTACACAAAATAATAATGATAATATTAAAAATATTAAGGATTTTAAAGGGGGCTTGCAAAATAAATGTGTGTGAGTTTGAACCCACATATTTACATTCTCTCTGGCTCAATCATAAAAAAATTATACATCAGTACACTAACCATTGCAGTAGATGCATCATTCAGCTTTCAAGCCAGACTTGTGTAAACTCCCTAGAAAAAATACCTAAATCCCCCCCAATAAAAAGTGGTATAAAAGTAAGTATATGGTCAGCCCGTCATATGTCTTGTTATCAAAATCAATTAAATTTTGCGATTTACTGCGCAACTACTGGCTGTGGTGTTTCATATGCAAAACCATTTAAAACACCCCAATCTCTTAGTAAGGTCAGTATATAATTTTCATGTTTATTACCAGTATAGACGTATACTAACTGAACTACAAGTAGCCCTCCCCAACGATCGATCTTTTGATCCATTTAACAACCCAATCAACAGGAATGCATATGAAAAAATCTGCAATAAATTTAACATTAACCCTTCAATTGATTTAGACAAAAGTTAGACCATAATCACAGGTTGGGCACATTGTATTTGTGGGGTGAACACAGAGAATATGATTATGATTACTGGCCTGGGCACACCTCTTTTATGGCAAACGCACAAGTTAGATTGGGGTCAATAGAACAAAAACACCCTAATGCCTGGACAAGATTTATCTTAGATGAAAGTAAAGGCCTAACAATGCCTGGAGTGCAAAGACTTAATGACTCCATACGGACATACATTTGGTGTTTATTAGGAGCGCAAGCACAAACCAAGTCTAGCATAGTGGATCACTCTACAGGCTTTGATGCAAGAAAACAATATTTGGCTAATTTAGAAGATGCTATTGACTCCGCTGTTGATTTGCCTTCCAGCATAGAAAGATACCAAAATGTTCTTGCACATGCTAGGTGGACTTTGTTGTAGGCCATGGATTATACATGCTACCCTCTGACCTTAGACTACAAGTTGGCATGATACAGAATTATAATAATGAAATCCTCATTGCTGGAGATGACCAAAACTTGAGACACAATCAAGGCTTAAACACAAGGCCAGCACCATCTATTTAAAAAAAAAATATCTAGCTCTGAACAACCAGAAAGCGACCCAGCACCAGTTACAGAAAGCAGCCCACCATCAAAAAGCAGCCCACCAGCACCTGTTAATATACCCCACCCTGACAGACACACTAGTGAAAAGACAGCTCTTGTTGTGTTTTTAACTTTTACTGGTTTGGCTATACTTTATTTCACTAAAAATTAAACCAGCAGCCAGCACCCCCAATGTCCACAGAGAGTCAGCCATATAACCAGCCACTTTACCTATAGCAGACAAAACCCAACTAACAACACTGCCCAATATACCAGGCAGAGAATCAAGTGCTTTAGCAGCTAATTTCTTTAATAAGTTTGACAGGTGGTGTAAGTGTGTTTTCTAATCCAGCTTTTACCAGGTTGAGGTGCTGGAGGCACTACTGGTCCTGTTGGTGCACTGCCAGTTAGTGCATAAACGAGTGTAGAGATAGCAAACCCAACAGCTGTTAGTATACTAACTATTGTAATCCCCTGCTCTCTGAACAGGGTCCTTATTCTTTCTACTAATGTAGTGTTTTCATAAAGTATTTTGTTTATAGAAAATCACAACGCCACTCTTCTTATATTTCGGCCACATGGCCTTTTTCAAGAGAAAAAAAAACAAAAACAATACAACTACGTGATGTCCATCTTTGGCAACCGGTCAGAGCAAAGAATTGACGTCCAACCACCAGTTGCAAAATCTTATATTCTGACGGGTTTTTCCATGAAATGGAACAATAATGTTGAAATGGACTAGGAATCTCTGCACAAATGTTGAAAATCAAACAGGACGCATCACTTTCACTTACTGAAGTAACAACGCAGGTGTGCACGAAAAAAATCCTTCAACTGAACGCTGAAATTACTTCATGTGAACTCTCACGGACTCTGAAACATGCGTGTATAAAGACAACTGCAAACAATAGAAAAGTCGCGTATGAGGTCGATCAAAGACATATTTTTTAGGACGTCAATTCTTTGCTCTGACCACTTGCCAAAGATGGACATCACGTAGCTGTATTGTTTTTTGTTTTGTTTTTTCTCTTGAAAAAGGCCACGTGGCCGAAATATAAGAAGAGTGGCATTGTGATTTTCTATTACGTTTTCTTCCCTTTGGAGGACTATTGCTTTTGATTTTGTTTATAGTTTTTTCTCTGATTCTGTTTGTTTGTGATGCTAGCTGTGTCCTATTAGTAGAAAACAATTCTAACCTAGCTGATCTTTCTAGCATTAAATCCTGTATTTTCTGCTGTATTCTAGCTTTTTCCTCTTGCCCTAAATTGTTATCATCTGCTTCAGCCAGTTTTTATTTTTTTCTTCTTCTATTTTTCTATCCAGTTCACCAAGTTTTGCCACACTGTTTGTTAGTTCACCCCTTACAGTCTTTCGAGCGGCATTAAGACCCATGATTTCACGCACAGGCAATGGAGAATCATCAGTTGTTTTTAATGCTGTCTCCTCACTTAAACTTGTTTCAATTTCTGCTATTAATTCATCTGCTTGTTGACTTAATTCTTGAAGAGGGATGTTTTGCATTTCAGATTCTGTTGGCAACTCTCACTCCAAGTTCTGTAAAAGACTGACAACCTCAGGCCTTAGACATGAAATATTTAATTGTTCTTGGTCGGCAATAGGGAGGTCTCTAATAATTGTGCTCTTACTTAAAAACTGGGTTGGGTCTGGTTTTGTAGTAACTCTTACACAGTCTCCTTTACTAGTCCTTAAATACAAATATATTTTCTTTCTTCAAAATCGTTAGGATCAACTACTTCTGGTAGCTCTCGTCCTATGCTTCTACAGAATGATTGAATTCGTTGTCGCAATAGTTCTTGACGTTGTCTAGCGAGTGAAGAACCTGCTCCTTCAAGTTCTTGACATTGTCTAGGGAGTGAAGAACCTGCTCCTTCAAGTTCTTGACGCAATGAAGAGAGTGAAGGACTTGCTTCTTCATCTTCTTCTCTTCTTCAGCAGGATCAAGCACGTCATAATCTTCATCCATATTTATTATATTTTTTTTTTTTATTTTATAAAAAAATGAACTCATACGGCTGCGATCTTGATCCATACAGAAAAGTGAAAGAACCTATGGGCGTAAAAGGCATAAGACAGACTGTGCTTGTTATAAATAATCCATCAACAATCCAGACCAATCAAGGGATAACAGTCAGATTCCCTGATCTTGGTGCTGATGATGTTATAATGCCAGGCACGACTAATTATCATTTAAAACAGATATTAATTCAGTAGATCCTAATGCTACTGTTGTTGCCAACTTGGGCAGGCTATTGTTAAATCTATGATAATCAAACTGGAGGGCAGAGAAGTCTTCTCACTAAATAACGCAGACATTTTTGCTCTCTATTCTGATCTAAGGCTGCCCAAAGGAGAAAAAAAAGATAAAATTTACCAGGGAATACAGGGCCCAAACGGCCTTAAACACAGGCTGAATGCTGGGGATGTGAAGAAAAAATAAAACAGACCAGGCAGTAGCACTGGCATTTGGCAATAGATTTTGCATTCCTCTAGATTTTGAACTGTTGAAGACGCATCAGCCATATTACCAAGGCGCACTAAGAGACAAACTTACTTATGAATTGACATTTGATACTAGCGAGTCTGTTATTCTATGCGAAGATCCTGAAGCCAAATACGCAGTCAGTGACATCTCTCTTGAGTTTGATGTTGTTACTAACTCTGGACTGGCTAGAACAGTCTTAAACCATTATAAAAGTAAAACAGTTATCTACTTTGAAAGAATTGTGCACCACATTACAGAGAATAAGAACAAACAAGACACAGTCTGGAAGATGGCTCTAAGTTATTCTCTCAGGTCGTTAAAAGGAACTTTGTTGTTGTTTATTGAAGACACAGCTGCTTTTCACAGAGAAAGTGAGATGTTTATAATTCAAAAATTGAGCAGTTGTCTTGCACAGCAGATGGCAAGCCTGTTCAGTTGTATTCAGCCAGACTTTTACCTCACCAACACTTTGATGAAATAGGAAAGTTGTTCGCCGGAGAAAGACAAACAAATCCTACTGCTGATCTTGTGTGTAAAAAACTTCACCTTCATGATGTAAAACTCAAAGATTATTTAACAAGAAAATATGGGCTGTGGCTGATTTTAGATCAACATATGACACACAGATTGCATGGAAGTGGAAGAAGGGTAGGAGTAGAAGGCATAAACATACAGATTAACAAGAAAGCAGAGGAGAAGGGCAAGTTAAAAATGCACATTTTTGTGGTCTGTGATGCCCAGTTAAACATTGAGAAGAAAACAGGCTAAAAGAAATAACCTATTAAAAATAGATGGATGAAACAGACTAAAAGAAATAACCTATTAAAAATAGATGGACAGTTTGAACTTTTTACCCAAAGATCTGCACACTACTCGCTTATTTGCGGGATTACTGGGTGTAGGAAAACAGTCTTCATACTTGATTTGTAACAAACAATCTACAGGTTTCATTATGAGTACATTGTTATATTCTGCACAACCATTAAGCATAACAAGTCTTACAAAGAAAGGCAGCAGTTTGTTTGGACTGACGAGAATGTATTTCTAGTTGATCCCAGTGACAAGCTAAGTGACTGTTTAGAACATTATTACAGGCTATTTTGAGGGAACTGAAACACTGTTTATTATTGATGACTGCTTGGCCGAACGAGACATTGTTAAAAAAAAAAAATTCTGTCTAAGCTAGCCTTTAGAGGCTGCCACGCATTAGTTTCTGAGTGGCTTTTAACTGAGAATTACAATGCTGTCTTTACAGACTTTCGATCGCAGTTAAAATCGGTTATATTATTTCATACTAAGGACAAGGATAGTTTTGAAGACTGTTTGCATGAAAATTATGTAATAAGGGACAAGAATGAACTAAAAAAAATGAAAAAGCAGTTAGAAAAATCTAAGCATGCTAAACTGTGCTTACGGACTGACAGCCAGTTCAATATGTTTATTTATTATAATTTTTTCATACTAAAACCATGTCACGTGGACCAGAATAAAAAATACAGCTAGCTCCCAAATGTGTTTCAGTAGTGCTAAAAGACCTAGCAGACACATCTGAGTATGATCTAATAGGAGAGTCAGGTAATGTTTGGATTTGAATGCACCGATGAAGGTGTTTACAAACGAACAGTAATTGAAGACAAAAAACGGCCGCGACATCCTAAACTAGAACAGATAAGAAATCTAGCGGCAGATGATTATGGCAAACACGAATACAAACTTTATAGACATGACAGAAATTGGGCATTGCTTCCTGAAATTAACTGTGATTTAAAATTTGACTTACTTAAGCCCTAATGTATACTTTGATAAGAAAAACAATTTTAGAAAAGCTTTGAACACAGGAGCCCTTCTTGTGTTAGCCTTGTCCCAGGAACACAACAGAAAAAGCAGATAGAAATAAAGCCATACGGAAGAAGAGAATATATACTAAGCAGAAAGAGGCCTTAGCTGAAGTAGGAGACGACACAGTGACCCTAGAGTTTCTTCCAAAAGGCCAACTGCCTAACAAATTTACAATGTTTTTTGTTTTATTAATCACTCCAAGTGAGTCTGTTCCTAGTTTGCCAGAACATGTGTTAACGAGGGGAGTAACAATAGCGAGCGAAAACTTGGATGGGCCTCTCAGGCTTGCTATTGCTATTACTAAAAACAGGGATGACATAAACACTTTTGTATCATCTGACAAAGTCACTGTGAATGTTGACAAAACCAAACTAACAATACTTGATTTTATTTTCATTAAGTATGTTGATTTTATTGCGTTTTACTCTGTTGATGAAGTGCTGTCAGACGAGTTAATAAGACAATTTATACAAAAATTGATTTTGATTAAAAATGGATGAACAGGCTCAACAGTTTAGATGAAAACATGACCGAACTTGAAGAGGAAATAAAAAGCGATTTGGATAAGTATAATGCTGCTAGAGAAAAAAAATATGCTTCAGCTTTGAATGCCCTTTCTTACGTAATCACTGGCTCTAGTGTTGTAGCCAGCTTGAGTACTGGGTCCAGTGTTGCTGTTTTAGCTACTGAAGTTGGATCACCAGTGTCTATAGCTTTTGGATGTATTGGTTTGGGGTTAGGTGCTGTGTCTGTAATTGCGAGTGCTGTTTTTAAAAAGATTACACCTAAATTACAAAAGCACACTGCCATTGTAGCCCTAGCAATGGCAAAACTTCATTCATTAAAGTTAATAAGCAACACATTACTAGATGGAAATATTATGGACGAAGAATTTCAACGTGCCATGGCTGATGGTGATGATTACAAACGACAAAAAACTGAACTTCAAAAGAAATGGAGAAAGACTTTTACTTCACAACAGGTAGACACTGAGGCAATCAGACAGAACATCACAAAACAAACAAGCGATCAATTAAAACCAAAATAGGTTGAAAAAAATAATAATAATGAAGAGACTATAAGTTAAGTAAACAGACTATAAATTAAGTAAATACACTATAAGTTAAATAAATAGACTATAAGTTTTAAAAAAATCAAAACATTTTTTTTTTTAACTAACAGGTACTGTGTTTGGTGAGACAACTTGCAGCACTTCACAAACGATCTTTTAGGAGCGGGTTTTCTAGAAGCGAGAGCCTCTTTAGAAGAGAGAGTTTCTCTTAATAATACACAGGAGGGTTTGTTTTCATAATTCTTTCAACTTCATACATGTCTCTACGCTATAGGGTCTGTGGCTCTAATTCTAACATCATCTTCTGCCTCTCCAGGAGCATACAAGTATCTTACTTTTAATCCAAATGGCAAGAGTTTCTGTTGCCTTGAATGTCTTCAGTAATGCTTTTTTTTTTTTAAATTTGATCGCGTCCACAGGCTTAAGACCTGTTGCTTTAAATTCTTCATTGTTCATGGCACGTAAGACTGCTGGCAATCTTCTAACCCATTCTGTGTTGCATGTTCTGTCCATAATTTCTTTGTGATATTGATAGATAAAACAGACGTTCAGCTAAATTCTTGTTAAAGTTTTCTGCTAGTGCCTGTAAGCGATGGCTGCCTGGGATCCCTCTTTTAATTGTAATCTGGTGTTTTAAAAACAGTTGGTTTACAGCCCCTTTAAACTCTTTTCCATCATCAACCTGGATCATCCTAGGATACTTTATGGGCCTCGCATGTATATTTGTTGTAAAGCCACAGCTACAGCAGTTGAGCTTTTATCTGTTAAAGGCTCAGCATCTTTATACGTTGAAGCCATGTCAACAAGTCAAAGCATATTTAAACTTTTTTCTTCTTTGTCATGTGGAAGATACAACAAGTCCATCTGATGGATGTCATTTGGAACCAAATTAACAAATTTAGGCCTTATTATTCTTTTTGGCACAGGTAAATATATTTGCCAGATTGCTTGTTTTGAAAGCCAGTTTTTTTTTCGCTTCGATTCAGACACCCCTGCAGCTTTACTCAGTTTATTAATAGCAGTCTTTCCTTTCCAATATCCTCTAGGAGAATAATATTTTGTCCATATTTTAACCATATTTTTATTGTACTTTTTACACCAGAAAGTGTGCAACAAGATAGACTGAAGTCATACCAACTACAATGAAAGCTATCTCTGCAGCCTTCTGATCCTCAGATGGTTCATAAAAGTCAGACAGGTCTGGCAGTTGTAATGTTTGAAACTTCTTTCCAATCACTAAGTAATACTAATTAATTGCGTCATCAACGTTTGTAAATGTGTGATCTGCATGTCCCTGTTCCCTTAATTTTTCGTTAATAAAGTCTAAGTGAGCAATCCTCCTTTTCTCGTATGTGTCTTGTGCCTTGGCTAACTCTTCCATAGCCCTATTATGTCGTTCTCGCTCTTCATCAGACTGTAGTTTACTAAACATGCAATTGCTGCCAGAGAATGCCAATGCATTAACAATAGCTCTCCCACCATCAGAACCAATGCAGACATCTTTTTATGAATTAATATTTTCTGGAATAATTCTTTGTGCACTAATATTTTTATGAACTAATATTTTCTAGAATGATTCTTTGTGCACTAACATTTTTCTACAATAATTCCTTGTTATGAACTAATATTTTCTGGAATAATTCCTTGTTTAACAAGAAAGTCTTTTGACGCAATTGCTACAGTTATTACAACTACAACCTTAACACATCCTCAATGTCTAACTTTCCTAGGTTGGCTGGTTTCATTTTAAATGCGCTTTTTCCTAACATGCTATAACCTATACTAAGATCACAGATTACAGCAGAGTGGTAAATAGTATTGACAATCTTTGCACTGCTCATGTTTTTTATCAACTAAAAAAAATAATTAAAATAGTCATACTATGAAAGACTGTCTATATGCTTTTTAATCAAATAATCCTTTGTTGCTAAAGATAAAAATAAGATTGCGACTAGTTTAGGTGAATCTTCTGTTTTTCCCATGTTTGGTGGTTTTATTCTTAGAAAGCATTTTGTGAGGGTTGAATAAACTACTACACCAACAACAGACACTGCATAATTAACTAACGTTAAACTCATTGTGTTTTAGTAGTATTATTATTTTAAAATTTTTTTATTGCTTTAAAAATGAATTGCGATGAACTGTTGAATTGTGAGGGAGCCAGCAGACCTCTGCCATAAAGAGAGGTTATACTCTCTAGCTGCATGTGGAAAAAAAACTAGACAGTATTTAGGCACTGAACTAAGTGTTGAACAGATTCAGCAATTGTCTACTTCAGACGTTGAGAAATATTACGCCAGGGAGGAAGCACAGCTAGGATCCAAAATGGTTAGATCAGTGGGGCAGACAGTGATTAGTTTATATGCTAAGTTAGTAGGTAAGAATGGCACCGATTGATTCAGAAAAAGATTTAAAATATGACTTAACACACAAGATCCCGTTTTATCCAAATCGCTAGAATCTCTAGCATGTGACATGTATTATCGATTTGGAATGCTGTTATGTCCATTCATCAAGGGACTAATTACTTTTAATCATATAGATTTTAACAGATTTAAAAATGAGTGATCAGGAGAAGACACAAGAGAAGACACAAGAGAAGAATGCAACCTCAGAGGACAAGAATATGACCTCAGAGGAGAAGAATGTGACACCACAAGAAAAGACTCCACAGGAAAAGGTCCCACAAGTGAGTAATGTTACTAAGCCTAAAAATCCAGGTCGTGTCTTTGCAGGTCGTAGACTAGCTGATTGGAATAAACTACAAAAAACAAACCAAGAAGCAAAACAAAAATTATTAGATATGTAGCCGGGTGCTAACGGTACATGTTTCTTGGTCACCTGTTGTAGATGAGATATTTTGTTCATGAGTTATCTTCCCCCTTACCTCCCTTGGTTGAATCTAATTTTTTATTGTGTAAATTCCTTAAATCATGAATACCTCAGAACCTACATAGTTGTGTATATGTTGCCGAAGTCACAAAAATTAATGTATTCTATTTGTTACAATCGTGTTGAACCGAGAAACCCATATTTTCCCTGAAACTGGTATTTCAACCAAATTAATTTTGGCGCCATTTTGAATTGTTGTTCGACAAACAAACCGTAAATAATTCTTGATTTCACAAAAAAGTATGAGAGAATCCAAAGAATCCATGAATGTGCATTGAAAGTAAAGTCCATAAGCTCTCATTTCGTATATCGCATGGCTATGATCTTTTCTGTACAAGCATGCGACTATACGAAATGACTTGACGGCGCCGGTCTCTTGAGCGAGTCGCCCTTCTTTGTTCATTGTCGGCGTTCTGATCTAAATTGTTGTTTTATGAAATTCGGACTTTCCTATCGAAATCTTTTTAGTAACTTCGTTTCTATGGTAGAAGCAACCGAAAATATATAAAAATTATCATCCGATTAACCATTCCAACGGAATAACATTTTATCGAAAGTCGTGCTAAAAGCACATGGCGACAGCCATTTGACGATAAGGCAAGTTGTGTTTTCCATCAAATTTTAAACGCCAAGTTCTCCACTTAGATGGCATCTTGGATAATGAAATTTGTATGTATAAAAAGAGCGAAGTGCCAGCTTTCCAGTCATTACAAAATTATTTCACGCAGTTTGCTTTTTGTCATTGAAAATAAGGGAAAATATGACGTAAAACCGTTAAAAATGGTTTCATTCTCGGACTTTAATTGCCAATAACTTTACACAGCCACAAAATTGTCAAAATATGATTGATTGCGTTTTATTCTTTGGGTTCTGAGTTTTTTCATCGATGTCTAATATGTTTGGATACTTTGAATGTACGGCGTGCTAGACAACGCAGAAGCTGCGACAGATAGCACAAATTTTATCATTTGCTGTCTCACGAGGCTCACTTTGCCTGCGGCGCTGCGTTGCCGCTTTGCGGTCCAGTCAAGTGTGTATATATGAGGCGCGCAGCGTGAGTACTGCGAGTCCCACTGCGAGTGTGGCATAGCAGTGGACGCCAGGGGAGAGGTGGCAGCTCTCCTTTGAGGGACACTGATGTGAGAGATCAGTGTCGGGCGGCGCAGACAACCTTCCAGCCATGTGGGTGACGGCGGGTCTAGCCTGTGTCGCCGGGGGACGGCTCTTGAGATGTGGGGCGATTGGCGAAGGAGCGCTGCCTGACTGCGACTACCGTGGCCTGGAGGATACCGTGCTGTTTTGAGGGGTGGCAGACACGGGGGGCACTCCTTTAGGGGGTTGGGCTGAAAAATTGCCCTCTCGGCCGCAGTCAGCGAGCGCCCGCCAAGTTTTAGGGGCTCGTGCAGTGCGCTCCAGCGACTTTCGTCCTGCTTCCTCCTTGAGGCGGCCTCACGCGGCACAGGACCATTTGCACCCGAGCATGAAGAAGGCCGCCCGGTGGCCCTGAAGACAGCCTGATGATGTTTGGGGGACAGCAGGCAACACACACCGAGGCCCATCGTCGGTCGATCAACAACTTAAAAGTGAACTAACGTTCAAGACCAACTTCACCAAACTTGAACCACCATTCAAGAGGATAACGACCAGAATTGAGCCAACACCAGCTCTGGGAGACGAATATGACGACCCCCATTGAAACCTACCTACCACTGCCAGATGACAGCAGTTGCCACAAATATGTAGACATATGTCTGCAGGAACCTTGTCCTTAAGGGCCACAGGCCAATAGGACGTTAATCTCACCGTCAATACAATACAATATAGTGAGTACTGCAAAGTTCACTGCGAGTGTGGCATAGCAGTGGACGCCAGGGGAGAGGTGGCAGCTCTCCTTTGAGGGACACTGATGTGAGAGATCAGTGTCGGGCGGCGCAGACAACCTTCCAGCCATGTGGGTGACGGCGGGTCTAGCCTGTGTCGCCGGGGGACGGCTCTTGGAGATGTGGGGCGATTGGCGAAGGAGCGCTGCCTGACTGCGACTACCGTGGCCTGGAGGATACCGTGCTGTTTTGAGGGGTGGCAGACACGGGGGCACTCCTTAGGGGGTTGGGCTGAAAAATTGCCCTCTCGGCCGCAGTCAGCGAGCGCCCGCCAAGTTTTAGGGGCTCGTGCAGTGCTCCAGCGACTTTCGTCCTGCTTCCTCCTTGAGGCGGCCTCACGCGGCACAGGACCATCGCCACCCGAGCATGAAGAAGGCCGCCGGTGGCCCTGAAGACAGCCTGATGATGTTTGGGGGACAGCAGGCAACACACACACCGACGCCCATCGTCGGTCGATCAACAACTTAAAAGTGAACTACGTTCAAGACCAACTTCACCAAACTTGAACCACCATTCAAGAGGATAACGACCAGAATTGAGCCAACACCAGCTCTGGGAGACAAATACGACGACCCCCATTGAAACCTATCTACCACTGCCAGATGACAGCAGTTGCACAAATATGTAGACATATGTCTGCAGGAACCTTGTCCTTAAGGGCCACAGGCCGATAGGACATTAATCTCACCCTTAACAGTAACAGTAACAGTGAGTACTGCTGGTCGGTGGCAGAGATCAGCAGAAGGCACCCAGGTGGCAGATGGGTGTAGGGCGGCACAGATTTCCTTCCTCGCACTACGAGTGACGACAGGACTAGCCTGTGTCGCCGGGGGACGGCTCTCGAGGCGGCGGGACACTTTGGCGACGAGGCGCTGCCACTCTGCGAACTACCCAGTGGCCTGCACGTCTAGCAGGGCTCTCCCCTGGCTGGGGGGGGAGGGGGAGGGGGAACGTCCCTCATGGGCGCAAAGTGGGCATGAACCTACGTGCAGCGGCTCGGCGACTTGTGCCTCGTGCGTCTCCCGAGTCGGCCTCACGCGGCACAGGACCGTCGCCACTCAGCATGAAGACGGCCGCCCGGTAGCCCTGACGACGGCTTTGGAGAAACCACCACCACCACGACACCATCATCATCATCACATCAACCGCAGTCGAACCACCTTCAGACAACCGCTCAGCGGTTCCAACGACTACCTACCTCATCTAGGCTCCTGCCTGACGGCGCCATCTTCCCCGGGACCCTCCGCCCGACGCTAACCCAGACTTCTTGACCCAACCTGCCAGTCTACAATGTCTATACCAAGACAAACGTCTCCATGTCACAGCTTCGGCTGTGGCGATATCTTGTCCCTAAAAGCATTCCGCTGTGAGGACGTTAAACTCATCCTTTTCTCGTGAGTAAGAGCAGTGTTTCCCCGTGAGTGTTCCCCACAGTCAGTGTTCCCCGGAAGAGAGTGTCGTCCAGAGTGTGGTCCGCGAGTGAGCGATCGGCGTGTGAGAGTGCTCAGTGCGCTGAGTGCTAAGAGAGAGAGAGAGAAGAGTTCCCAGGGCAGTGTGCCTGGGTTGAGCTCATCATGGAAGGGCAATAAAAGAAGGAAAAATTCCACATTGCGTCTGTGTCTTCTTGACTGGCTGCTGTCTTGGTCCCTGCGCATATCACCATCAGCCTGCCTTCACCTACTCACCCCCTTACCCCTCCACACCATCACAACTGGCGCTGCGAGCAGGATTGAAGACAGAAGGGACCAAGAAGACACAGCCCAAGAAGACCGGACACCATGGCCCAACTGCCCCTACCTGCACCCCCTGCATCAGCTCTCCCAAATTCACGGGTAACGAGAGCAGTAGGGAGGTGGACAACTTCATCCGGGAGGCCAGCTTGCCCTACACCTGCAGCCCCTGGATGACAGGACAGCTGCCCTCTGGCTGATTGCCGCCCTAGATGGCCGGGCTCGCCAGGACGTGATCAGGCTACCAGTGACAGAGGTAGACTCCCCAGCCAAGATCTTGGCCATCTTGGAGGAAAACTGGGGAGAGCAGCGTGATGTGGTCACCCTGGCCACACAGCGTTCTTCACACAGGCAGCAGGGCCAGGACGACCATCTGGGAGTATGGCTCCCATCTCCAGTACCTCTGGCGGAAGGTCAACCAGGCTGGGGATGGGATGTTGCCTGCCACCATACTCCGGGACACCTTCACACGTGGCTTGCAACCAGCTGCACTGCGCAAGGATGTCCGGTATTTCATCCGGAACCGTCCTACCACCACCTTTGAGGAGGCCAGAAAGGAAGCGCAAAGGTGGATGCAGGACTGCAGTGCGGACGGCGACATCCTCCACACGGTTGGCACTGCTGCTGTTGCCTCGCTTCAAATGCAGCTAGAGGCACTCACGGCTACAGCCGCCAGCTTGAGGGAGGAACTGCAGCAGCCACCACCTGCACAGCCACCACTGCAGATCCGCAGCTGTGTGGCAGGAACACAGCGCTCAGGACGACGGCCCAGGCGTAGGCGACGGAAGTCAGCACCTGTGAAAACTGGGGACAAACTCCAGTCCTCCGCCACTGTCAACATCCAGAATGCTGACATGCAGCATGGCCCAGCAGCACCCAGACAACGGGTCTGGCCCTGTCAGGCAACTTCAGTGCCTGATAGCAGAACCGACACCCTGCCATTGTCAGTACCAGCTGACTGGAGGAGACAGCAAAAGAAGCTGGAACCACCACCAGACTCAAGACGGACCGGCAGACATTCCCGCAGCCCAAACCAACCAAGAACTGCAGGCCACCCTGTGGCCACTCGAGTTCCACCTCTAGTACATAGTGTCGAACCGCCCAAGCCAGCTCCACGGCGAACTACTTGTCTGGCAGTAAAACCAGTAAAGAGGTATGTTAGTGACTGCCTGGATGACCAGGAACTCTTTCATTTATCTGACTCAGTTGGATGTTACAAGAGACAGTAAATATTATCCAGGCTTGTTTTTGGTTAAATACCTCCTTTTGGGAAGAGGTGCTGCAGACTGTTAAACTATTATTTGTTCAAATGTTGTCTTTATTTTGGCACAAGCTAGCATATGTTGATTGTTTTCATGTTGAATAATGATGTATGCCCCTGTTTTTTTTGCCAACAGCAGTAGTAAAAGTCTGACTTTTGCTAAGATTCTGTCCCAAAGTGCTAGAACCCGTCCAAATTCATAAACTCCTGGGGACTTGACTCAAGGTTTTGATAACAAATCCTTTTTTTTCCTTTTTTCATTTTATGTCTAATTTTATGGATTTTTGTTTAAATAGCAAGTCCATAATTGTCACCCGGTACTCACCCCAGCGTTTTGGGTCTCCATGAATCTATCGTCCCAGTCATTTTGGGTGTCTGACTTTTTGAATTCTGTTTAAACAACAAATTCTTTCAAGTCTTTTGGTATCCGACATTTTGGAATTTTATTTAAATAATAAGTCCAGTATTGTCACCTGGTATCTTCCCAGTACTTTCAGTTTTTTAATGCATTCTTCCTAATGATATCTGATGTCTGACCTCTTGGAATTTTGTTATAAATAGCAAGTCCATTTTAGTCACTTAAGTGCCCATCCGGGTTTTGTTCATGAAAGGAACCCCTTGTAGTTGCAGTCATTTTATATTTGACTTTTTGGAATTTTTGTTTAAAATACATGTCCATTCTAGTCAATATGCTCAATTCCGTCGATGCGAATCTGCTGACTTCCAGAAGCTTTGATTTAAAGAGCAAGTCCCTGGTAGTTGGAATAATAATGAATGCAAACAATGAGAGAGACAAGATGTTTCGACGCTTTGATGTTTTGATACATTGATGTTAGTGTTTGTGTTTTGAGAGTAGCCATACCTCTAGGGACTTGATGGCTAAAGCTCCATTTTTTTTTTTCCGTGATTCATTTCTTATACCCCTGCTTGATAAATCTGTCATTTTATGTCATTTTTTTTGTGTCAGCGAGGACGCTGGTTGTAACAGAGTAGGGGGGGATGTAGCCGGGTGCTAACGGTACATGTTTCTTGGTCACCTGTCGTAGATGAGATATTTTGTTCATGAGTTATCTTCCCCCTTACCTCCCTTGGTTGAATCTAATTTTTTATTGTGTAAATTCCTTAAATCATGAATACCTCAGAACCTACATAGTTGTGTATATGTTGCCGAAGTCACAAAATTAATGTATTCTATTTGTTACAATCGTGTTGAACCGAGAAACCCATATTTTTCCCTAAAAACTGGTATTTCAACCAAATTAATTTTGGCGCCATTTTGAATTGTTCGACAACAAACCGTAAATAATTCTTGATTTCACAAAAAGTATGAGAGAATCCAAAGAATCCATGAATGTGCATTGAAAGTAAAGTCCATAAGCTCTCATTTCGTATATCGCATGGCTATGATCTTTTCTGTACAAGCATGCGACTATACGAAATGACTGACGGCGCCGGTCTCTTGAGCGAGTCGCCTTCTTTGTTCATTGTCGGCGTTCTGATCTAAATTGTTGTTTTATGAAATTCGGACTTTCCTATCGAAATCTTTTTTAGTAACTTCGTTTCTATGGTAGAAGCAACCGAAAATATATAAAAATTATCATCCGATTAACCATTCCAACGGAATAACATTTTATCGAAAGTCGTGTTAAAAGCACATGGCGACGGCCATGTGACGATAAGGCAAGTTGTGTTTTCTATCAATTTTTAAACGCAAAGTTCTCCACTTAGACGGCATCTTGGATAATGAAATTTGTATGTATAAAAAGAGCGAAGTGCCAGCTTTCCAGTCATTACAAAAAAATTATTTCATGCAGTTTGCTTTTTCATCGAAATAAGGGAAAATATGACGTAAACCCGTTAAAAGTGGTTTCATTCTCGGACTTTAATTGCCAATAACTTTACACAGCCACAAAATTGTCAAATATGATTGATTGCGTTTTATTCTTTGGGTTCTGAGGTTTTCATCGATGTCTAATATGTTTGGATACTTTGAATGTACGGCGAGCTAGACAACGCAGAAGCTGCGACAGATGCACACAAATTTTATCATTTGCTGTCTCGCGAGGCTCACTTTGCCTGCGGCGCTGCGTTGCCGGCTTTGCGGTCCAGTCAAGGTGTATATAAGTGAGGCGCGCAGCGTGAGTAAGAGCAGTGTTTCCCCGTTAGTTCCCCACAGTCAGTGTCCCCGGAGGAGAGTGTCGTCCAGAGTGTGGTCCGCGAGTGAGCGATCGGCGTGTGAGAGTGCTCAGTGCGCTGAGTGCTAAGAGAGAGAGAGAGAAGAGTTCCCAGGGCAGTGTGCCTGGGTTGAGCTCATCATGGAAGGGCAATAAAAGAAGAAAAAAACTCCACATTGCGTCTGTGTCTTCTTGACTGGCTGCTGTCCATTGTCCCTGCGCATATCACCATCTGCCTGTCTTCACCTGCACACCCCCTTACCCTCCACACCATCTGCCTGTCTTCACCTGCACACCCCCTTACCCCTCCACCCCCCAGAAAAGAATTAAAAGAAAAAGCACCAATATCTGAACAAGAAGCACAACCTGCTGCAGATCCATTTTTAATGAACTAATTTTTTAAAATACTGTCAAGTACTAGTTAAGTTCTTAGTAAGTTAGTTTTAACAAGTACTTATAAAAGTCTAGTCAAGTCAGTTCTTAAGCCAAGTCAAGATCTTAAGTCAAGTTAAGTCATAAGTCAAGTACTAAGTCAAGTACTAAGTCAAGTACTAGTCAAGTACTGAAGTCAAGTACTAGTCAAGTACTAAGTCAAGTACTAAGTCAAGTCATGTAGTTCTCCAATGACCTATGGCATATGAAAACTCGGGAGTGACGTAAGTTCGTTTGTTATTATTAGAGGCTAGTGATTTCTTATTAACAGCAGTTGTGCTTACTTGATGAAGAGTAGAGCTCAGATTAACATTTGTATGGTGAAATACTTTGTCTTCAAATACAGCCTGTTGTAGTTGTTGTGAGTTATGTTTTTTTTAAACAACTTCTTTACTTATGCCCTTGGCTTTCTTTGTTACAGAGGTCTGGCTGGCAACGCTATACATCTTGGACAGCAGACCAACATATTCTTGTATGACTGTCCCATTCAGTTCATCTTTAAACTTTCCAATCACTTTCTTGCTGTCTTTCGGGTAGTCACATGTGTCATACCATCCATCAACTCCTTTGGCTACCTCTGTTTCTAAGTCTTTGTAAAAATCTTCAGTGGGGATGTCTAGAATAAACGAGTCAGTGTCTGTGTATAAGACTCTTGCTTCTGGGTATAGCGCCTTAAAGTAGTCATACAGAAATTCTAGCATTAACACCTTTGACAGCTCTAACACAGTAAACCCAATAAACACCGGTTTGTCCAACTTCACACACATTTTCTTCATCATAATGCCATACAGGCTGGGGTTTAAATCATCTAAAGTCTTGATAATTAGGTTTAGAGACTAGTTTAATTGCTGTTTTTTTTCCTTTCGTGACCAATCTTACATCTTTACGTTTGTGTGGGTTCTCCATCGTCTTGCCAAAACAACTGTTGTTCATTAGTTTAAAAAGTCTTTTTCTGAAGCATCAGTGGATTTAGTTCTAAGATCAGTGTTCTTCATGATGTATGGTTTCATAAAGGGCTCTTCGTCAAAAGCAATTATTCTGCGAACAGCTGTAAGTTTTAATCCGTGTCTTAAGTAAAACTGTAGCAGTCTGTAATGACATACATACTTAGTCTTGTGACGAAGATTAGGCACAAGTTTTGGTGGTTCTGTGGGGGCCATTTTTAATCTTTCTGCAGCTAGAGGAGGATAATCATTATGGAGGTTATGCAATTCTTTAGGATATTCTAAGTCTACTTCTAAGATTAGTCCTGTTGGTTGGTTGGGTGTAAGCTTTGACAGCATACCTAACACAACATTAACCTTATGAGGTCCTATGTACATTCTAAAGTTTCTTAATGGCAGTGTCTGGCTCATAGCCCACCCATACAGGTTGGCTCATAGTCCACCCATACAGATTGTTAGCATCTAAATACATTAAATAGTTAGATGGTTTAGTGGGGTCATAGTCATCTAAATACTTGTTGTTGGCTTTACAGAAAGGATGCGAGGCCATGCTAATACCACCTCTCAAACTGTCTTCAACCATCTGGAGTGTAGCCAGATCAGATATTAAGTCAATCTTGATGTTTGTAAACTTTAAGAACGTGTCCCAAGAGAGGCCTAGGGCAGAAATGTAACATGATGAGTCTAGGCTATAATGTTTCATGCATGTAGATCTGTAATTTTCAAACACATCTGCTAATAAACACATGTCAGCCATTCAATATTGATCACGATAATCGCCCATTGTTTGGCAGTATAATTTTTTCCAGGCTGTCTGTGCATATTCATAGTCAGAGTCAGTTATGCCTTTGCCTGTAAGACGGCTGTAAAAGTCTTCTTTAGGCAGTAGTGCTTGCTCATCAAACCTCGCCCATGAGTCCATGTACTCATAAGAGTACACCTTTACGTATTAACCCTTCACCACCATGGGCGCTTTTTGGCGACGACTTGGCAGATCGCCAAGGGCGCCTTTTGGCGACAAAGTAGGGTGACCTAACTCCCGATACTCTCACGATCCTAGTTCATGAGATAAAAAGCCAGCAATAAACGTCATAGTTGGGGGATGGTCTGGCCCATGCTCACAGCCATTTGCTTTGTCAGAACACTATTCAGTTCAGTGTTTTATTGACTTTATTCCGATTGTTTTTCCATTCACTATGACGTCACCACCAAGCACTTTACGTACTCGACCTTGCCGTACATTTACCACAGATCAAGTGCTGGGAATATTGAATAGACAGTTGGTTGTTCCTAATACAGATGAAGAAGACCCAGACAGCCACGAGTAAAGAACGATAGCGAGGGCTTGACCGAATTATTCCAACGTGAAGCGTTGGACCGTTGCCAACTTGTTATGAGAGGCTGATAAGACGCCCACTTACTACCCCTACCGCGTGTGCCCCAGTGTTTTTTTTGCGTTGAGCTAGCCAGCACTGACTGACTGTTCACTAACTCTATGTGAGGGAGCCAACTAAGACTTTAGGCAACGAACTTCACACACACGCTGTGGGCCCACTCTCGCTGGTCGAGGTTGAAGGGGGCGTGGCCAACTGACACGTGAGAGGCGAGTATCACAGACGTCTTTCGAGTGGGTGTACAGCTGATTATATAGATCAACTGAATGACAAGGGTTCAGTGACCAACAGGCACATGAATGACTTTGTGTTCATAAAAAAAAATATATATATATTACTGTTGAGAGTGAAAGGGACGTGTGTGTGTGTGTGTGTGTGTGTGTGTGTGTGTGTGTGTGTGTGTGTGTGTGTGTGTGTGTGTGTGTGTGTGTGTGTGTGTGTGTGTGTGTTCCCTTTTTCTTTCTTACATGTGTACCAGTTAGGCATAAGAATGTGTGTGTGTGTGTGTGTGTGTGTGTGTGTGTGTGTGTGTGTTCCCTGCTATTGGAGTAGTTGTATTTGTGGCTGTTTCATGCACTTTCTGTTGGAAATACCATACTTTCTGGTCTTCAGTTGTGAGTGGAGTATTTTTCCTCCATTGTTGAGAGTTTGTAGGCATTCTTTCTTTATTTTTTTTACGCTTAGAAGAAACATAACATTCTTTTTTTTTATTTTGCATTTTTTTTTTTTTTGCACTTGAAATCACTAAAAAATTGAAATTGTTGTTGACTTACCATTACTAACATGTCACGATATAATAGAAGTACAGCGTATCTCCTCCATTTTACAAAAAATAGCATGAGAATTGGTTGTTTAGTTCCAGAGATATCCGCGTTTCACATATGCTGGTATACAATAAGAGCTTTTTTGGAAAAAATGGCTGGCGATGGAGATTTATGCAAAATAGAATGTCTGGCGGTGAAAGGTTAAAGAGGAGTCAAAATATTCTTTAGTTATTGGGCAATCATGTAGCGATCCTGCCAATCTATCCAAACTCCCCATCAAATGTTGAGCAGAGTCATAAAAGATAAACATAAACAGTCAAGGGTAAAGGTCATATACTTTTCTGAAGACTGTGCAATGCAGCTAATTCTCTTATATTCAGAAGTCACTGCTTGCATAATAAAATGAGTTGTGAAAGAAGATGGGTAGTTTCCAAGTCTTGGGGTCAAACTTAAGTTGAAGATTGCAACTGCTGTGTGCTGCCCCTCTGAATTTGCCAGTAATATGATCGTGGTCTCTTACAGAGTCATCTGATAATTCTTTGTTGCATATCCAACAGTAAGTAGATGAATTATAGCGTTCTTCGTCTTCAGGAGTCATAATAATGTTTGAGAGATTCAGCTGATTGGCAATTGATTACGAACTGCTTTCATGTGTTGTAAAAATCTGCTGGCTGTGTCGGGGCCTCTATAAATCTCTGGTGTCGTGTGTGCGCCATCCGACCTAACAACAATAAAAGCATAAGAACAAATCTGATGATTGTTTAATAAGACTGTTTTTGGTTCTTCAAGTGGTTGTGGGCCTTGGTACTGCGGCAAGATCGATTCAAAGTCAGCATAAACCACGTATGAGTTCATCTGCATTTTGTGTAAATTTTTCAAACTAACTTTACACCCTGGTGGGGCTGTAAGAAGTTTGGTTTCACAGTCTACCAAACTTTTACAATGATTCTTATGTTTGGCAACTGCTTCTATAGTTGGGATTCTAACCAGACACTTTCTACAAATCTCTTGTTTAGATTTATCCTTTGATGTATAGGCTAACAGTCTGCTAATTCATCTGATTAATACATAATGGCTCTTTGGACCTTGTGTAAACAGTATCAAGTCTACATGCTTGTTAAGTGATTCACCTAAAGTAGGGGCTTTGGGGGAGATCCTTAGAGGTTGTAGATTGTCTACTACAGACCATGTATATACGCTTACAGTTATTGGTTTGTTTTGTTCTTCAAAGAGACTTATACTTTCTATACTTACTGGAAAGTTTATTTTATTGAAGTTCAGGCCATATTGTTCATAATTGGAGACTGTCTGCATGGTTTCCAATAGGATGTAAATGTGCCAAAACACACCACATGAAACACATATTGTCAGAATTTTGTATGTTTAAGACTGCTCATTTTAAAACTAGCTCTCTTGGAAGAGGAATGTAAGAATTGCCAACAATGGGATAGTATTTTGTTGTTTTTAATCTGATTTCAAGGACTGTTCCTTCAGACCAGCCAGAGCCGCGCAATTTCGCTTCTTCACTCGCATGGTTAAACTGTGTAAGCATGTAATCAGCCCTGTCGGAATTAAAGTCGCAATAGCTCATAACTTCTTTCTGTTTGGTCGACGACCCAGACTTGCAGATTGTTATCATCGGGGGTTAGATAATCAATCAGAATGACTAACACACACTTTCACTGGTGGCTTGATTTGAAGAGACTCTGGTATTTTACTTATAGCATGTGTAACGCTTTCTTGAACATTTGTGGGTTAATAATATCCATATCTACTTCACTAAACATATTGCTTAACTGTTCATCACTGTCAAATATCTCCTCCATGGGGTTCATTTTTCTAACCCAAATATTTAGGTAATTTAAAAAATAAATCAAGCTGAAAGATGATAAATATGCACCTCTTCTTGGTTAGCAGAAAGCCAAACAGACAGGTTATCATCTTCAGGGGCCATATAATTAACTATAATGGCAAACAACGCTTAAGACAGAAAACTGGCTGATTGTTTTGATTTATTAACAGCGCTTGAGATAGATGAATATGCTGGACGTGTGACTAATGATGTTAAAAGGTCTAAGTCTCAGTCCCGTTGACTGCTTTTTCCAGATAGATAGATAGATGATGTCTTTAAACTTTAGATAAGCCAGAGAGAATGTAAATATGCGGGTTCAAACTCACCACATCTATTTTGCCTCGCAAACCCCCTTTAACATCTTTTATTTGCTGTTTTTTTTTATTTCATTTATTTATCTTTTTTGGGGGGGTAAAAACAGGGTTTCAGAGCAAAATAAGAAAAAAAGAGATGCCATCACTCATCATCAGTGTCACTGTTCTTACAGTCTGCTATCACTCATCATCAGTGTCACTGTTCTCTGTCTGCTATCACTCATCATCAGTGTCACTGTTCTTAGTCTGCCATCACTCATCATCAGTGTCACTGTTCTTACAGTCTGCCATCACTCATCAGTGTCACTGTCACTGTTCTTACACAGTCTGCCATCACTCATCATCAGTGTCACTGTTCTTACAGTCTGCCATCACTCATCATCAGTGTCACTGTTCTTACAGTCTGCCATCACTCATCATCAGTGTCACTGTTCTTACAGTCTGCCATCACTCATCATCAGTGTCACTGTTCTTACAGTCTGCCATCACTCATCATCAGTGTCACTGTTCTTACAGCCTGCCATCACTCATCATCAGTGTCACTGTTCTTACAGCCTGCCATCACTCATCATCAGTGTCACTGTTCTTACAGTCTGCCATCACTCATCATCAGTGTCACTGTTCTCACAGTCTGCCATCACTCATCATCAGTGTCACTGTTCTCACAGTCTGCCATTAACTCATCATCAGTGTCACTGTTCTTACAGCCTGCCATCACTCATCATCAGTGTCACTGTTCTTACAGCCTGCTATCACTCATCACCAGTGTCACTGTTCTTACAGCCTGCCATCACTCATCACCAGTGTCACTGTTCTTACAGTCTGCCATCACTCATCATCAGTGTCACTGTTCTTACAGTCTGCCATCACTCATCATCAGTGTCACTGTTCTTACAGTCTGCCATCACTCATCATCAGTGTCACTGTTCTCAGTCTGCTATCACTCATCATCAGTGTCACTGTTCTTACAGTCTGCTATCACTCATCATCAGTGTCACTGTTCTTACAGTCTATCACTCATCATCAGTGTCACTGTTCTCTGTCTGCTATCACTCATCATCACTGTCACTGTTCTTACATTCTGCTATCACTCATCATCACTGTCACTGTTCTTACAGTCTGCCATCACTCATCATCAGTGTCACTGTTCTTACAGTCTGCTGTCACTCATCATCAGTGTCACTGTTCTTACTGTTTGCTATCACTCATCACCAGTATCACTGTTCTTACAGTCTGCTATCACTCATCATCAGTGTCACTGTTCTTACTGTTTGCTCTCACTCATCATCAGTGTCACTGTTCTTACACTCACAGTCTGCTATCACTCATCATCAGTGTCACTGTTCTTACAGTCTGCTATCACTCATCATCATCAGTGTCACTGTTCTTACAGTCTGCTATCACTCATCATCAATGTCACTGTTCTTAGAATCTGCCATCACTCATCATCAGTGTCACTTTTCTCACAGTCTTCCATCACACTTCATCAGTGTCACTGTTCTTACAGTCTGCCATCACTCATCATCAGTGTCACTGTTCTTACAGTCTGCCATCACTCATCATCGGCGTCACTGTTCTTACAGTCTGCCATCACTCATCATCGGCGTCACTGTTCTTACAGTCTGCCATCACTCATCATAGGCGTCACTGTTCTTACAGTCTGCCATCACTCATCATCGGCGGCGTCACTGTTCTTACAGTATGCCATCACTCATCATCAGCGTCACTGTTCTTACAGTATGCTATCACTCATCATCAGCGTCACTGTTTACAGTATGCTATCACTCATCATCAGCGTCACTGTTCTTACAGTATGCTATCACTCATCATCAGTGTCACTGTTCTTACAGTCTGCCATCACTCATCATCAGTGTCACTGTTTCTCAGTCTGCTATCACTCATCATCAGTGTCACTGTTCTTACAGTCTGCTATCACTCATCATCAGTGTCACTGTTCTTACAGACCAGTCCACCACACACAGCCCTTTCAGTACTGTCTCCATCCAGCACAGAAAAGTCAACCCCATAATGGAAGAAACAATGATATACAGAGACAACAGTTCAAAACACAGTAGTCTAACCATTTCCATCTTGACAGAAGATAATATCCTAAGCTGCATTTACTTTTTCACAATCAGGTTTTTCCCTTTATTTCAAAAAAGTATAATAAAAATCAACAGCACAAAAAATGCCATGAAAACAGTTTTTAAGTTTTAGTTAAATCAGCGAAGTGTCACTGCATGCAGACTACTAATTTAATTCATGATAGATTTGAAAAGAAAAAGAACAATAACAATAATAATACTACATGAACTCCATAAAATAAGTACAGGGGAAGAAAAACTTGAACAAGAGGAAGAAGAAGAGGAGAACAGGGAGGAAGAAGAAGAAGCACAAGACAAGAAGAAAAATAAAAAGAAGATGATGATGAATGGAGAATGAGAAGAGGATGATCAGATGCACTTGATCCTCTGCACATTGACACGGACATACCATACTTGTCTTTGAGCAGATGAACAAGCAAACCAACACCTTCCACTTTCCGCCCCACTGCAGCATGTGTTATATCCCCACCAGTGCAACCATGCACTCTCTCAAATACCCCCACCCATCCATGCTGTCCCCAGCACATACACATATACACAAACATGAGTGCTTGGGGGCCATGCACATGACCACCACCCTACCTTTTCCCTTCCCACATATACAAAAATGAGTATTAATAGCCAAAAACACAGCAAGCTGGTGTCAGAAAGTGTCCATGACCTTTGGTGGCCTATGACCCACCTGTATTTGCCACGTCTAACCCCCATCTTTGGACAACAGAAAATGAGGACTAAATGTACAGAAAATTTAGAATGCAGAATCAGAGTGTCAGAAATTCTCAGCGCACCATTTCCAGGAGCTGAGGATACAGTTCAAACAGAATGACACATACCCCGTCCATCCCTTGTTCCCAGGGGGGCACTAAACATCAACTCACTAACCAGTGGACTGGGTTCAATCATCACTCATCATCCATGCACACTCATCAAGGGACAGAGTTGAACTGCCATCATCATCACCCACAGATCCACCAATGAAAACAGTTCAATTATCACTCATCATCCACACATATGAGTTGAACTATCATTTATCTTCCACACATAGGAGCTGAACTATATGTTTCATCACCTACACATAATTCATCATTCACACATGCAAGCTAACCTACCATTCAGGAATCACAGTTCATTCATCATCCATGCACTAGATTTGACTACCATCATCATCTCTTACCGATGGGCAGAGTTGAACTACCATCACCATCTCTTACTGATGGGCTGAGTTGAACTACCATCATTGTCTCTTACCGATGGGCAGAGTTGAACTACCATCATCATCTCTTACCGATGGGCAGAGTTGAAACTACCATCATCGTCTCTTACCAATGGGCAGAGTTGAACTACCATCATCATCCCTACTTACCGATGGGCAGAGTTGCATAGCAGTCTGAAGGTTTTTTCCCGAGAAGCTTCTCTTGTCCAAGGAGCTTGTCTGGTCTGTGGCGCAAAAACACACACACACACACACACACACACACACACACACACACACCCACACACATCAGAGCCACAATCACTTCATTTTCTCTGTCTTAGAAATGAAGAATGATGAGGTCTGTCATACAATGTTAAGATTCCAACAGAACAGTAATTGCTCTCAAAACTACAAAGAGCACAAACAGTGAAAGCACAAGTTCATATACACACACACACACACGCACACACACACACACACACTTACTGACATAAAGGAAGTGAGAACATAAATCGAGAACAATTGAACTCTTTCCAAATTCTTTTATCTCTTCATCTTTCACCTCTGATGGACTAAACAAGGATCACAGCTAGGTCATCGCACTGTGTGATAAAACCTGAAGCAAGCTGAACATCACTGTAACTACAGTATTGATGCTAACACAGAACAGCAATACCAAGGGGAAGGATGTGAAGCCAAAGTTGAAACCTGGCTAATTGCTAACTCTCAAAGCAATGTTTTACACTGTCTGTCAAAATGAATTACAGTTCCTTCCAAAACAATGACCATAGCTGAGGTCTTCACTCCTGTTAAGTTTCTTTATTATTTACACAGAGCCAAGGTTCACTTATTATTAGACTTTGGTGTAAGCTATCCTTTTTTCTTCCACCATGAAGGTGGCCACTTTTGGAGTGATGTCTATACAGTGTTTCTGCTGGTCTTTTTGTACTCCCAGTTCTTATAGAACAGGGAGTACTTTAGAATGGGAACGAAGAAATGCTGTCTGTGAGTCTGTCTGTGTGTCCATGTGTCCATGGTCAAAATGTGTGCCACTCACTCGAGACAAAACTACTGGGCCGATCTTTCTGAAAATTTGTTGGTATGTTCATTATGGGCCACGGATGATGCCCGATGTTTCAATTTACCGCTATAGCTGTTACTAATGGCTGTAATGGCCTGTAACGGTTTTTCTTCTTTATGGAATATCTCAGAAAGTACTTGGCCGACCTTTATGAAAATTAGCAGGTATGTTCATTATGGGTCACAGATGATGCCTGATGTTTTAGTTTACCTCGTTATAGCTGTTACTAACGGCTGTAACAGCCTGTAATGGCTTTCCTTCTTTATGGAATATCTCAGAAAGTATTTGGCCGATCTTTCTGTAAATTTGTATGTATGTTCATTAATGGTCACGGATGATGCCTGATGTTTTAATTTACTCTGTTATAGCCGTTACTAACAGCTGTAACAGCCTGTAATGGGTTTTTCTTCTTTATGGGATATCTCAGAAAGTATGTGGCCGATCTTTCTGAAAATTTGTAGGTATGTTCATTATGGGTCACGAATAATGAGCAATGTTTTAGTTTACCGTTATAGCCGTTACTAAAGGCTGTAATGGCCTGTAACGTTTTTTCTTCTTTATGGCATATCTCAGAAAATACTTGGCCGATCTTTGTGAAAATTAGTAGTTATGGTTTTTTGTTTGTTTGTTTGTTTGTTTTTTTGCTGTCCCAACCTCTGCGCCACCTCAGAGACAGTGCACCCAAGCCGCTCATTCCGACACCCCATCCACAGCCACAGCCCGGTCGGCCCCGCTGCAGCCCCGGCACCAGCAATCCACAAGGGAACAGTCAATGTCAAGTCGTCAAGAGGCAACCCACAGGAGGAGACACTGCACTGCTGCCAAGTCACTTCAGTGGTGTTCAGTGGTGCCTGTTCTGATCTCACATATGCATTAATGGTCATGGATGATGCCTGATGTCTTAATTTACCCCGTTATAGCTGTTACTAACGACTGTAACAGCCTGTAACGGTTTTTCTTCTTTATGGAATATCTCAAAAAGTACCTGGCCGATCTTTCTGAAAATTAGCAGGTATCTTTATTATGGGTCACAAATAATGCCCAATGTTTTAGTTTACCATTGTAGCCATTACTAATGGCTGTACTGCCCGTAACGGTTTTTCTTCTTTATGGAATATCTCAGAAAGTACTTGGCCGATCTTTGTGAAAATTAGCAGGTATGTTCATTATGCGCCACGGATGATGCCTGATGGTTTAGTTTACCCTATTATAGCCATAACTAACGGCTGTAACAACTGTACCGGGTTTTCTTCTTTATGGAATATCTCAGAAAGTACTAGGCAGATCTTTCTGAAAATTTGTAGGCATGTTCATTATGGGTCACAAATAATGAGCAATGTTTTAGTTTACCGAGTATCTTTCTGAAAATTTGTAGGTATGTTCATTATGGGTCATGAATAATGAGCAATGTTTTAGTTTACCGTTAGAACTGTTATTAACAGCTTTAACGGCCTGTAATGGTCTTTCTTCTTATGAAAATATCTCAGAAAGTACTTGGCGATCTTTGTGAAAATTAGCAGATATGTTCTCTTATGGGTCACGGATGATGCCTGATGTTTTAGTTTACCACGTTATAGTCATTACTAATGGCTGTAACGGCCTGTAACAGTTTTTTTTTCTTCATGGAATATCTCGGAAAGTACATGGCCGAACTTTGTGAAAATTAACAGGTGTATTCATTATGGGTCATGGATGATGCCCAATGTTTTAGTTTAACGTTATAGCTAACGGCTGTAACGGCCTGTAAGGGTTCTTCTACTTTATGGAATATCTCAGAAAGTACTTGGCCGATCTTTGTGAAAATTAGAAGGTATGTTCACTATGGCTTACAGACGATGCCCGATGTTTTAGTTTATCATTATAGCCGTTACTAACAGCTATATCGGCTCATAATGGTTTTTCTTCTTTATGGAATATCTCAGAAAGTACTTGGTCAAACTTTCTGAAAGTTTGTAGGTATATCCATTATGGGCGACGGATGATGCCCAACATTTTAGTTTACCGTTGCATCTGTTACTGATGGCTGTAACGGCCCATAATAGTTTTTTTCTTTTTTATGGAATGTCTCAGAAAGTACTTGGCCGATCTTTCTGAAAATTTGAGGTATGTTCATTATGGGTCACGGATCATGCCCAACGTTTAATTTACCATTATGGGTGTTACTAATGGCTATAACAACCCATAACGGTTTTTTGTTTTTTATGGAATATCTCAGAAAGTAAGTGGCCCATCTTTTTTAATATTTATAGGTATGTTCATTATGGTCACAGAATTTGCCCCGCTGTTTAAGTTTACCATTATACCCGTTACTAATGGCCCATAAAGGTTTTCTTCTTGATGGAAAATCTCAGAAAGTTCTTGACCGATCTTTCTGAAAATTTGTAAGTATGTTCATTATAGGTCACAGATGATGGCCGATGTTTACCAGAATTGCCATTACTAACGGTTTACACCAGCCCAAGTCGGTTTTACTCTCTTTAAGGAGTATTTTTCACGCATATATCAGCATATTCAGAAAACTGGGAGTATGTTTATATGCTTTGCATCTTGTTGTTTCTTCTGTTGGATGAGAGGATGTTAGGCGATGATGGTAGTGTGACTGGTTGTTTTTGTCGTAAATCCCCACAGTTACACCATAGCTTACTGTTAAACAGAACATGGAATGAGATTTTACTTGTGTGCATGGTGGTTTTGTTGTGTTGTTGTTGTTGTTGTTGTTGTTGCTCTTTTCATGTCAACACATGCACATAAGAAACCTAGGTTTAAAGTCTCTTCTGAAGAACCCCAAGGAGGCTGGAGTTACATGGATGTCACCTGTAACCTGGCTGTCTCATGCAGGAATTGAACCAGAATCCTTGCTCTATAAACCAGGCCCATCAGTTCCTGCAGCTGAAATACACTGTCAACACTGTGATATCCTCGGACGATTTAATCATCAGATTTATTCAAGATCAACTCCTACAAGCATGGGGATAACTGTGTTACAAACACAAATGCCTTCTCATTTATATCAGCAACATTTCTGTGGTTTTGCATTATTTTACACCAGAAATCATTTATGTTCTCAAACCACACATTGCTGCAGTTTTACAATATGTCCATGCTGTATTCTACTCATGCCATCAGTCAGTCTGGTTTTCTTCACAATCACATCTTTTTCCTGAGGATGATCATATTACCCTCAACATCCCACGTTTCTACAGAATTGCGTCTTGTGTCTTGTCTATTTTTCTAACTTAACAGAGTCCACACATCATTTATGATATTACCTGTGGTGGAGACACATTCCGTGGTGGTTCAACTGGCTCTCTGTCTCTCCTCTGCAGATTTGGAAAGATGAAAACAGAAAAGGCAACTTCATATCCAGGATGACAAACGTCAAAATTCAAAGCGAAAACAGAACCTAAAGCACACCATATTCTACCATACAAGAACTTCCCCAGGCCAAAGGTGTTTGTACAGCTGTAATACTTGCTGAGTTCAAACCTGAGACATTTTGGAAACATTATGTGTAAGTGCTATTGAAATCACCTGACTAAAACTGTATGTTCCCATACCTCTCAGGCCTGGCTGACACCAAAGTATCTTAACAAAGGAAGAATATGCTAGACCCATTATATTTTATCTCAAACATAATGTATCTCACATAATAAACAAAAACTTAAGAATTCTAATCTGTTACTTCCATGAGAGATGCAAAACAGTTGCAAGCTCAAATAATTGCAACTTCCTTCTTGCTTCTTTAGAAAAGAAAGGAATTTTCATTTTACAATGAAACATACTACCTTTCAATATCTGTGATACAGTGTAAACATTAAGGAAGTAATAGTGTCATGGTAAACATTAAACCTGCAACAGTCTGTGTAAATATACGAAAAGGTAACAGCCTGACTTTCCTTGCTTAAATCACATAGCATTGGGCCATGTCACAGCAGTCCAACAACAACAAAAATAAAAAAAAGGACAGAAAACCAACAACAACACATCAGAAACACACACAAATAAATAAAAAAAACATCCAAAACTTCATAAACACAGATCAACAACTGACACCCTAACTGTGTCCAGCCATTGTCTGTGATGTTCTGTACCCTGTTTGGGAAAAAAAATATCAGTCAGAATCATGTTAGCATCCCCCCCCCCCCCCCCCACCCCCTTAAATCTCATAAATATAACATTCACAGCAGAATGGGCAGCTAGTACCCATTCTAGTTGAAGAACCTTCATATGAAGTTGCGAATCAATCAGCATGCCCACTTGTCAGACAGATGGTCCAATGTGGTCATTTGCACATGGACAATCTCTTTCCTGTTCCACCACACCCCTCCTCTTCCCCCTTCCCTAGTCTATGGAGGACAAGCTGTGACTGAGATAGTCATACAAGCGCTCAGCTTTTGAAGGATTTCAGAAGATTGTTTCTGAAGGCCTGGCAGTGTTTCAGATGAAACGGTACACATCTGGACACTGCATTCAGCATATCTTTGCCATTTAACTGATCAGTCTGATTAAAAAGTGTTTCCAGTAAACACCTTTTCTTAGAACTCTGTGCCTTCAAACATCATCAAGTATTGCAAGCCTAGTGTTCTTGCCATTAAAAACAGATTTAACATGGACATGAAATATGTAAAAGAAAGTATCAAAATTCAACAAGAAGAAGAAGGAGAGAGAGAGGAGAGAGAGAGAGAGAGAGAGAGAGAGAGAGAGAGAGAGAGAGAGAGAGACAGACAGACAGACAGACAGACAGACAGACAGACAGACAGACAGAAAATATGTCTGTGTGTACATGTTCATGAGTGTTTCTGGCCGTATATGTGCATGTATATGTATTTTGACAGACAGACAGACAGAGACAGAGGTAGAGACAGAGAGAGAATATGTCTGTATGTACATCTTTGTGTATGTTTCTGGCCATAAATGTGTGCATGTGTGTAAGTGTGTGTGTGTATATATGTGTAGAGTATACATGTGTGAGTCCATGCACATTTTAAATGTGCACACATTTGCATACATTTGTGTTTAAGAATATGTATGTTTTCATAATTGGTATGTAAATAATAAAACATTAGCACTTTCTCATAGTTAATTACCTGCACATTGCGATTAAAATCTTGCAGCCTCGACAGCTTCAACAAATAAGAATCAGGGAATTAGTTAAAGTACATACACACACACACAATAATAAAAAAAAAACATACAAATAAAAAAAATTAAACATATAGATGTTTTACAACAAGACTACAAACTCAGTACAGAGCCCTGCATTTTGCATGAACAAAACATGTGATAATATGTAATAAACACAGAAGTAACCACTTTCAAAACAATTTTCCAAGTCATGCCTTTACACTAGTTGTTTTTTTAAAAAAAGTCAAGGACTCAAGAACTTCAAGGACGGTGCATGCCAACCTTCTTCTGGGGTTATTTTCACTTTAAACCTATATGTTCTGGAGTTTATTGTTTGATTAGGCGGTGAATCTGTGTCTGCATGGTTCATTCTGTGTTCACTGCAATATTTGTACAGCCCTTCTCTTTTAGTAAGGTTATATCATCTTTGAAGTCAAACAAGGATAACCACTCTGTGAAAGGGGGATGGGGCAAAAGAGGCAGGATGAAAGGGCTAGAAGACCTGCCTAATACTAAACTGATAACAATAACAGAATGACAGCACATCAAAGCAAGCTACAGAAAAGCTGTTATTTATGTTGTGCGCTCAACACATTTGACTCAAAACTTAGTGCTTGAGCCAACTGAGTATAGCAGACTTTTTGTTCATTAAAATAACATGTATACCCTCTACCCTGACTATGCTTGGTCACCAGGGTATACCAGCAGATTGGCAGCTACATTCTGAGACCACCACACTGATTATAGTTATCTATTCTGTGCAAGAAAGAGCCATGATCATGGGTTATTTGACATTTTATGAATGTAGTTGCAAAGTGAAACGACTGCAGGCAGAAATCTAAACAAATCTTAAAATAATGTCAGCGAACCGCCCAGAGAAACGTGGACAAACGAGTCACAAGACAAACCACAACGCGTTTCGACCTCTTAGGTCCTCTTCAGGTGCAACAAACATGAAACAAATAACGAAAATGCACTTAGCTTTGATCGCTTCTGTGTTCAGCGCAAGAAAGAAGGCGTTGAATCACAGTTGGGTATACGAGGCGCAACGGTTGGGACAGAAAAAAAAAAACTTTTTTTTTTTTTTTTTTTTTTTTTTTTTTTTTTCCTGTCCCAACCTCTGCGCCACCTCAGAGGCAGTGCACCCACGCCACTCATTCCCACACCCGTTCAATGCCTTCTTTCTTGTGCTGAACACAGAAGAAGCGATCAAAACTAAGTGCATTTTCGTTATTTGTTTCATGTTTGTTGCACCTGAAGAAGACCTAAGAGGTCGAAACGCGTTGTGGTTTGTCTTGTGACTCGTTTGTCCACGTTTCTCTGGGCGGTTAGCTGACATTTATTTAAGATTTTATGAATGGTTGAATTGTGGATTGATAACGAACAGCCATGATCTATTCCATAATGAGTTGATAATAAACATTCAATATCTATCGTGAAAAACTGTAGTGAACCAAAGGATACGTCAAAGGAGTTCACTCCCCTGGAAGCTCAGGCAGGTAACTCTGATTTGTCTATTGTTCATTCATACTCATTCTTTCCATCCAAACCTAGGTTAAAGTATCTTGCACAGTTGGGTATACGAGGCGCAACGGTTGGGACAGAAAAAAAAAAAAATTTTTTTCTTTTTTTTTTTTTTTTTTTTTTTCCTGTCCCAACCTCTGCGCCACCTCAGAGGCACTGCACCCACACCACTCATTCCCCCACACCCCGTCCACAGCCACAGCCCGGTTGGCCCTGCCACAGCCCCAGCACCGACAATCCACAGGGAGCAGTCAATGTCAAGTCGTCAAGAGGCAACCACTGGAGGAGACACTGCACTGCCGCCGAGTCACTTCAGTGGTGTTCAGTGGGCCTGTTCTGATCTAACATATGCAGGACACCGCCTACTAAGCCCCCTACTGATGACAATAATTGCTTCGTCGCGGAGCCGGCATAAGTGAGCTCTCCCTCCGGAAGGCGCCACCACGTCCATCCTGTGACAGCCCCCATAGACTCGTCAATACCGGTGACCCCAACGGAACCAAACCAAGGCCACAGACATGGAGAGGACATCGAAACTGAGGTCACCATGAGAGCAGGGCACAGAGGGCCACAGAACTTGAGACATTTTTTTTAATGCTGATCGATGAGAATGAAGATGATTAAGATGATGCTACGCATTCCATTTCGGTCTGAGACTACATGACAGGGCTGTACTCTACGCTTCCTTTTATAATATATTCCAGTGTCAACCAGGCCCAAGAGATGCAGGCACCTGCAGTGTTGGTCAGGAAAATTTGAGAGCAACACTCTCAGAAACGCATCCATTAAGTGAATGAAACTTGACTGTGTGGTCCCAGTCTTCCCAACTGAGTCCGCAGCAAACTCAACTCTGGGTAGGAGCCGGTCGGGCCAGAAAAACCCACATGACTCTGATGGGATACAAAAACCCACGACCTCCCAGCCGGGAGTCCGCGACGCTAACCACTTCGCCACGGCGGCTGGTATAAACACTATTCTTTACTCAATGAATTTGTGAATGAGATGATAAAATCTGTCCAACAGCTATCACAACAACAGCTCCTCTTCCATCATGTGAAATCAAGACAGTCAACAAAGGCACCCTCGATGATGATAAACTCTCTAAATCAAAGATTGGTGAAGGAGGGGGAGCTGAGGGGGAGGAAAGGAGGAAGTTTGACGAGTATCTGGAACATATTTCAGTTGGCCTAAATGGATTTACCTCCAGATTATGGCTATCTCTTTTTGTTGTTGTCATTGTTATGGTTTGGAGGGGAGGGGGGAGGTAGGTGGCTGGATAGGACGACTAGCAGATGTTATCGATAGGTTCTTGTCTGCCATCAAATACAGTTAAAAAAAAAAAAAAAAAAAAAAAGCAAAGCTACACATTATCTGTACAATAAAATCTTTTTTTCACATGCTTTCCATCAACGTATCTGCCCTCAGAGTGGAAAGAAGAAAAGCTACCCATTATTCTTTCAATACATACATCCACCATGAAACAAAGCTACAATATCATCCATACCATAAAAATCTAATCACATGTAATCCTACATCTTGGTCTGCCCTTAAGATAAGATAATGTTGCTTATAGCCCAGCCAACTGCAAAGGGCCATATCAGGGCTGTCACCACATTAAAATCAACTCACAAGTCTTTCATTCACACAATTCTTTAAAATCCATTTTCTAAAAAGCCATCTAAAAGTTTGTTAAAAATCTTTCCACTGTAAAATCTCAGATCTGATGAAAAATGTTAATCTCTTTCAAGAACTCAAAGATCGCGTCAGGCGAAACATCTCTAAACAAGGTTTTCATGGAATCTGCTGTAAAATGTTTGTGTCTCACATCGTGCAAGTCCCAACACTCTAAAAGAATATGCTTCATTGTGAGTGGAACATGACAGGGAATGCACCACGGAGCTTCTTCACTCTTTAAAAGGTATGAATGGGTAAAATACAAATGGCCGGTGAGCAGCCAGCACAGAACTGTTTCTTCTTTACGACCACCAGACGGAGATAAGAGGAACTCCTTTAGGTTTGGACGGAATCTAAAAGAGTTTGTTATCCGTCTATGTATTCCAATCCTCCTGCCAGAGGTCTCTGACATAATCGTTAATTTTGGGTTTCAGATCTGAGCAGGGGATAGATATGTTTGACAGTTTTCTCTGTTGTGGCATTCTTGGCTAAACGATCAACCATTTCATTCCCTCCGATGCCAACATGGTCAGGAACCCAAGCCAGACTAATGTTGTAACCCTCCACTTTCAACTTGGTAGAAAGTTCAAGAAATGTAAAAGTTCAGGATGCTGGAGGTTAAGATTAAGATTAAAATTATAGTCCCGTCAACAGCAGAGGTTATCTCAGGACTGTCACCACGTTCAGGATGCTGGAGGTTGCGCCAGCTATGCCTCCAAAGCTGACAGTGAATCCGACAGAACCAGAAAGTCCCTCTTCCGTAGATTGTGAGATTATTCTCAGTGCCAGAACCAGAGCTGTAAGTTCAGCAGAGTAAGCAGAAGCATCTGAAGGAATATGTTCTAAACAGTATTTGAGAAGGAGCACCAGGGCAATAGGCTGCACATGCCACTCCACCTTCAGACTTGGAACTGTCAGTGAAAATTTTCTGATAGATGGGTATTTTGCACAGAGGTCAGCATACAATGCCTTGTATGCCAGAGAGCTGATAGACTCTGCGAAAAGCTGCCAGATCAAAACGAAGTTCTGGTGTGAAAAAGGTCCATGGAGGCACATCTGGAAACTTGGAAAAATCAGACACAACTCCTAGGTCTAGACCTGCATTCTGCGCATGAGACTGCATACAAAGACCAAACGGCGGAATACAGTTAGGGTTGTTTTCAATTTGCTTTGGAACTGAGGGTCAAAGACACAGTCATAGGCAGGGTTCTCTGGTTCCGAGAACAGTGTGATATGGTAATTCAAAGATAGTTTCAGCCTGCAGTTTGACAGTGAGTGCCTCTGCATACAGGCTGTACACAGGGGTGGTGCGGAATGCTCCAAGAGAGAGATGAAGCCCTTGATGGTGGATAGAGTCCAAGAGTTTCAGGTAAGACAGTCTTGCAGAGCTGCATACAGCACAACCATAGTCCAGTTTGGAACGGACCAAGGCTCTGTAGAGGTGCAGCAAAGTTTTCTTATCAACGCACAAGTCAGTGTGTGTTACGACCCACAGAATATTCAGAGCTTTCTGGCATGAGGTTTTGAAGTTTTTAATGTGGCTGAGAAAGTTGAGTTTTTGGTCAAAAATAACTCCAAGGAATTTGGCCTCTGTGACAGCTGGAATGGGAGATTTCCCTATTTTGATTTCAGGATCTGCAAAAAAACGACGAAAATTATGGAAGTGAATGCACTGTGTCTTCGTAGGAGAAAAAGTGAAGCCGTTTTCATCTGCCCACTGATGAATTTTATCCACACAAAGCTGGAGCCTGCGCTGGACACTCGGGTACAGGCTTCCAGTGGCGTAAACAGCAAAATCATCCACAAACATGAGCAGTCTGAACCCTGTTGAACAGATTAACAATGTTGTTGATCTAGAGATGCTAAAGAGAGCAGGAGACAGCATGCTCCCTTGTGGGAACACCCAACTCCTACTCATGAACATCAGAGAAAGTGGTGCCAACCCGGACCTGAAACTGTGTCGGTCTGCCAAAAATTTTGAATGAAAAGTGGAAGGTGACCCCGAAAACCAAGATCATGGAGATCATGAAGAATCCCAGATTTCCAGGTGGTATCGTAGGCTTTCTCCAAGTCGAAGAATAACCGCTGCATGTTGTTTGTTGATAAAGGCATTCCGAAGTGTAGATTCTAGACGGATCAAATGGTCCACTGTAGTACGATGTTTGCGGAAACCACACTGTTCTTTCGCCAGAAGGCCGTCGGTTTCAAGTTTCCACATGAGTCGAGCACTGACCATTTTTTCCATCAGTTTGCAGACACAGCTGGTCAAAGCTATCGGACGGTAATTGGATGGGTTTGAAAGATCTTTTCCAGGTTTGGGTATGGGTATAATAAGGGCTTTCCACCACAACCGTGGAAAACAGCCTGTGGACCAGATATTGTTGAAGACTTTCAGAATGGTTTGGAGACAGCTTTCTGGAAGATGTTTTCAAGAGCTGGTAGTGGATGGATCTCATCCAGGCCAGGAGCAGAATCGTTGCAGGTTTGCAGAGCTGATTTTAATTCATCGATCGAAAATGGCAGATTGTAGGCTCAGTGTTGCCCGATGAGAAGTTACAAGGAGAGATTTTTCTTTCAGGAGTTTGTTTTTCAGAAAAGCAGGCATTTTATTTGTGGAGGAAGAGTTCTTTTCAATAGTTGAGGCCAGCACATTAGCTACAGCTTGTTTATCTGTGATCAGGGCTTCTGCAAGTTTCAGGTGATGGATAGAAGGGTTTGTATTTTTCCCACTAATTTTCCTGATTACTTTCCATACTTTCTTCTTGGAGGTCTTCTGAGTCAACTTGGAGCAGAAGTCTCTCCAAGACTGACGTTTACACTTTTTGAAAATGTAGCGAGATTTGGCACGGAGATTTTGGTGGGCCCTCGCGTAAGGTATTGATGGCCTGCAACAGACAACATGTTAGCCTTCTGGCATTGATTGTAGATTGTTGGCACTCAGTATTAAACCAGGGAGTTTTCAGCATCTGAGGTTTGGTGGTAGAAGCCAGAATGATGTTCTTGGCACAGCTGATGATGATGTTGGTCAAGGTTTCAGCAGAGTCAGGACTTTGAAGAACCTGATCCTCCAGTAATTCTTTTTGTATGTTTGTAGCAAAAAGATCCCAGTTGGCTTTTCTAAGGTTAAGACATTCTGGTAAAATGATGTGTTCTGACTATTTATGTCTCAAGACTACTGGAAAATGGTCACTTCCATGTAGATCATCATGAACACTCCAATCAAAGTCCAAGATCTGTGAAGGATCGCATACTGATAAATCAATGCAAGACAATTGCCATTTGACGAATGTTGATATGTTGGAGAGCCATCATTCACACAACACAGGTCAAGCTCAAAGAAGACATCCTCCAGAAGAAGACCTTGGGGAGAGGAGTCTGCATTACCCCAAAGAGGAGAGTGGCCGTTCAGGTCCCTAGAAGCAAGAAAGATTGCGGGAGTTCTTCCATGAGGCTAACCAGCTCTTGTTGACTGACAGATGATGATGGAGTTGTATACAGGGAATAAACTGTCACTGTTTTATGTAGGGAGATTCTAGCAGCTGAAGCTTGAAGAGAGATTTAAGGTTGACAAGGCTGAACACAAAGATTTGTGGATGAGTAACAAGACCCCACCTGAAACTCCAAGAGCTGTAGGTTGGGCTGGTTTAGACAGTACATTAAAACCTCAAACAGAAAAGGACTTTTCTTTGTGCATCTGCATTTCCTGAAGAGCTACTATAGCTGGCTTTAAATCTTGGCAAAGAAGTTGAAGCTCCTCAAAATTAGAATGGAGACCTCGGATATTCCGATGGAGGATGGTTGTGTCCATCATAAAAGAGATATGGTGAAGGAAAATAAATCTTGTAACTCTTCACCAGCAAGTTCCTTTCATTCCATGTTGATCTTCTAGATCTGAGAGAACTGCAAATCTGTTGGTGTTTCTCTCCGCTTTTTTTTCTCTCGATCTGATAAAATATTCAGCGCTTTCTTTTTAGGTGGCAACTTTGTCTTTCCTCCAGAACCGCCAACTCCCTTGTTGACAGCTGTAGGGTGCCCTTAGGAGGATTTTGAGGGGGTGGTCTTGTCTTGCACTTCAACAACTTCCACTCTCTGCCGCCCTGAAGGGCCTGTAGGTCTTTTGCCCCCTGATGGTCTGGGGGCAGGAGTGGGCTTTGAAGACTAAGTCATATCTGAAGGCAATGACTGCTGGGGTTCATCACATGCCTGAGGCTACAGACTTGGTATCTGGCTCTCTCTCGGCAAACGAGGATTCGACCATCTGCACACCAATGCTGACTGTTGTTGGCTCCCTTACTGCAGCTGCAAACGAGAGCCCAACAGTTGGTTGACTTTTCATAGCAATCTTTTTCACCTCAAAAAATGGGATTCTCTGTTCAGTCTTTATTCTCTGAATTTCCTTTTCCTTCAACCAGTTTGGGCAGGTCTTTGATGATGATGGGTGCTTGCCTCCACAGTTGGCACAGAGTGGTGGACTGTCACATGCACCCTGGTGGACTGACTGGCAGCAGGCACCACACACCTCTTCTTCCGTACATCTATCCCTCACATGGCCGTACCTCTGGCACTTGAAACAGTGCAGAGGGGACGGGATGTACAGCGACACTGAAACTCTCAAGTAGCTGACCGTGATCAACTCCGGGAGAGAAGTAGAGCAGAAGGTCAAGAAAAGGGTGTCAGTTGGAATTCTGTCATTGCCTTTGCACACAAGTACACAATGAACGTGGGTCACTCCTTGCGATGCCAGTTCTGACTTGATTTCTGCCTCCAACACTCCTCTCAGATCTCTGCACTGGATTGCTCCCTTCGAAGAGTTGAGAGATTTGTGTGGAGACACCCTGATTGGTCGATCAACCAACCTCGTCGATTTCAACAGCAGCTCTGAGTGCAGCTTGGAAGAGCACTCAACCAGAAGTGACCGTTCCTTAATCTCTTGACGCTCTTTGGCTTCCCGCTGAGGCCATTGATTCCCTTCGCAATCGCAAAAGGACTCAGGCCCGACAGAGGTCTATCTTCATCTGCTCCCCTCCACAATCAGCCAGCTGGGCCAGAAGCCTGAAAGGGTTCTTGTCTCATGTTCTGAATCTGTGTCTGTATCCATTTCCGAATCCTACCTGTGTCTTTTTTTTTTGTTTTTGGTGCCATGTTGTATTCATTAAAATTCATCTCTCTCGATTCCCACCCGCCATCAAGTCCCAACAAGGGGGATGCCCATTTTATACAGAATTCCTGTATATCAGGGCACCAGGATTTCAAAAGAGATATACACAGGCCTGAAAACGTCCCTGCCACAGAAGCTCCCAAACCCGTTGGACCCGAGCTGCCGTCTTCTAGCCTAAGCTAGGGCATGCACGCGACCAGCCGCTTAATCGAAGTGGGCCACTTCGACCACCTGTCTAGAGGAAGTCCAGGCCAAAGAGGTGTGTTGACCTGATGCACCGCAGTCACATCAGCGGTCTCAACCTCCAGGATCCTATTCTCCGCCATCACAGGATGCACCGCACAGCAAACACGGTGGGCCTCAAGAAGACCACAAAGAAAAGAAGAGTGTGGGAAAGAAGACTTGAAGGGGAGATGAAGATAGAAAAGAGCCAAATAAGAAGGCAGAAGAAAAGGAAAAGGGTGGTTACTATTAGTCTGGATCCTCACCCTTAGCCTATCTGACATGGGAGGCCCTACCAGGGGCATCAACTCCTTACCACGTAATGCTTAGGCCAGTCAGCAACTCGGCTATACAGGCCAACAAGCGTTGACAACAACTAGCCATCTAATTGAGTACTGATGCCCCTGTCAGCAAAGTCTAAGGGATCACTGGACCGCCCAAGCCATCTGACCATGGCAAGGTTGCAACCCCCAGAGGGGGTCTGCCCTTTGTTGAATCGAAAAGAAGTAAACATACAACAGTATTCACACAATACAGCTACAGCAATCACAGATAAAAGTGACATAATTCATTAAACAAAACTACAACACCATTCATATGATGAAATATTATAACATGTAATCCATTATAGACAACAACAACAAAATTATACTGACATGACTCAGCACCAGTGACAAAAAAACAGAATTAGCAGGAAATAAAAAAATAATATTTAAACACACCATAACAATGCATGAACATCTTCCCTCTCCTGCCCCTCTTATCCCCTGTGATGAAGGGGGAGGGATATGTGTTATGTGAGTGTGCTGCCACATGTAATTAGTGAATATGCATGCATGACAGAGAGGAAGAGTGTGTGTGCAAGTGTATGCTGTGTGTGTGTGTTTGTGTGTGTCCGTGTTTGTGTGTGTGTGTGTGTGTGTGTGTGTGTGTGTGTGTGTGTGTGTGTGTGTGTGTGTGTGTGTGTGTGTGACAGAGAGAGAGAGAGAGAGAGAGAGAGCGAGCATGGGTGTTCGCATGCACACATGTGTGAGAATTGTATATAGAGAGAACAAAGACAAAAAGACAGGTAAAGAGAGAGAGACAGAGAGAGAGAGGAGGGAGAATGAAACAGGTTATTCAAGCACAGAATTCCTAGAAGGCAAAAATACCAGTTTTAGGTGTAAAACACCCCACCTATCTCCCATTTTCCACCATCCTAGCAAAATACCAGTTTTAGGTGTAAAACACCCCACCTATCTCCCATTTTCCACCATCCTAGCCATTAAAGATGAACATCTTAGATGGGACAAGTGTGAGGGGGTTGGTAAGGATGTGAGTGTGAGGGACACTAGACAGGTTGGTGCAGCACAATCTGAACAAGCCCAGATGGGTCAGAAGGATGTGAATTAGGGACACTATACAGGTTGGTGCAGCACAATCTAACACAAGCCCAGATGGGTCAGAAGGATGTTAAAACATAACATCACTGTGATTTGATACTGATCCATCAAGGCAGGAGACCAGTGCAGCCACAAACCACTTTTTCCTATGAGCAGGCATAGAGATCACTCATATGCTCATTTACCTTCGTGTGTGTGTGTGTGTGTGTGTGTGTGTGTGTGTGTGTGTGTGTGTGTGTGTGTGTGTAAACGCGCGCATGTGCATGGGAAAGGGCATGAGTGGTTAAAAGAGTTTGGACTCCTAGGCAAAATGCTAATGACATAGCTGAAATTGATCCCTTCAACATTGTGTACACACACACACACACACACACACACACACACACACACACACACACACACACACACACACACACACTTAATGATTTCCGTTGATTTGGCAAACAAAATAGCTGTGAATTAAGGTAACACTATCAGATTTAGACACACTACTTCGCTGTCTTTTACGATAAAGCTTGATGCCTTCAAAACAAAATTCAGCAAGAATGTTAAATGTCTGTGCAGTGAATAAATTTCAAACCAACACATTCTTGAGACCTATTTTATGTAATGTAATGTGAAAGGATATTTATAGGGCGCTTTACCTCGTGAGAGCCCAAAGCGCATTTTACCAGCTATTTCCAAAAGTTCTCTTGAAAATATCCATGAGAACTTTAGTTTGTTGTTTGATTTTGCAAACTATTTACTACGCAGTCATGTGGTACATTTATTATAGTTTGTGTTATGATTCACAATAGTATTAAAGTTGGTTTTCTCATTTCTTTCATTATTTGTAATTGCAAGATAACCCACCCACCCACACCCTCCTCATGCTCCCCCCCTCTCACACCCTTTCTCTTCACCTAATATCATTTAATGTGAAAAGACGTTGACTTGAAGACAACAACAACAAACACACACACACACACACATACACACACATATATACACACAATTTTGTCACTGTAGTAGACTGTCAGTATAGTAGGATATCACAAAAGGAGATGTTGCTTTCCTGAACTCATTCTATCGGACTTCTTCTACTGGACATAACTCTTATGGGATGTTCTGTACATGGTGTAACACCATCAACAGAGGGAAAACAGCATATGGAAAAGGGAATACAGAAAACCACAGTTAACACAACAAAACTACAGCCAGCCACAGGTGAAACATAAACGCGTGGTCTCAATTGTTCTGCAGCAAATAAATCAGCACATCAAAAAACAAATAAGTGGAATTTTTATCACAGCACAGGATTAACTCACTCGGTACTGGCAGTTTTTCCCCTTTACTTTCCCATAGGAATGACCATTTGTAAGGGTTTGAAAGAAAATCACTGAAAAAGAACTGTTGGAAAAAAAGGGCATGAAACTTTCAGAACTGGTCAGAAACATACTGAGTTGGTTGGGGTGAAAATATCAGACTTCTTACCTTCATCTTTCTTCTTCTAGAACCAGGTGAAAAATATCTGTTTTTCAATCTGAACTGACACAGGCAGATGTTCAGTATGTGTATCCACAGAAGCACAATGTCTTTGAAACAGTCTGTTCACTCACACAACATAAACCAAGAAATGTCCAGATATGATTTTTGATTCATTTGATAGCCTACGGGGCATTTCAAGTTCTACTTATATTGACACACAACACAAATAAGAAAAAAAGAAGAAACTAAAAACCTACACCATCACACCGCTTGGCCTGTGCCACACAATCGTTATCACTACCACCCTCTCCACTCTATCACTTGCCTAAGATATCAGTTCTGCCGGTTTGAGTTCAGAATCCGAAGTTCTCTCACCTCCACTTTCAATAAAATCCCCATATTATTGTCGTCAAAATCTTCTTCAATGTCTGAACCTTCAGTCTGAGGTAATACTAACAGATCTAAGGTCTTCATGCTGACTATAACAACTTCTCTCTGGGCCTCACTGTGGAGTAGTACTGAGTTGAGATGCCATTGTTTACATGCACTGAACACAAGGACAGTGACTTGCAAAAACACCCTGTGGCTCACTCACTCGGCAAAATTTCGGCAACCATTGGTTGCTTTCAAAACGGGAAAAGTCAAAGAATATTCTAATTACATTAACATGTCATCTGCGAGGTAGGTGCCAGTCCATAAATTCAAATCATACAAAAGCTCCATTCGGGCCCTTAGTTTGAAACATATGCGAGTTGGGGCCCCGATCGGGGCACTTCGTCCCCAGAGTTAAATGCACACACAAACATGCATGCTCACAGTCTCAAAAGATCAGTAAACTGCCATTGTGAGAATCATACTTCCTTGACTTATGGGACCTTCAGTGATTTTTCTGTTCAGGAAATCACAATTTTAAGAACAACTTTTTTTTTTTAATTAGTCTTACAATTGGACAAGGTTTCAGATGGGGAAAAAAGAATAATAATGAAAAGTTTTCAAGCATTACAACTTTTGCCCCCTTCCCCCTCCTCATCCCATCCCCCCCACCTACCTCTATTTCTCTCTCTAGGCCATTCCCTCTAACTTCACCCCTTTCCTACCCAATGGCCTCCACTCCTCTCCATCTCTCTCCCTCCCTTGCCCAATAGAAGAACACACACACACACACACACACACACACACACACACACACACACACTATGCAAATGCAGACCAAAATCCAGCCCACTTGTTGAATGTGTTTGGATTGGAGGATGGAGGAGGAGGAGAGGGGCGGTGAGCAATGAAGGACTCCACTCTTATGTTAAAAAGGAGTGTCATCATCCTTCTTTAAACCATTTAGTGCTGGAAAAGAGCCAGTGATCGGTGCACAAGATCACATCAGCCAAAGTCTGTTAAAACACATGCTGGGTAGGAACAGGTTATGGGTCAATACAGGAGAGGTCAACAGAGGTCTGTAAAAACACACGCTGGGTAGGAACAGGTTATGGGTCAATACAGGAGAGGTCAACCGAGGTCTGTAAAAACACACGCTGGGTAGGAACAGGTTATGGGTCTCAGCCCGATGCGGTATTTTACCCATCCTGCCGAAGGTACAGGTCGTCACTGGATCCTCTGCTGGCACTTAACCAGTTGGGATCATCTAAAATACCCTGTATTGGTCTGTCATCCCCAAACGAAAGTCTCCTACCATACCATCCAACAAATTCAATCACAATGAGAACTCTTAAGTCCAAAATACAATTAATTCCTCTCATTCTCTAAATATTTTGATCACACAGCACATGTCCTTCACTTATAACAAAGGAGAAACATTTACTCCATGCGAACAACACCTATCCTCTCATTTGTTAACTACATAGTCACAGCAACAATACTTCCTTCTCCAAAAAAGCAATACTGGTAATAACAAAAAAAAATGCTTCACATTTTGTACTTGCTAACAGCCAGAGCCTTTCACTCTAAAAAAAAAAAAAAAAATTACCCATAATCTTTTGTTCATTCTAACTAGCGTCAAGTATTCTTCACATCTCAGATGTCTTATCATATCAATGGTGCAAAATGACATCAAAATTAACCCTTTTGCTGCCTAAGAATAGAGTACATATGTGATTACCCAGCGTCATGGAATTTTGAGAAATCCGGGGTGATAAATGACAAAGAGTTCTAGCACACAGATAATAAGAGAAACAGTAAAGAAAGTACATGTCAGATAAATGAATGTACATTCTGAATCTGGGCTTATTTTTTGTTTTGGTATCAGAGAACTATTGAAATACTTCAAAATAGAAAATTTGTTTTAACACATATCAAAAAATCCATTTCCTCTATAGATCAACATCAAACCAACAACAAACAAAAATCTAAAAAAAAAGTTATGTTTGTCATCAGTCTGTGTCTGTAAATGAAAACTGAACTGGTTTCATGCATGCAAAAACTTTCACAACTGATGGACAATACCATCAATAGTATGTCAATAACTGGCCCAAAAATGACAAACCTTGTTTCATTCAATGTGAAAAGGTATTGATAATACATTGAAACTGAGCTGTCAAGCTGTTTGAAACTCAAATTATTTGGTTTTGCCGGCATATGAAAACAAAAACAGAAAATCGTCCTGCTTGACTTGAGGTAAAATATACTATCTGTAGCTGTATGCATGCATGGCGTCAATAGTTTCTGAGTGTGATGATACCACTCATACACCAGTCATAACATACCATTCATACACCAGTCATAACATACCGCTCAAACACCAGTCATAACATACCGCTCAAACATGAGTCATAACATACCACTCATACACCAGTCATAACATACCACTCAAACATGAGTCATAACATACCACTCATACACCAGTCATAACATACCGCTCAAACACCAGTCATAACATACCGCTCAAACACCAGTCATAACATACCGCTCAAACATGAGTCATAACATACCGCTCAAACATGAGTCATAATATACCACTCAAACACCAGTCAAAACATAGCACTCAAACACCAGTCATAATATACCGCTCAAACACCAGTCATAACATATATCTCCTGCACTTTGTGCCTTGAAACCAGGGTTTCTTGAAGAGGCATATATTTTGAGCTGAGGCAGTAATTCCCAGTGAAAGCAACATCTCTCTACCTTCCAAGGCCACATCCCTTTCCACACACTCCAACTGAACTCCCACTTCTTCCCTGCATCCCTCCTCTACTGCTACTGCTCCCTCTTTCCCTTCTAATCCCTCTGTCTGCAACATGTGTGCTGGCTGGGTCCCTGTCATTATTACAATCACTTCTACTGGGTACAAAGTCTGAAGTGCTTGACACTACTCTCTGAATCTGCAGACTGACCATCATCTGCTGCAACAGGCTGAACAGCTTGCTTCGACAAGCGTCAAATGTCAGTGTCTGACTCATCAATATCGCCATCATCTTCATGTTCCAAAGAACCATTAAACAAAAGATCATCTCCATCATCATCGTCGTCCATGATCATGTGTACAGCCTGCATGTTGTGTAAGTTTGCAGACTGGGATTGGGACCACTGTTTTTGCTCATCAAAGGTTGCGCTGCCATTTTTTTGCAAATGAGACAAACCCCTTTTGCATGTGGTCCATTACCAAATCATTATCGAGAATAAAGGGGTCTTCCACCTGATGTATGCTTATTTGCATGGTATTTTTACACTGCAGGTACATCACACTCACTGTTGAACATCTTTTTGTGCCCACTGAACCGAATGAGGATGAATGAAAAGTTGTATAAATCGTGTGCCTCCAGTAAACAGCATACTGGCACTGGTGAAGCACTTTTAGTGTGTCATCACCTGATGGCTTAAAGGCACTCAACAGGTTGATACTTCCATGACAGGCTACACCATATGAAGTAATGGAGTCGCATTTTCTGTAGACATATTCAAACATAAGTTTTAAACTGCTTTCATTTTGTCTTTATATCACATTCATAAAAATTGATAACATTTGGGGTTTTTTTTTATTGGGGGGTAGGGGAAGTCGGGTTTTTTTTTTTTTTTTTTTTTCAATTTAGGGGAGTTGGTGGGGAGGTTAGAGTTATGAGCACCCCACGTAGTACTGTGGCAAATTCATGCCAGCAGCACAGATCACAGCTAGTGTAACAAAAAAGTGTTTACCATGGAATGACAGAAAGACCAACCAAGGACTTGCCAGCAAACCATGTGTAACTGGATTGAAAAAAAGATAATTTGAACGGGGGGGAAAAAAGGATTAAAAAAATATTTGTACATGAAAGCAAACAGAATACAATGAAACTGAGAAGAAATACTGCTTTCACATTCAAGAATTTAAACAAGATACAAACAGCATGCAGACAACATTTAATGAAGTGAAATTAACTAAAACAAATTACTATACTGCCCAGCATCCTATTCCATAACTATATAAATTATAGTTTTTGTTCCAGTGATAATCCTAACATTTGTGTATCTACTGGTGCAAAGTGCAAATGATTTAATACCTGCTTATTATTTTACCTTCAAACATACATAAAAGAAGGAAAAACAAACAGTAGAGTCTTGTGGCCTCATCAAAGACTCACTAAAAATGTTAACATACTGTATGCAACACTTCACTGAAGGGACCAGTTTACATTGTAAATGCAACTGGAAACAATATTCATTTGATGGATTGATATATCTATATACCTATACATCTCATATCTCTCAAGTAATACTTTCTTGCCAGATGATAAATCAATGTCAGCTGCAAAGTCTTTTTATCTGATTTATATGAGCTTGCAAAATTTTAAGTCTGGCACTTGTTGATATACTTGTTTTAAGATTCTTTCTTCAGTGTACAAAAAATTCTTTTTCTTTCTCAAATTATTCATTCCTTAAATTCATCATATATTCTTGCTCAGAGCTGAGCAGGCAGGCATGGCAGAGCACATGAACTCTTCCATATGCTGCTCTGACATCTTGAAGCAAGCCAAACTAAAAAAAAAAAAAAAAAGTGCACTGATATTTTTCACAACAGTAAAAACTACATTCAACAGTTGCACCACCAATGCCATAAACCATCAAAGAAGATACTGTGCGCAACTCAGGGGGAGAAAATCTGCATGCCATTTACCACTTCTCTGTACTCCTGCATGAGAGCCTGGGTATCGTTGCTCGACTTGCTCCACTCTCTGATAAAACAGTTACGTATATACACAGGTATACCCCACTGCACATATGCCGGACACAGTAGTTTTTTACAGCCAGTCACTGCTTACTTCCTGGATGGCTTTTTCTGGGTTTCTTTTCAATCTTTTTGATGGCTTTTTTGCTTGCTTGCTTTGCCTTCATTTGTTTGATGCTTTATCTTCTTTAGATTTTCTTCTTTCTTTGGTTCTTATTTTCAATACATATTTATTCATTTCACTTTACTACCACTATTGTTTTTTTTCTTGTCTCATCCTTGTCTTATTCATTCATCAGTTGTTTATATTCCATTACTGTCTGGTGGCTGTGTTTGATTACCTACATCAATATTCATGTACATCAAAAACTCCAAATTAAAAGCCTTTAACTCTATAGACAACTTTTTTTTTCCTGGAACATTGTTGTCATTTATCTTTTCAAGATTAACTACCCAACTAAAGCTCCCTCTTCCCAAAGACTCCTGATTTTTTTTTTTTTCAACGATTTCTAGAACTGTGCAGTGTCAGTTCCTTCTCTCTCTCTCTCTCTCTCTCTCTCTCTCTCTCTCTCTCTCTCTCTCCCATTTCCATAGTCTATTTCACTTTATTCTCAGAACTGACTCAGTCAATCAGTCAGCCAGTCAGTCATTCAGTCAGTAAGTTTGTCTGTCGGTCTGTCTTTTTTTCTGTCCGTCAATCTGTCTCAAGCCATTGCCATTACTTCATCTCTTTTTTTTTATTCTAAAAACTGATGAATTTTTTGATGATTGCTCTCTCTCTCTCTCTCTCTCTCTCTCTCTCTCTCTACTTCCCCCCCCCCCCCCCCCCCCACACACACACACACCACCCCTTCACTCTCTCACATTTTGACCCCAAAGTGCAGTGCATGCTGACAGCACAGTGAAGTAAGTCAAGGACAGGAAGACATGACCAGCTGTGGATGCTACTTACTTTGTGTCTGATTCTCTGTTGTTGTGCCTTACCCTGCCATCCAACTGCAGCATTAACACAGAACAACACAATCATCCCACAAATAAATAAACAATCCCACTGGTCTGTAAACAACCCCACAGGTCAATAAGCAACACCACAGGTGAATAAATAATCCCACAGATCAGTCCAAAATCTCACAGGTAAATAAACAGCTCCACACAGATCACAACTCAAAGGTGTACAAATAATCCAGCAGGTCTGTAAACAACCCCACAGGTCGATAAGCAACACCACAGGTGAACAGATAATCCCTCAGGTCAGTCCAAAATCCCACTGGTAAATAAACATCTCCACAGATCACAACTCCCATCCAGCAGGTCTGTAAACAACCACAGGTCAATAAATGACCCCACATGTCAATATATAACTGTAAAGGTCTATAACAAATCAACAGATCAATAAACAATCCAACAAACAGTTCAATAAATAATTCCATATATGATCAATTTCACAATGTCAACAATCCCACCAGTCAATGTATAATCCCACAGGTCAGTAATCAACCCAACAGGTCAACAATCAATCCATCTGGTCAACAATCACTCCAACAGGTCAGTAATCAACCCAACAGGTCAACAATCAATCCATCGGGTCAACAATCACTCCCACAGATCAGTATCAATCAACCCAACACGTCAACAATCACATCCCATCCATCGGGTCAAAAATCACTCCAACAGGTCAGTAATCAACTCAACAGGTCAACAATCAATCCATCAGGTCAACAATCACTCCAACAGGCCAGTAATCAACCTAACAGGTCAACAATCAATCCATCAGGTCAACAATCACTCCAACAGGCCAGTAATCAACCCAACAGGTCAACAATCAATCCATCAGGTCAACAATCACTCCCACAGATCAGTAATCACCCCTACAGCTCAACAATCAATCCATCGGGTCAACAATCACTCAACAGGCCAGTAATCAACCCAACAGGTCAGCAATCAATCTATCAGGTCAACAATCACTCCAACAAGTCAGTAATCAAACCAACAGGTCAGTAATCAATCCCATAGGTCAACAAATCAATCCCTCACTTCAGCAACCAATCCTACAGGTCAACAGTCAAACTACAGGTCAAGAAGAAGTAACCCTACAGGTCAACATTCACCTTCCCTTAGGGTGGTGTAACAATTCATGCTACCACAGTCTGGATAAGATAGTGTGACACCGAACATACTGATATTACCATGTAAGGCCATGTGAAATCGTTGTGGAATATTGGTAACTGTTGGTCAAATGAAAACTGTGGAGGGGCATGGTGCAATGGCTGTTTTTTAGATACTGATGTGCAGTGTAAATTGTGTGGTGTGGTCAAGTGTGTGTGTGTGTGTGTGTGTATGAGTATGTGTATGTGTGTGTGTGTGTGTGTGTGTGTATGTGTGTGTGTGTGAGAGAGAGAGATAGAAGGAGAGAGAGAGAGAGTGTGTGTGTGTGTGTGTGTGTGTGTGTGTGTGTGTGCGCGAGCGCGCGCATGTGCGCATGTGTGTGTGTGCGCGTGTGTGTGTATGCGCACATGCACATGCGTGCTTCCCTACGGGGGTTGCAACCTTGCCGTGGTCGGAGGGCTTGCGTGGTCCTGTGATCCCTTAGGCTTTGCTGGCGGGGGCATCAATACTTGAAGATAGGCTAGTTTTTTTAAATGCTTCTAGGCCTGAAAAGTACAGTTGCTGTCTGGCCTGAGCACAACGTGGTAAGGAGTTGATGCCCCTGGTAGGGCTTCCCATGTCAGACAGGCTAAGGGTGAGGATCCTGACTAATAGTAACCCGCCTTTCTCCTTTTCTTGTTTTCTGCCTTTCTTATTTGGCTCTTTTCTATCTTCGTCTCCCCTTCAAATCTTCTTTTCCATGCTCTTCTTTTCTCTGTGGTCTTCTTGAGGCCCACCGTGTTTGCCGTGCGGTGCGTCCTGTGATGGGCGAGAATAGGATCCTGGAGGTTGAGACCGCTGATGTGACTGCGGTGCATCAAGTCAACACACCTCTTTGGCCTGGACTTCCTCTATACAGGTGGTCGAAGTGGCCCACTTCGATTAAGCGGCTGGTCGTGTGCATGCCCTAGCTCAGGCTAGAAGGCGGCGGCTCGGGTCAAACGGGTTTGGGAGCTTCTGTGGCAGGGACGCTTTCAGGCCTGTGTATATCTCTTTTGAAGTCCTGGTGCCCTGATGTACTGGAATTCCGTATAAATGGGCATCCCCCTTGTTGGGACTTGATGGCGGGTGGGAATCAAGAGAGATGAATTCTAATGAATACAACATGGCACCAAAAAAAAAAAAAAAAGACACAGGCAGGATTCAGAAACGGATACGGACACGGATTTGGAACATGAGACGAGAGTCCTTTCAGGTTTCTGGCCCAGCTGGTTGATTGTGGAGGGAGCAGATCAGGATAGACCTCTGTCAGGCCTGAGTCCTTTTGCAATTGCGAGGGAATCAATGGCCTCAGCGGGAAGCCAAAGAGCATCAAGAGATTGAGTAATGGGTCACTTCTGGTTGAGTGCTTGTCCAAGCTGCACTCAGAGATACTGTTAAAATCGACAATGTTGGTGGATCGACCGATCAGGGTGTCTCCACACAAATCTCTGAACTCTTCGAAGGGAGTAATCCGGTGCAGAGATCTGAGAGGAGTGTCGGAGGCTGAAATCAAGTCAGAACTGGCATCGCAAGGAGTGACCCACGTTCATCATGTGCTTGTGTATAAAGGCAATGACAGGGTTCCGACTGACACCCTTTTCTTGACCTTCTGCTCTACTTCTCTCCCGGAGTCAATTATGGTGGGCTACCTGAGAGTTTCAGTGTCGCTGTACATCCCATCACCTCTGCGCTGTTTCAAGTGCCAGAGGTACGGCCATGTGAGGGACAGATGTACGGAAGAAGAGGTGTATGGTACCTGCTGCCAGCCAGTCCACCAGGGTGCCAACTGTGGAGGCAAGCACCCATCATCATCGAAGACCTGCCCAAATGGTTAAAGGAAAAGGAAATTCAGAGAATAAAGACTGAACAGAGAATCCCGTTTTATGAGGCAAAAAAGATTGCTATGAAAAGTCAACCAACTGCTGGCTCTCGTTTGCAGCTGCAGCAAAGAAGCCAACAACAGTCAGCATCGGAGTGCAGACGGTGGAGTCCTCGCTTGCCGAGAGAGAGCCAGAAACCAAGTCTGTAGCCTCAGGCAGAACCACTGCATGAGATGAACCCCAGCAGTCATCGCCTTCAGATATGAGTCGTCTTCGAAGCCTACTCCCGCCCGAGACCATCAGGGGGGCAAAAGACCTACAGGCCCTTCAGGACGGCAGAGAGTGGAAGTCGTTGAAGTGCAAGACAAGACACCCCCTCAAAATCCTCCAAAGGGCACCCTACAGCTGTCAACAAGGGAGCTGGCGGTTCTGGAGGAAAGACCAAGTCGCTGACTAAAAAGAAAGCGCCGAATATAATTTTATCAGATCGAGAAAAAAAAGCGGAGAGAAATATCAACAGATTTGCAGTTCTCTCAGATCTAGATGATGTTGATATGGAATAAAAGGAACTTGCTGTGAAGAGTTCCAAGATTTATTTTCCTTTACCATATATTTTTTATGATGGACTCATCCACAATGGATTCAATCATACATTGGAATATCAGGGGACTGTCTTCCAATTATGAAGAATTGCAGCTGTTGTGCCGTGAGGCTAGGCCGATGCTAGTTGCCCTCCAAGAAACTCTTCTGAAGTCTGACAAAACTTTTTCACTTTCTGGCCACAGTTTTCTAAATCTACCTGCGCAGTCTGTTGAACATGGTGTTTCTGGTGGAGTTGCCTTGTTCATTCACAACTCTGTTCTGTACAGCCCAGTTGCTCTGCAGACTCTGCTTCAGGCAGTGGCAGCTCGGGTTACTCTCCACAAAACAGTTACTACCTGTAGTTTGTACTTATCTCCAAACATCTGCATCACCAAACAGGACCTCATTTCGCTCTTGGAGCAGCTTCCTCGACCCTTCCTGCTGTTGGGTGATCTGAATGGCCACTCTCCTCTATGGGGAAGTGAGAGATCTTCACCACAGGGTCTGCTTTTGGAGGAAGTGTTTTCGGAGCTTGATCTGTGTGTCTTGAATAGGAAATCACCAACTTACTTTCATTCCGCTAATGGCACCACATCTTGTCTGGATCTTTCTGTCTGTGACCCATCTTTGTTTCTGGATTTTGTTTGGGAGGTTGATGAGGACCTGCATGGTAGTGACCACTTTCCTGTGTTGCTTCGGTGTACGAATGCAGAGAGTGAGTCTTTGCCAGAACGCCTCAATTTCAACAAAGCAGATTGGGACCTCTTTGCCACTAAGTTTCTTATGGGTCTGGAAGAGGACAAGATTCTGCAAAATGACGATCCGGCAGGAAGTCTTTCAGATTTCATACTGAATTGCGAAGAAATTAACAAAACCCGTAAAAGAGCTCAACGTCGGGTCTCTTGCAGACCTCGAAGCCCAACATCCGAGCGCATCAGAAACTGAGGGCCAAATCCAAACACATATATAAGACCAGTAAGCATTTATCTTGGAGACAGTTTTGCTCAAGTCTCACATCCAAAACATCGAAGAAAAAAGTGTAGAAAATCGTCAAGAAAATTAAAGGGAAGAACACCTGCCCCACTGTGAACCATCTCAAGTTTTCTGAATCTTTAATAACAGAGAAAAAAGCAGTTGCTAATCTGCTTGCTTCAACCATTGAAAAGAATTCTTCCCTTTAACAAGTCAGCCAGTTTTGTCAAAAAACAAAGCCCTAAAAGAAAAATCACCCTGCAACTTTTCGTCAGACAACATGGAAGACTACAATCTTCCTTTCACTTTAAACGAATTGAAATCAGCCTTACTTTCTTGCAACGATTCCTCTCCGGGTATAGATGAAATCCATTATAAACTTTTGAAACATCTTCCGCAAAAAGATCTGCACATCCTGCTACATGTATACAACCATGTATGGACCACTGGATTCTTTTCACCATCTTGGCAAAAAGCCCTCATCATTCCTATTCCCAAACCTGGAAAAGATCTCTCCAACCCGTCAAACTACCGTCCAATAGCTTTGACCAGCTGTGTCTGTAAACTGATGGAGAAAATGGTCAACGCTAGACTCATGTGGAAACTCGAAACCGACGGCCTTCTAGCGAAAGAACAGTGTGGTTTCCGTAAACATCATACTACAGTGGACCATTTGATCCATCTGGAATCTACGCTTCGGAATGCTTTTCTGAACAAATACCACGCAGTGGCTATATTCTTCGACTTGGAGAAAGCCTACGATACCACCTGGAAATCTGGAATTCTTCATGATCTCCATGATCTTGGTTTTCGGGGTCACCTTCCACTTTTCATTCAAATTTTTTTTGGCAGACCGACAGTTTCAGGTCCGGGTTGGCACCACTCTCTCTGATGTTCATGAGCAGGAGTTGGGTGTTCCACAAGGGAGCATACTGTCTCCTGCCCTCTTCAGTATCAAGATTAACAACATTGTCAAGTCAGTTCAGCAGGGTTCAGACTGCTCATTGTTTGTGGATAATTTTGCTGTCTATGCAACTGGAAGCCTGTATCCGAGTGTCCAGCGCAGGCTCCAGCTTTGTGTGGATAAAATTCATCAGTGGCCAATGAAAATGGCTTCACTTTTCTCCTACGAAGACACAGTGCATTCACTTCCATAATTTTCGTCAGTTTTTTCCAGATCCTGAAATCAAAATAGGAAATCTCCATTCCAGCTGTCACAGAGGCCAAATCCTTGGAGTTATTTTTGACCAAAAACTCACTTTCTCAGCCATATTAAAAACTTCAAAACCTCTTGCCAGAAAGCTCTGAATATTCTGCGGGTCGTAGCACACACTGACTGGGGCGCTGATAAGAAAACTTTGCTGCACCCCTACAGAGCCTTGGTCCGTTCCAAACTGGACTATGGTTGTGCTGTGTACGGCTCTGCCAGACCATTGTATCTGAAACTCTTGGACCCTATCCACCTTCAAGGGCTTCGTCTCTGTCTTGGAGCATTCCGCACCACCCTGTGTACAGCATGTATGCAGAGGCAGGTGAACCTTCACTGTCCAACCACAGGCTGAAACTGTCTTTGAATTACTATGTCAGACTGTTCTCTGAACCTGAAAACCCTGCCTATGACTGTGTCTTTGACCCTCAGTTTCAAAGCAAATTCGAAAACAACCCTAACTGTATTCCGCCGTTTGGTCTTCGTATGCAGCCTCACGTGCGGAATGCAGGTCTAGACCTAGGAGTTGTGTCCGATTTTTCCAAGTTTCCAGATCAACCTCCGTGGACCTTTTTCACACCAGAGATTGGTTTTGATCTTGCAGCTTTTCGCAAAAAGTCCACCAGCTCTCTGGCATACAAGGCATTGTATGCTGACCTCTGTTCGAAATTCTCATCCTATCAGAAAATTTTCACTGACGGTTCCAAGTCTGAAGATGGAGTGGCCTGTACAGCCTACTGCCCTGGTGCTCCTTCTCAAATACTGTTAGAACATATTCCTTTAGATGCTTCCGCTTACTCTGCTGAAGTTACAGCTCTGGTTCTGGCATTGAGGATAATCTCACAATCTACGAAGAGGGACTTTCTGGTTCTGTCGGATTCACGGTCAGCTTTTGGAGGCCATAGCTGGCCGCAACCTCCAGCATCCAGAACTTTTACACTTCTTTGAACTTTTTACCAAGCTGAAAGTGGAGGGTTACAACGTTCTTCTGGCTTGGGTTCCCGGTTATGTTGGCATCGGAGGGAATGAAATGGTTGATTGTTTGGCCAAGAATGCCACAAGAGAGAAAATGTCGGTCCAACATACACATCCCCTGCTCAGATCTGAAACCCAAAATTAACGATTATGTCAGAGACCTCTGGCAGAAGGATTGGAATACACAGACAAATACCAAACTCTTTCAGACCCGTCCAAACCTAAAGGAGTTCCTCTCATCTTTGTCTGGCGGTAGTAAAGAAGAAACGATTCTATGCCGGCTGCACACCGGCCATTCGTATTTTACCCATTCCTACCTTTTAAAGAGTGAAGAAGCTCCGTGGTGCATTCTGTGTCATGCGCCACTCACAGTGAAACATATTCTTTTGGAGTGTTGGGACTTGCATGATGTGAGACACAAACATTTTACAGCAGATTCCATGAAAACCTTGTTCAGATGTTTCGCCTGACGCGATCTTTGAGTTCTTGAAAGAGGTTAACATTTTTCATCGGATCTGAGATTTTACAGTGGAAAGATTTTTACCAAAGTTTTGGACGATGTATTTTAAAGAATTGTGTGAAAGAATGACCTGTGAGTTGATTTTAACGTGGTGACAGCCCTGATATGGCCCTTTGCGGTCAGCTGGGCTATAAGCAACATTATCTTATCTTATCCTACATGCGTGCTTTTATGCGTGTGTGCGTGTGTGCGTGTGTGCGTGTGTGTGTGTGTGTGTGTGTTTCTCCTTGACAACCAAATTCAATGTGGGAATCCATGCCTGAACATCAATACCAGTACTTTAGGCTGCACCAGAACAGTAAATCAGTAATGTCTGCTAGTTTACTTTTGTGTCAGCTTGACATATATCACATCTTTTTCATGGTCAATGTCTACAAGTACCTTCTTAATGCCTGCAATGTACTTGTTTGTGGGCAATACAGACAGCCTGTGCCTCATTTCAGTAAAGTGGATCCATTTTTTTCTTGGTTCCCCATCCTTCAATAGGTAGTTATGTTGAGAGGTGAAGGCACACCTGCCACCCTGAATGCATGATGACAGTCATATTGGGGCTACTTTTAGTCCATAGCTGAACATTCTGGAAACAGAGGTTTCTGTGTGAAGAACAAGCAGAGGCAGCAGGTTACTATCTCAAGAACAAGTCTGTACAGCCTTGACATACCCATGGCCATGCACTGTCAGTTACCAGCTTCCCATTGTTCTGATTACTGGAGCATATCAGGGGAAGGAGGAGAGAGGGAAGAAGGGTGACGACGAGTGAGGAGAGAGTTCAAATCTTTTCATATCTGTCCTGTTCACACTGAACTTCACGTTCCAAATAATACAGTGTGAAACAGTGACATGCAATTAATTCAAAAATAAAACAGCAACAATCAGACTCTAAATTTACTGTTACAGTTGCTGATGATCTGTCACATGATAAATATAACACAATAATAAATAACAATAAATATGAAAAAAATATATATATATATTATAACACACCCAAACCCCAGGAAGAAAATAACACACATTCACAAACATTTCTAAAAAGAAGGCAAAAGACCAATGAATTTACAACAGAAAAAAAATAATCCAGGTTATGTAAGGTGATGCACTGTATTAATCTATACACAATGGATCATAACAAGACTTCACTGCTTTACCACTTGCTAAAAAGAGAGCTTCATACTACCAGTGACATGAAGACACTGCTTGCCATCACAAGTAAAATGAACATGTTGCTGTTAGACACAAATAAAGGAACACATTGTTTTCATCTCTGGAATTTACAGCAAAACAGGATGCAAGCCACGTTTGAAACCAAAGGTCTACTACAAATAGGTTGAATGATATGAAAAAAAAAAGAAAGAAAGAAAATCTAAAAAGCTAGAGAGGCATCTGAAAGAAGACCAAGCCATTGGTTGAACCTCACCTCAGCTGGTTGTCCATATGCTGGATCATTCGCTCTTCTGCAACAATCAATAATGAACTGTTGTCTTATTTTTGTTAGTTATGCAGCAGTTTAACTTCCCAGTAATTTGTTTTTTTTTTTCAATCCTCTCTAACAGAATGTAAATAAATCATTTCGTTCATGACAGGCCCTCTTCCCATCATCTTGCAGCCTTTTCAGCCAGTGCAAAATTATGGCTCAACACCCCCCCCCTCCCCCCCCAAATCATTTTCAAACTTTTCATTCCCCTAACCTTAATAAAATTTGGCCTAAAGCCCCAGAAACCTGTAGACATGATATCAACCATTTTCCACATTATAATCATAGACAAGTGTTTTTCTTTTTCTTTTTCTCTTTCCTTTTTCTTTGTTCCTCCTGTGAAAAAAGCAAAGAAGACATGTCAATTCCCTTTCTCCAAGTGCTTTCTATATATTGTCTTTCATTCTTTCTCCATGCCCTTCACAAGCTGCCATACACATGGATGGATCAAGACATAAACATTCTTTTGCTTTTTGCCATCTTCAGTAACCTGACATCCTGGCATGTACAGATGAAGACACATTAATTCTCCGTCTCTTTGCCATTTTTCATATGACTTAAGAGATACATGTCAAATTAAGAGTTGCTCATTCCAATTCCCCTTGCACTTTCTCATGCTACCCAATAATACATACATAGAGAGAAACACATTAATTATTTCCTTACCAAGAGATTTCCCATATTCCTCTTTCTTTTTTATGGACAAATTCAAAGGCAAATAAGACAGAATCACAACATGTTTTGCATGAGAACTTACCTAGTTTTGTTTAAATCTCTTTTATCATTCAAGAAAAAAAATCTATAAAAAAAAATGTATAAAAGGTATGACTGATTAGCACTATCAGACACACGTGCATGCATGTATGCACATGCATATAAGCAAGTGCATGCATGTATGGGCATGAGTCAAATTACACTGCGTCTGCATATAAGCACAGTAGCTGTCACATACCTGTACTGTGCCTCCTGCTCTCGTTTTCTGTCAAGAATATCCTCATAAGTTGGGGTGGCCCAGCCTCTCCGAGGAGCCGGTGGGGGTTTGCCGTCACTCCTCTGCATAACAATTCAATTCAGCACTTGATGACCCAGTCTCTGAGAGGAGCCATTGGTGGTCTCACATCATTTCTCTGAACATAACTCCAATTTACAATAATTATAGCACAGTATCTGTAATGGGCTGGCTAGCCCTTATTTCTCTACAGATTCAATTCAATGAATTTACAGCAGAGACAGCCACAGAGACCTGAAAGTATACTGAAGACAAAACTCTGTAAAACAGACCAATAAATGAAGGTCTGAAGACAAATGCATGTTGATTTTAACAGAAACAGTCTACACCTTTTACTTCACAACCAATGTATCAATGAAATCATGTGAAAGACATCCATTTGTCCCTTAGAAGCTGCTTTCATGCCCAGCAAACAATGATCTATAAAAATGAAGCTACATGAAAGACTGATATACACTAAAAAAAAACAGGCATGAACATGAAGAGGAAATTGAACATGTGGAAACTATGACAGCATGGCCACCAAGTCTGAAACTCCTATTGATGATCAGTGAGAAAGAAGACCATGAAGATGATATGATGGAGAACATTCTGGCTAGGTTGTGCAAGCAAGGTCTATACTCTATGCCTCCTCGTTACTCAATCCCAGCATCAACCCCGCCCGAGATGTGAGACACTGCGGTGTTGGTCTGGTCATTTGTGCAGCAGCACTCTTGAGCAGCACTCCTTGGGCAGCACTCCGTGGGCAGCACTCCGTGGGCAGCACTCCGTGGGCAGCGCTCCTTGAGCACTCCTTGAGCACTCCTTGAGCAGCACTCCTTAATCAGCACTCCTTGAGCACTCCTTGAGCAGCACTCCTTGAGCACTCCTTGGGCAGCACTCCTTGAGCAGCACTCCTTGGGCAGCACTCCTTGAGCAGCACTCTTGGCAGCAATCCTTGAGCAGCAATCCTTGAGCACTCCTTGGGCAGCACTCCTTGAGCACTCCTTGGGCAGCAATCCTTGAGCCTTGAGCAGCACTCCTTGAGCAGCACTTCTTGAGCAGCACTCCTTGAGCAGCACTCCTTGGGCAGCACTCCTTGAGCAGCACTCCCTGGGCAGCACTCCTTGGGCAGCAATCCTTGAGCAGCACTCCTTGAGCAGCACTTCTTGAGCAGCACTCCTTGAGCAGCACTCCTTGGGCAGCACTCCTTGGGCAGCACTCCTTGGGCAGCACTCCTTGAGCAGCACTCCTTGGGCAGCACTCCTTGAGCAGCACTCCTTGAGCAGCACTCCTTGAGCACTCCTTGGGCAGCACTCCTTGGGCAGCACTCCTTGGGCAGCACTCCTTGAGAGCAGCACTCCTTGAGCACTCCTTGGGCAGCAGCACTCCTTGAGCACTCCTTGGGCAGCACTCCTTGAGCACTCCTTGGGCAGCACTCCTTGAGCACTCCTTGAGCAGCACTCCTTGAGCAGCACTCCTTGGGCAGCACTCCTTGAGCAGCACTCCTTGAGCAGCACTCCTTGAGCAGCACTCCTTGAGCACTCCTTGGGCAGCACTCCTTGGGCAGCACTCCTTGAGCAGCACTCCTTGAGCACTCCTTGGGCAGCACTCCTTGAGCAGCACTCCTTGGGCAGCACTCCTTGAGCAGCACTCCTTGAGCAGCACTCCTTGAGCAGCACTCCTTGGGCAGCACTCCTTGAGCAGCACTCCTTGGGCAGCACTCCTTGGGCAGCACTCCTTGGGCAGCACTCCTTGGGCACTCCTTGGGCAGCACTCCTTGAGCAGCACTCCTTGGGCAGCACTCCTTGGGCAGCACTCCTTGGGCAGCACTCCTTGGGCAGCACTCCTTGGCAGCACTCCTTGGGCAGCACTCCTTGGGCAGCACTCCTTGGGCAGCACTCCTTGGCAGCACTCCTTGAGCAGCACTCCTTGGGCAGCACTCCTTGGGCAGCACTCCTTGGGCAGCACTCCTTGGGCAGCACTCCTTGAGCAGCACTCCTTGGGCAGCACTCCTTGGGCAGCACTCCTTGGGCAGCACTCCTTGAGCAGCACTCCTTGAGCACTCCTTGGGCAGCACTCCTTGAGCAGCACTCCTTGAGCAGCACTCTTGAGCAGCGCTCCTTGGGCAGCACTCCTTGAGCAGCACTCTTAGAGATGTATGCATGGCCCACCTGGGGTGTTCAACCCAGTCTGAGAAGGACTTTTTCTCTGGTGACCTCTCCAACTGTCCTCAGGCCGGATCAGGCTCCATTCAGGTCATGATCTCTAGATGCCCTTCTGATGTCACCTTTTTTTTTTTTTTTTTTCTCTCTTTTTATGCTTTAAGTTCCAACATTCATCAAATGAGAAGATGCAACACCAGCCAATGATTGGAATCTACCATCCACCTCTCCTTAACTTCTTCTCTTGAATATAGAACACTGTTCACAACCTAGACACTTGTAGTGAAACCCCACACGAGCATGTCCTCATTGTGACACATGCAACACTGCTCTTGTTTACATTTCTCTATTAAAAACAAAAAACAACATTAAAATGACATGTCTTAATTCTGAGACAGAGATCATAACTAACAATGGTCAGTTGCATCAACATGGAGAGAAACCATTTCAGATGTCCTGGATGATATCAAGTCAGATCAAGTTCTCTACACAGGACAGGTAGGAAGAGAATAAAATCTTGATCACTGGTATCAGACCTCATCCCTTTTCACTTAAGACTAGATTAGTTTCACTCTAAACATCACCAAAATTATATTTCAGCAAATATACAGTAAAACATGAATACATAAATGAGTAAAGAAATAATTAATGGATTCACAAACACAAAAAACCAGATACTTGGAATTTTCTGAAACCTCCAGTGGTTTCACAGGACAGAAGGATGTCTGGTCATACTAAAAAAAAAAAAAAAGAAGGAAGAAAGGAGGATTGATGTGAAGAGTAATTACCACCTACACAAACAGCAAAAGACACACTTCCCTCCTCTGGGAAGCTGGTTCAGATCACAAGGACTGAGGCTAGGTACACCCACTGGATATGACAACTCACAGATCACAAGGACCGAGGTTAGGTACACCCAGTGGATATGACTAGATCACAGATAACAAAGACTGAGGCTAGGTACACCCACTGGATATGACAACTCACAGATCACAAGGACCGAGGTTAGGTACACCCAGTGGATATGACTAGATCACAGATAACAAAGACTGAGGCTAGGCACACCCACTGGATATGACAACTCACAGATCACAAGGACCGAGGTTAGGTACACCCAATGGATATGACTAGATCACAGATAACAAAGACTGAGGCTAGGCACACCCAGTGGATATGACAACTCACAGGTCACAAGAACCGAGGCTAGGTACACCCAGTGGATATGACTAGATCACAGATAACAAAGACTGTGGCTAGGCACACCCAGTGGATATGACAACTCACAGGTCACAAGAACCGAGGCTAGGTACACCCAGTGGATATGACTAGATCACAGATAACAAAGACTGAGGCCAGGTACACCCAGTGGATATGACAACTCACAGGTCACAAGAACCGAGGCTAGGAACACCCAGTGGATATGACTAGATCACAGATAACAAAGACTGAGGCTAGGTACACCCAGTGGATATGACAACTCACAGGTCACAAGAACCGAGGCTAGGTACACCCAGTGGATATGACTAGATCACAGATCACAAAGTCACTTCTAATATGTTATGCCACATGTTGTCCACAGAAGGTACAGGCATCATTCAACATGGGAGGGGGAGAGTGGCACTATTGCAGGAAGTACTTTCAATTAATCCAAAGAAACTGAGTCCACAGGGGTAGTTTATTGAGAGCTTATGTCTCCACAATCTCTCCCTCTTCTTTCTCTTCATGACAGAAAGGAAAGAAAAGACTCAACCTTACTCAGATCACTATTTTACTCTGATGCTATGAAGTACAGCAGTTTCACATCTCTGAAAAAACAAGAATACGTGAAAAAATTTATAACTGCATCAAACATACAAAAAAGACATAGACATAAGTATCTTATTTGAAACACCACAGCACTTTCTTATCATTCAATATACAATGAAAATCAAGGGAGGAAAAATGGAAGAAAGAAAGAAATGCAGAAAGAAAGACCGAAAGGCAGAAGAAAGAAAGAAAAAAGAAAGGAAGACAGAAATGAAAACACAGGTTTGACTTTAAAGACCACAGCAGTTTAATATCACCAACACGTACAGGAATCATGAACCAATCCTGTGCCTGCCTCTCTATCACTGCCATAGGATTCCACACAGACAACTCTCTCACAGATAAAATGCGAATTTAAATGGCTCTTGCCACTCACAAATAACAA
>JADBJO010002103.1:217500-240000 GCA_016801955.1 Conus betulinus
TGAAGTTTTATAACTCTAGTATGATTTCAACACTGTTATATGACTGTGAAACCTGGCAACTGAAGACTACTAAGGAAAAGAAAATCGACGGTTTTGACACCAAGTGCCTAAGTAAGATCTTGGGCATCCCATGGTCAGACGTTATACCAAATGAAGATTCCAGGGAAAGGTCCAAACAGCTCCCCATGTCAACCATCATCTGCAGACGATGCCTCCACTGACTGGGTCATGTCTTAAGATTACCCTCTTCAAGACCTGCAAACCAGTCCATTAAGTGGACCCCAGCAGGCCAGAGAAAAGAGGACGACCCAGGATGAGCTGGCGACAGACAGTGGAGAGAGACCTCAGACTCACTGACAGAGGATGAAGTGATGCCTGCAACCTGGCTGAGGACCGTGAACAGTGGAGCACCTTGACTGCCTCATGCATCACAAGATGCAGGAGTATCTAAGTCTAAGTAAGTCATATCACAATACACATTGGGTATGAATGGTCCACAGCCAAAGACTTCCACAAATAAATGCCTATGATGAGATTTGAACCATTAGTCTCCAAGCACACAAAACTGAAAAGATTCACCCACAACTCAGCTTGTCCAATGCAGTAGGATGGCTGAGGCAGATATATTTCAAAAGGCAGAGATTCATCTCAAATCAAAATCTCTGCCAGCCTAAAAAATCGTTACTGAAACTTTTAATGTACTGTTAATATTCCAATTTCTTAACATATCACCTTGGTATTATTTCACCTGCACCGAAGCATGCTTATATTGTGCAGTGTCAAGTGGTATCTCTCCCCCTTACTTTTATCCCTATCATCCCTTCCTCTCATCCCTCTTCCCTCTCCCCCTTTCCACCTCCCGCACCTCTCTCCCCCCATTCTCTAAAAAAACAGGCATCTCTATATCCAACAAGGTATAGTAGGTAGCTGGCAGATCTCTATGCAACTGCCAATGTGCACACAGAAATACATTTCCAAAAACACATGTGTGTGTGTGTGTGAGAGTGTGTGTGCATATGCATGTGTATGCATATGCATGAGTGTGTATGTGTCTATGCTTGCTTATATGCTAAGCACATCATATGCTTTGAGTGTTCACCTTGCAGGTTCGGAATTCCAATTGACGAGCTTGCAATTTGCGCTACGAAACTTTTACCTTTTCTTCATGTCAAGGTATGTTTTTTAATATTTGGCTGGGAGACTCTAAATAAAGTCAGTGAATGCACATTGTATTATTTCCACCCCCTCCCCCACTCCCCTCACCAATCTCCTCATACTCATATTATGTTGAATAATTCACACACACACATATATATATATATATATATATATATATATATATATATATATATATATATATGATGATTGCATCTCTTAGGAGATCCACCCATCGCCAGCCATTTTTCAAAAAAAGCTCTTATTGTATACCAGCATATGTGAAACGCGGATATCTCTGGAACTAAACAACCAAATCTCATGCTATTTTTTGTAAAATGGAGGAGATACACTGTACTTTTATTATATCGTAACATGTTAGTAATGGTAAGTCAACAACAATTTCAATTTTTTTAGTGATTTCAAGTGAAAAAAAAAAAAAATGCAAAAAAAAAAAAAGAATGTTATGTTTCTTCTAAGCGTAAAAAAAATACAGAAAGAATGCCAACAAACTCTCAACAATGGATGGAGGAAAAATACTCCACTCACAACTGAAGACCAGAAAGTATGGTATTTCCAACAGAAAAGTGCATGAAACAGCCACAAATACAACTACTCCAATAGCAGGAACACACACACACACACACACACACACACACACACACACACACACACACACACACATTCTTATGCCTAACTGGTACACATGTAAGAAAGAAAAAGGGAACACACACACACACACACACACACACACACACACACACACACACACACACACACACACACACACACACACACACACACACACACACACACACACACACACACACACACACACACACACGTCCCTTTCACTCTCAACAGTATATAATATATATATATTTTTTTTTTTTATGAACACAAAGTCATTCATGTGCCTGTTGGTCTCTGAACCCTTGTCATTCATTCAGTTGATCAGCTGTACACACCCACTCGAAAGACGTCTGTGATACTCGCCTCTCACGTGTCAGTTGGCCACGCCCCCTTCAACCTCGACCAGCGAGAGTGGGCCCACAGCGTGTGTGTGAAGTTCGTTGCCTAAAGTCTTAGTTGGCTCCCTCACATAGAGTTAGTGAACAGTCAGTCAGTGTGGCTGGCTCAACGCAAAAAACACTGGGGGCACACGCGGTAGGGTAGTAAGTGGGCGTCTTATCAGCCTCTCATAACAAGTTGGCAACGGTCCAACGCTTCACGTTGGAATAATTCGGTCAAGCCATCACTATCGTTCTTTACTCGTGGCTGTCTGGGTCTTCTTCATCTGTATTAGGAACAACCAACTGTCTATTCAATATTCCCAGCACTTGATCTGTGGTAAATGTACGGCAAGGTCGAGTACGTAAAGTGCTTGGTGGTGACGTCATAGTGAATGGAAAAACAATCGGAATAAAGTCAATAAAACACTGAACTGAATAGTGTTCTGACAAAGCAAATGGCTGTGAGCATGAGCCAGACCATCCCCCAACTATGACGTTTATTGCTGGCTTTTTATCTCATGAACCCATGGCGATCTGCCAAGTCGTCGCCAAAAAAGCGCCCATGGCGGTGAAAGGGTTAAACGGATCCTCAAGCATAGGCTCAAAGATTGTTCCCTACATTTTATACTGTTTGCATAATGTTCTTAGTTTTTCAGCAAATTTTTTCCTCTCCACACTTTCGTTTTTGTTTTATTTTAATACCTTCGCGCTGGCTGCTTTGGGGGTGCTGTTGGATTCTTTTTTGAACCCTTGGTGGTGAGAACACCACAGAATTATGGACTTGTGGTGTGTCTCTATCTGACGCCAAGAGCACAGACACAATCAGCCATGTCTCCCTGATAAGTCCAATCCAGCGGACGAAAGGCCTAGAAGCAGGCAATACATATAAATCTGTCTTCCAGTGGGATTGCGATGGTTCCTTCTAGCAGCTAGTGAAGGGTTTTTATATTTATGATATACATTTTTTCTCTTTTTTTTTTCTCTCTTTATAAAATTTCAAATCTCTGCCAAGTCATTACTATAATGATGGAAGAATTGTTAACCTGCACTTGTTTTTCCCCCACTATTTAATTGTTCAGCATTATATATACATTTAAAAATAATGCTCTCTTGTTGTCCTGAGCTCCACACCCTGTAGAACAGACTGAGGTAAAAACCGGAGATGGTAAAATACAAGAATAAAAACAACAGTTGGTTCATGTCTCAGACTGGTATTTTCAACAAATTTTTGCTATCATCTCAGCTCACAGTGCCATATGAGAACAGAATGGAGGCAGCTCAAATCTACAAGACTGAAAAGTATGCTGATCTGGCAAACAGCCTGAGGAGAGAAGGCTATCAGGTCAAAGTCCTCACTGCAGAAATTGGAGCTAGGGGGTTTGTAGGAACGTCTGCATACAGCCTCATGAAACAGCTCTCAGTTGCAGGGAGGGAAAAAAACCAGAGCCCTGAAAACAATGGCAGAAGCAGCAGAGAGGTGTTCAAGCTGGATCTGGTCAAGGAGGAACAAAAGTGAACTTCATAAGGCTTAACTTTCCTACAAATATCAGGTGTCTCAGTGGTTAGTGTGCAAGTCATTAAGAGGAAAATGAGCATGTCCAGATGGGCATGGTTCGAATCCCAGCCATGGCTCGTCCCAAGATGGAAAAAAAAAAAGGGGCAGCAGAGGGACATCCGGAGTCATGAACCGGGTGTGCCCAACCCTCCTAGAGTGTCAGGAGATAAGGGCCGAAACGCTTGCTTGAAGGGGGCTTCTCTTCTGAGGACTCTCTGCTGCCACGCTCTCCACGAGTTTCTTTCTACTGATGCATGGGTAAACCATTGATATCTGGGAATAGGCCGGAGGGACATCCGGGAAAGACCAGAACCAAGGGCTCTGTGGGTTGGCTCCCCACTTTGTCTTCAACATGTGGCTACTAAAAACAAAAGGAAAAGATGCTCCCAGGATTCACCAAAAGGGGGAGAGAATGATGAATCCATCAGTGCTCAACCAATCACGACTGCAAATCCCAAACGGACAATGAACATGGACCAAATGGAATATCCATGTTTCTGTGGAAAGTGTTTCGCTACCACCCATGGCATGAAGATCCACAGAACAAAGATGGGATGTGTGAAGACTCATCTGAATGAGCAGCAGCGCACTGCATCAGCAGCTAAGACATCAGAAGACCAAGGCTAGGATTTAAACCACAATGCCAAGGACATCCACATTGTTGGTTCGGATGAGGAATTTGCACAGGCTCTCGATGCCAGGCGCCTGAAACTCAACCTGCCATGAGCAAACAAGACTGAAGATTGGGAGAAACTGGATGCAAAAATCGTCCAAAGACTCGATGCACTGATAGGGAAAAGCACCCTGGAACACAAACTAGCCACATATGGGGACATTGTGTATACCGCATGTAGAGACGCCTATGGAGCAAAACTACCTAAAGAGAAAACACCTCCAAAGAAATCCAGACGCCGCCAAGAAGAGATGGACAAGATCAGGGTCCAAAAGAAAAACCTCAAGAAGCAAATGAAGACCGCACTGCCAGCTGAAAAATAAGGCTTGGTAAAACTCTGGAAAGACCTGAAAGCAAAACACAGTGCCCTCAGCAAAGCAGAATCTGCGAGGAAGAGGAAGAGCAAAAAAGAAGACACAAGAGCGCTTCTTCAGAGACCCCTTCCAGTTTGCCAGAACTCTGTTTGAGCAGCCAAAATCTGGAACCCTAAGTGTGGACAAAGGACTTCTTGAACAGCATCTGAGGAAAACATACTCTGACTCACAGAGCAAAGCACCACTCGACATTCAAGGCCTGGTGTGGCCAACCAACCATGAGGAAAAGTTCAATGACAAGTCTCCAACGTTGGCAGAAATCAAGAAGGTGGTCGACACAGCCAGAGCCAAATCATCACCAGGGCCAAACGGAGTACCTTACCAGCTGTACGAGAAATGTCCCAAGGTGCTGGCTGGAGTGGCTCCACAGGCTGCTGCAATCAGCTTGGAGAAACCAGAAGATCAGCGGCCAGTGGATGACGGCAGATGGTGTGTACATCCCCAAAGAACAAAACTCAAGTGACATCAGCCAGTTCAGGCCAATATCACTACTGAATGTCGAAGGGAAAATCTTCTTCTCTGTCATGGCAGCAAGGCTGACCCAAGTACCTCATGGAAAACAAGTACTTGGATGTGTCAGTCCAGAAAGGTGGCATCCCAGGCGTGGCTGGCTGTGTAGAACACGCCACAATGGGACGTGAGAGCAGTGCATGAAGGGCCACAGAATTTGAGACTTTTTTTATGCTGATCCATGAGAATGAGGATGATTAAGATGATGCTACAGATTTCCATTCCGGTCTGAGACTGCATGACAGGGCTGTACTCTACGCTTCCTTTCATAATATATCCCAGTGTCAACCAGGCCCGAGAGATACAGACACCTGCAGTGTTGGTCAGAAAATTTGAGCAACACTCTCAGAGACACATCCATTAAGTGGATGAAACTCGACTGTGTGGTCCCAGTCTTCCCAGCTGAGCCCATAGCAAACTCAACTCTGGGTAGGAGCCGGTCAGGGCAGAAAAATCCCACATGACTCTGATGGGAATCAAACCCATGACCTCCCAGCCCAGAGTCCGTGATGCTAACCATTTTGCCACGGCGGCTGGTGGAGAGAGAGAGAGAGAGAGAGAGAGAGAGAGAGAGAGAGAGAGGAACAATTAAGTAGTGAGGAAAAAGAGAGAGAGAGAGAGAGAGAGGAACAATTAAGTTGTGAGGGAAAACAAGTGCAGGTTAACAATTCTTCCATCATTATAATAATGACGGGGCAAAGATTTGAAATTAAAGAAAAATAAAAAGTAGAAGATGAAGAAAATGCATATTATAAATATATAAAAACTCTTCCCTATATATACATATATATATATATATATATATATACATATATGTGTGTGTGTGTGTGTGTGTGTGTGTGTGTGTGTGTGTGTGTGTGTGTGGTCTTTCTTTCTGCATAAAAGGCTATATACACCTGCGAACACTCCCTGTATAGACAGGCATGGATTAATCCCATCTATCCAATAAAGGGAGTGGAGTGTTGTTGTGTGTATGACAGTTGTTTATCCTGCCATTGAGGCAGCCATACCCCATACCAACTGCCAAACTGGCCTTCTCTTCCAAAAGTTAGTGATGGGATTTTATCTGTGTGCAAGATGTTATGTGTGTGTTCACACAAGAACCTCGGTTTATAGTCTCATTGAAAGGAATGTATGGGAAATGGAGTCAGAACCAATGTTAACTCAGAGGCAAAAACCCCCTGTACAGAAACAGCCTGACAGAATTTCGAACCCGCAACCCCCAGAGAATCACCAAGATTACAAGTCCAGTGCTCTACCACTGAGTTTAACCAGCCCACATATGTATATATGTGTATATATAGTATATATATAATTTATTTTGTGTTGCATGCCTAGTAATGTGTTATATTGTACTGTACTGCAGTATGTTGAATATATAGCATTGCAAAGCCGAATCTGCATGGAAGAGGAAGAGCAAAAAGAAAAAAGACACAAGAGCGCTTCTTCAGAGGGACCCCTTCCAGTTTGCCAGAACTCTGTTTGAGCAGCCAAAATCTGGAACCCTAAGTGTGGACAAAGGACTTCTTGAACAGCATCTGAGGAAAACATACTCTGACTCACAGAGCAAAGCACCACTCGACATTCAAGGTCTGGTGTGGCCAACCACCCTGAGGAACAGTTCAATGACAAGCCTTCGGAAATCAAGAAGGTGGTCGACAAAGCCAGAGCCAAATCATCACCAGGGCCAAACGGAATACCTTACCAGCTGTACAAGAAATGTCCCAAGGTGCTGGAGTGGCTTCACAGGCTGCTGCAATCAGGTTGGAGAAACCAGAAGATCAGCGGCCAGTGGATGACGGCAGATGGTGTGTACATCCCCAAAGAGCAAAACTCAAGTGACATCAGCCAGTTCAGGCCAATATCTCTACTGAACGTCGAAGGGAAAGCAAGGCTGACCAGGTACCTCATGGAAAACAAGTACTTGGATGTGTCAGTCCAGAAAGATTGCATCCCAGGCGTGGCTGGCTGTGTAGAACACGCCACAATGATCTGGGACGCAATCCAAAGAGCAAAAACAGAGAAGAGAGACCTGGATGTAGTGTGGCTTGATCTGGCAAACGCGTATGGATCTGTACCCCATGAGATGATACAGTTGGCTCTTGAGATGTACCATGTGCCAAAGAACATCCGCGACATACTCAAGAAGTACTTCAATGGCTTCTCAATGCGGTTCTCTACCAAGGAGTACACAATAGATTGGATCAACTTGGAAGTGGGCATTGCATTGGGCTGTGCAATTTCCCAATACTGTTCATGTTGGCAATGGAAGTCATCTGGAAAGCAGCAACAAGCAGCGCAAGACAAACAGAGCTTGGCGATACAAGATGCCCCCTCTCAAGGCCTTCATGGATGACACTACAGTGATTTCACCCAGAGAAGACGAGAGACGTCATGTGCTGGAGAGGCTGGACGACATAGCTGCCTCATCCAGAATGAAGTTCAAGCGAAAGAAATCACGGAGTCTCTCATTGAGGAAAGGAAAAGTGGCCGAATCTGTGGTCTTCAGTGTTGCCAACCAGGCCATTCCAACAGTTACAGAAGAGCCAGTCAAGAGCCTTGGAAGATGGTATGATAATACACTGAAAGACACACAAAGAGCGAAAGAAACCAAACAGATGTCGGAAGAAGGCTTGGAGACCATTGACCAGTGTGGGCTCCTGGCAAATACAAGGTCTGGTGTCTGCAGTTCAAGCTGATACCAAAGCTACTATGGCCTCTGATGATATACGACATCTGCACCAGCATAGTGGAGGCAATGGAATCCAAAATCAACAAGTTCACAAGGAAATGGCTTAGTGTCCCACCCTGTCTGACTGACATAGCGCTGTACTTGTCGCCAAGCAAAGCTGAAACTACCACTGAAATCCATCCTGGAGGAATACAAACCAGGGAAGATCAGACTTCAAAGCATGCTGGAGGACTCAGGAGACAAGGTGGTAGAAGCAATCAAGCCCTAGCTGAAGACAGGCAGAAAATGGAAAGTTCAAGAGGCGATGGATTCTGCAAAAGAAAGTCTCAAGATCAGAGAAATAACAGGACACACACAGACCTACAGACAAGGACTGGGGATGACCAAAACTTAATGGTGGTCAAAGGCCAAAGGAAAAGCCAAAAAGAGACATGACGATTCAGGAGATGAGAAAGAAGAAGACCAAAAAAAGACTCCAAAAAGCAGTCCAGCAGAGCCAGCAAGGGCAATGGACAATGTGGGAGAATGCACTCCAAAGAAGTCTCACTTGGAATGACATTTGGCACATGGCCCCTCTCAGGATCAGCTTCATTCTCAGATCTGCATATGACTTTTCTGCTCTCAAATGCAAACCTGGTGATGTGGGGAAAAACAGACGATCCTTCATGCCCCCTCTGCCATGAAAAACAAACAGTGGAGCATGTCCTTAGCTCATGTAAAGTAGCCCTGGCTCAAGGAAGGTACACATGGAGGCACAACAAAGTGCTCAAAGAGTTTGTACAAGTAGTCTGGGCTAGTACCAACACCACAAAAGGGAAAATCAGGACTCAAAAAGCACCCACAACATTCTTTCACGGCGGGAGGCAGCGAATCATGGCCAAGAACAACAGTGGCACTTGAAACATACAGGCAGAGTCTGCTGGACGGGGCAGATAACTGGGAGTGCATTGCAGACCTCCCAGAATGGAAGAATCACCCAGAGTTCATCAGCAAGAGTGGCATGAGACCAGACATAGTAGTCCACTCTCAGTCAACCAAGCAGCTGATCATGATCGAGCTCACAGTGCCATATGAGAACAGAATGGAGGCAGCTCAAATCTACAAGACTGAAAAGTATGCTGATCTGGCAAACAGCCTGAGGAGAGAAGGCTATCAGGTCAAAGTCCTCACTGCAGAAATTGGAGCTAGGGGGTTTGTAGGAACGTCTGCATACAGCCTCATGAAACAGCTCTCAGTTGCAGGGAGGGTGTTCAAGAGGATCTGGTCAAGGAGGAACAAAAGTGAACTTCATAAGGCTTAACTTTCCTACAAATATCAGGTGTCTCAGTGGCTCAGTGATTAGTGTGCAAGTCATTAAGTGGAAAATGAGCATGTCCAGATGGGCATGGGTTCGAATCCCAGCCATGGCTCGTCCCAAGATGGGGAAAAAAGGGGGGCAGCAGAGGGACATCCGGAGTCATGAACCGGGTGTGGCCCAACCCCCCTAGAGTGTCAGGAGATAAGGGCCGAAACACTTGCTTGAAGGGGGCTTCTCTTCTGAGGACTCGCTGCTGCCACGCTCTCCACGAGTTTCTTTCTACTATTGAATTATACTGTATTGTATTGTATTGCACTGTGTTGTATCGTATTGCATTATACTGCACTCTACTGTATCGTGTTGCACAGCTTAGCACTGCATTGCAGCGCTGTGCAGACTACTGCAGTGAAGTGTACTATGTTCAACTAGGAGAATTGGTAACCCATGTACTGTTTCAGTGTTGAGTGTTGAATTTTTGTCCATGGCTTTTTAAAAAGCTTTCACCAGTTTCACACTGAGTGTTGTGAAAGCCTCATGTGACAGAGATCCACACATCTGACGGTCTGATCCCAAATCTGACAGTGAGCATTTTGTGTTGTCATTTGATTAAGATACTAATGTAACACATTTCATGTCAAGGGGAAACTAACCTTGGCTGAGTGTGAGTCTCGTAGTCCGGGAAGTGTAGCATAGTTTTCTCTGTCCTGGAAAAATAAGTCTTGAATCTGTTTATTATGAATCTAACAATTATTTATACAACATTCATTATACAACATTCATTCATTTATCATCATTGATATCAGCTGAATTCTGAAACTTCACAAATGCTTTCACTGTAAAACCAGCAGAGATATAAAGAAAAAAAAGGCTAACTGCAACCAAGGTTCTGGAGATGCCTAAGAAAAAATATAGCATGACCAGATTGATCAAAGCTGTCCAGTCAAAACGACAGTAAAAACCAGTCAAGGAAATGCGCTGCATGCAAATGAACTGCTATCCCTTTGTACGGAAGTCAGTGACTGGTCTCTATCCTTCTCTGTTGGTATCCATCTTTCCCTATGGATGCAAGAGCTGGACACTGATGGTAGATACTGAAGCAAAGATCCAGGTGTGATTGGATGCCTGCTTCATGTGGATTCTCTGCATCTCCTGCAAGGAACAAGCGACTATGTCACGACAAAAAGTTACAACAATCAGCCGATAAACATCTCTTTGCAGAAGTGTCATCAGCTTGCCTGGTACGGGCATGGACCCACCATTATTCCTTATCCAAGACCACTCAACAGAATGCACAGGAGGGAGGACATATCACAGGCAAACTGCAGAAGCCCTGTATGGCCATCACTGAGGACTGGACAGATTACAACAGCTCTATCCTGGTGCTCAGGACCAAGGTCACAGGGCTGTGGAGACCCCTGACTATCCCAGTGTCTGTCATGGCACTCTATGGCCTGATGCCACAGGACAACTGACTCCTTTTTTTTCATTACATTGTATTTACCTTTCCTTGGACCTACTTCCTTTCAGAACAGTTACATACACATATACACACACATGCATGCACGTACGCACACATGCGCTCGCATACAAACATTTTTTTTTCAATCCTGCATTAATAAATTTTATAAACGACAAGACAGTAAGCAAGCGCTATCATGAAATACATAATCCCATGAAAGATATGCTACAAATATACACCCCACACCTTAGAAAAGATGTCATCTTTGCCTCTGTCAATATAAATGACATGACATTAAGGAAGCGCTATCATGAAATACAAAATACCATGAAAGTGCCACAAATACCACCCACACCTTAGAAAAGATGTCATCTTTGCCTCTGTTAATATAAATAGTTAAGGGCTAGTACTGACCTATTCTGTTTTCTCCATCAACATTGCACTGTATTACTATTCACCATTTTTTATAACTATATTTGCCTAGACTTGCTAAAATCATTCTGTTGAGAGCACTTGTACACACAGAGTGAAATGTTCTACTAGTTTGTAAATGTTTCTTTAACATTTACCATATACTTGTTGTTAACACCAAACTGATTGTCTAAATTAAATTCCAGAGCATGCAGATCAGCTTTAGCGTGCTAACTAATTATAGTGTGAATAGGGTGATACCACCAAAGTGACTGTTTAAATTTGAAGTCAGAGTGTGCACACTGGCCTTTGTGTGTACAGAGTGATAACACTAACCTGATTGCTCAGATCTGAAACCCAGAATGTGTAAGTTGGTTTAATGTGTTTTTGTGAAGGAAAGCTGAATGAGTTTAAGTTGCGCTGACAGTACGTCTAATGCTTACACTTTCTTTCCTTCTTTCCTTCTATTGTCTTTTTTTCCTTTTCTTTCATTTTGTTTTGCCTTTATTGCTTTCCTTGTTTCTTTCTTTTTTCACATCAAGTACTTTGTCGAGTTAACTGTCTTCATTTATTCTCTCTCTCTCTCTCTCTCTCTCTCTCTCTCTCTCTCTCTCTCTCTCTCTCTCTCTCTCTCTCTCTCTCTCTCTCTCTCTCCCCATCTTGCCTTTTTTTCCCCACTTCTTGCATTGCTCTTCATTTCTTTCCTTATTTCTTTTCTTTGTTCTTTGCTTCCTTCTGTTCAGTCAGTCACTCGTATTTTCAATATTTTGTATTTCACTATGCAGTGTAAACAAAAACATCCTAAAACACACTGTAACAGAGATGTATACAACAGCTCTAGATCAGTGTAAAACTTCTGGTATATCAACACACTCAAGAACTTAGTCAGCTGGACAAAAACAACAACAATAACATTAACAACAACAATAATAAAACGCTGAGCAAAACATAAATCAGCCAGCTAAAAGATGGTTTTGTACACCAATCTGATATCAAACATGCAACAGTTCAAATCAGATGGTCTGCATGGGGTGCTTTATGGTATGACATGCTTAGAACAAAACAGGCTTAAAGCAGCCATTGCTCAAAATTAGCTGTGCCTTTCTGGAAAATGTATTTCAGTTGGGAGACATATGGTGTGACACATGCCTCAGTAGGTACAATGTGAGTTGATTTGAATGAAGAAAAAGGTATGGGTACACTTACCACCTCTCTATCAGATGTTCTTGTTCTCCTTCCCATGTTGTTCTCACGCAAAAACTGATTGTATTCTTCATTGCGCTGTCTTTCTTTCTCTATCTGTCAAACACAGGCATAATATCTGTTAAATGTCAAACACAATTCCTACTCTGTCGTAGCTGAAATATTCGAAAAAGGTAAGAACACAGATAGTAGGAACAGTAGGGATAATAATCAAAACTCAGGTATAATATCTGTTAAATGTCAAACACACAATTCCGACTCTGTCATAGCTGAAGTATTAAGAAAAAAGTAATAACACAGACAGTAGGGATAATAATCATAGTCACTTTCACTAATTGTATGTTGAGAGAAATACAACTATAACACAGATGGTGATCCTGAGAAAAATAATTCCTCCTATACAGACAACTCACTTTTCTCATCTTGCTTTCTGACACATTCATGTTTCTTCTCTGTTGATTTTTTTTTACACTGAGGTTTGACAATTCAATCTAAGCACAACCTGATGAATCCATTCTGCAAACAGTTCCACTTTGGGTAAAGTAGTTCTCCTTGAAGGTTCTGCCTGAAGTGCTTTCCAGAAGACTGAAGTCTGACACACTGGAAGTTACTGTGGATGAAGACATTTTCTTGTAACACTGTTCTACATAGTAAACAGCTTTGATTTCATTTGTTTTCTTTAGTTGCTATCTCATCATCCCAACCCACTCCCATGTCTGAATATCACCAAAGTCAAGTTCAGTCTGTCAACACTGACAGTTCACAGAAAGCAGTCATATAATGCTATCATGAGGCACCCACCAAAGGAGACATCGCCATTTTAAGGCAGCTGTAGCATACTGCTGAAGTTTTAACACAACTGTAGCTGTTTGACTTTTCAAAACAGCTGTAGCATACATTGCTTATGTTTCAAAACAACTGTAATGTGTTCTCTATGACTATGACACAAACATAGTACACTGTCTGAGGTTTCAAAACAACTGTAAAACAACTGTGGTATATGGCTTGAGATTTCTAAACAACTGTAGCATATTTTCTGGCTTTCAAAACTATTGTGGCTTATTCTCAGAGCCTTCAACTCAACTGTAGTATACTGTCTGAGGCATCAAGATAATAGCATATTGTCTAAGATTCAATATGGATGTAGCATAATGTCTAAGGTTTTAAAACAACTGTACTATACTGCCTGAGGTTTGAAAACAACTGTAGTATATCAGCCTGAGGTTTGAAAACAACTGTAGTATATCAGCCTGAGGTTTGAAAACAACTGTAGTATATCAGCCTGAGGTTTGAAAACAACTGTAGTATATTGCCTGAAGAGTTTTTTTTTAATAAGGTGGTATATCACCTGAGGGTTTAAAACTATTGCAGCATACTGTCTAAGATTTCAAAATGGATGTGGCGTAATGTCTAAGGTTTCGAAACACACGTAGCACTCTGTCTACTTTCAGAACAACTGTACTAGAACATTGACTACAATTTCAGAACATGTAATGTCTGAGGTTTCAGCACAGCTACACATATTGCCTATGGTTTCAAAACAGCTGTGGCCTGTCGTCTGTGGTTTCATAATGCTGTAACATATAATGTCAGATTTTAAAAAAACTGTGGAATGTTGCCTGGCTTTTCAAAACAAGTGTAATACAATGTAAGAGGTTTGAAAACAACAGTCCTATACTGTGTGAAGTTTCACAACAAGCAGAACACACTGTCTGAGCTTTCAGAAAGAAAAAGGAATCACAAAGACTGCGACATAGTAAGCAACGTTACCAGCCCATCAGACATCTATGGCTAATAAGTGTCAGGAAAAAAAATGGATAACCTTTGCAAGATCGCTGTCATTCATCCCAGGTTGGTTGGCCTTGTACTCATCCGTCTGCTCCAATAAGCTACTCCTACCACCCACTCTTTGCTGAAAGCATGCCAACATGTCTCATTACAACGCATTCATCATGTTAAACCACTCACTTAGTCTGCTGTTATTTCACTTGCTTTTGTTCAGTCTACGGTTCTGTTTTTCAGTCCATACCTCCTTTTGGTAAGAAAACTGCCCTGGCTCTGTATCAAACCAATCAAAATGTTCAATTAGGCCAGGCACATGGAAGAACTTCACCATTATCCTCCCACCTGCCTTCCTGAAGTGGAGTGGGGGGGGAGAAGGGAAGTGGATGGAGACTTGCATAAATCCAGACACTCCTAAAAGTCATGCCAACTTAAGTACTGTATTCCTAATTAGGATATAAGATAATGTTGCCTTTAGCCCAGCTGACCGCAAAGGGCCACATCAGGGCTGGTATTCCTAATTGATCCAGACAAGCTGGACAAACCTGTATAAGGATGGGGTCAGTCAGAATGCAGGCACCATCAACTGAAGAGGCAACAAGCCCTGAAAGTCAATCAGTCTTGGGGCAGGACTTTCAAACCACTTCCATGGCAGAAGGAAGGGTTGCAGGACCAAGGGTGCACGACTGCTGAATACCACACAACTTCAACATGTCACAACATTCCTATCAGAATCTCCACAGTTCCTCTTCAGTCTAACCACAGCATGTATCCATCATAAACTCACCCCTGTGCCTCCCTAACCCCCTTCCTCCCCATCTCCGTCCACTTCCCACCTCTGAAAACCAGTGACAGGTACAGCCTCCTTTGGAACAGATTCAAATTTCATTTCCTCCCATACACCAACAAGCCATTTTCATTCTGTTACAGAACAAACAGCAGGACAGACTCCAGCCTACAGCCTATCAGTGTTTGATAAAGGCTGGATCCTGAGGCCTGCAGGAAACGCACTGATAATGATATACAGTGTTCTGTAGAATTGTGTCTGAGCATAATCGATGTAGAGTTAAATCCTGCAAAAGATGAGTGTGCTGCTGACATGGAAATGTGATGAACAATCAGTCACACACACTAATTTGCTCAGCCTGAAAAATGCCCTATGTGACTTGACATTACCTTTTCACCGCACATTCACCACGTGTTCCCCACTGTGCTTATCTAGAGAATGTTACAATAAACACAATAATACAAACACATGTCTATATGAGGAGACAAATTTTAAAGAGACTGGAGGTAACAGTTGGTGTCACCTTAGGGTTTGATAGCCCCAATCAGCATAGCCTCTCTGGAAATAAATTATCTCCCTTTACACAGGAAGCTTACTCATTGCATCAACACATGAATCCTTCTCTAACAACTGTTTTTATACATGTTACGTACAAGTACAATACAACTTAGTCCTTCTATCTTTCTGTGTGGGCTTCTCAAATTTTTCATTCCTCTTGTTGAATCTGCTCAGACTGACAGATGAAAAGGTTCTGCATGTACAGAAACTGCTTTGTTCTGAATTCGCAATGTACAGCCTCTACCTGATGATAACAGTGTGACTGGCATTTTAAGACACTTCATATGCTCTAACTATATCAGTGACATGGTTTGCAATATGTCCTCTGGCAGATGGAGGATAACTCTCTGTGGTCTGTATGCTTAATCAGACAGGCTCAAAGAAAAAAAATTGCTGTAGCTTGAATGAAGAAATCATGAATAAGGGTAAGAGAATAATACCATGTAAGGTGGGAATGGCACAAGCAGAGCAATACAAAAAAGGAGAGAAGACTAAAGACAATGTTGTCTGCTTCCAATCTGTTCTCACCTCTGGATGAACACCATTCACATTCTGCAATGCTCTCTCACTGGCTTCCCGACGTCCCCGTTTGTGATTTTCTTCCAACTGTCACAGAAATATCAGTACCACTTTATGTCAACAGCACTGTGTATGTCAGACTTCACGTGCATCAAACTATTTGTAATTGCCATTTGAATCTTCCAGAAAGGAAAGGGGCTACGGGAGGGCAATAAGTCATTAAAGGGTATCACATTTCTCTCCTGCACAGTCTCACCAGAGCTTCATATTAATGCATAGGTCAGGCATCTGCTAATTTGTCAATGAGAACCTCTTCCCAATTTTCAGTTTTTCTTTTTTTTTGGTTATTTATCTTGTGGTAAACACTTGTGAATTAAATCTTATGGCTCAGGAGAGGTAGTGAATCATTTATGGACTAGTTTCCCTTAGTGAAGCTGAACCTTTCTTCTATGTGACCACACAGAAATAACCAATCAAACTTTTGCTACCACTAACACTGAACATCGACAGTGCAGCAAACTGCCTTTGTGACTTTTATCAACTTGTTCAAACTACCACAGATGACGCTCATTGACCCAAAAGGCACCACAATTTTAATACACTTCACACTCATTAAATAATGGGAATAAGATATCTGGTCAAATGTCTATCCAGTTCATTTGATTCACCATACAATGTGAGTCATGAAAGAAAGCACTATATTTTCTGTAACCTTCAAACCATTTTTGTCTTGAAAAACAAAGTGTGTGGGGGTTTTTTTTCTTATGCAAAGAAAGACATCAGAGCTTGTCACAAAATTTACAAGATGGCTGAAGCATACTGCCAAAGAGTATGAAACAACAGTGATTCCAGGTAACAAATTCACAACAAGGATTAGCCCAAACCACTCTGTCCAGACACCTCACTATTGCATTACAAAGAAAGAAGGAAGATTCACTCAGCAAACACTGACTTGGGCATGCTCAAAGAGAGCTTGTGCAAGCACACACATGTACATTACACACAAAGAAATGCCAGAGCATTCCATTTAATCTAGTGCACAATATGAGAAAATAAAAGAAAAAGAGGCAGAAAGGGAGAGTGCAAGCCATTTTGAGAAAATGTTTAAAAATATCGTTCCCTGTGAAAGTTCTTAAATAAAGATCTGTGAATAGGCTGGTCTGGCTCTACAGCTGAAAAACCCTCATCCCCACCCCCGACCCAATTCCTCCCCCATCCCAACCCCCCCTCTCTACTCCCCTCCCCTCCCACCACTTCCTACCTCACCCCCAGACCCCACCTCCACCACTAACTCCATGCTCCTGCTCTGCATCCAGAAGGATAACAATATATGGGCTGAAGAGATGAAAGGGGTAGGGGCGGGGGCAAGAACCTAGCCATTTCTTTTCACTTGAAGAACCCACTATTCATCAGTCAATTGTTGTTTTCCACACAGCATTCTCTCTCTCTCTCTCTCTCTCTCTCTCTCTCTCACACACACACACACACACACACACACACACACACACACACACACACACAATCAGACAGACTGAGAGAACAAAATACGTGTGTGTATCAACTGTAGAGCAAAGCTCACATGCCTGATGTCCTCCATGCAGATTACACATACATCATACCGGCAGCAATCTTGCCATGTGTATTCTTCCCATGAAAAGGACTGACATGGCAGCTTTTACACTGAACACATGTATCATACAGTAATTTACTAGTCCAGTCACTGGAGAAAGGGATGTCACAGTCTATTTTTACCCAGATATACAAGAGGGCATGGAGTAAGATTTTCACGACGTCAGTGATTCAGAGTGAATTTTCATCCCTCATGGTATGCCTAATGAGTCTGGCTATATAGACAGTGAATTTTCACCCAGTCCACAAGGCTAAGGAAGATCATTCATTACACGTACGGATGATTTTCTTAACACAGTGTAAAGCATGCGAAAGTTTGAGCAATGTAAGAAAAGGTTAAGAGTTGAAAAATCCAATCAGTCACAGTGTCCTGCAGAATTTATTTGATGTTGAACATCAAGATGACCTCTGATGAGTCTAAATGGCATTTCGAAATCAAGCAAGCAAACTGCACGCCAAATATTCAGACAGCTGACCACACAAAAAATGGGCACTTTTCACAATATTGGAAAACTGAGTTCTATTTTTGTTTCTTTTTTTCTTTGTTTTTTTTTTTCCCCCCTTAAAGCTTAGTCTCAGGTAACACAAAAATCTCAAGTTGTAGCTCATTGTCATGGCTGGTTCCATTGAAGCAAATGGGAAATTATTGCTTGGTTGTCAAATATAAATCCTTGGCTATACATACTGCAACTGTGCAGATTTGCAAATCAATTTGACTAATCGTCAAGCTTCTTTTCCACTCATCGATGTTTTTTTTTTCCATTTACCCACTGTATCGTTGTATTACTGGTGAATCAGTGGAAAACAATGTCAATATCATATGGATTCCCAGGTCTGTATGAGACCCTAGAGAAGAACATTGTCATTGTGAAAAGCCAAAGTCTGAAACATTTCCTTTTCAACAAACTTACTGCATACAATTTTCAACCATAAAGCCTCTCCAAACTGTATGATCTACGTCACAGATGTAATGTAATGTAATGTAATATAATGTAAAAGGATATTTATAGAGCGTTTTACCTCGCAAGAGCCCAAAGCGCATATTACAGAAATACATGATAGAACTATAATTCTAATTCAAAGCACGCGCGCGCACACACACACACACACACACACACACAAACACACACACACACACACACACACACACACACACACACAGGCATGCACACATGCACACATGCGCGCGCACGCGCACGCGCGCACAAACACACACACACACACACACACGCACACACACACACACACATACACACAAACCACAGGAAACGCACACACACACACACACACACACACACACACACACACACACACACACACACACGCAGACAGACAGACACATGAGCGTGTTCAACACCAGCAAACACACACACACAGTGGTAGTTAATCAATCTGAGGGAAAAGATTTGTCCTTAGGGAGGTTTTAAAAGTCTCTAAAGAGTCCATGTTATGCAAAGAAGAAGGGAGACTATTCCACAGTGCGGGTGCCTGGTAAGAGAAAGATCATTGGCCTGAAGTTTTCAGACGAGCGGAGGGAAGCCGAAGCAGACGAGAATTGGTGGATGAGCACAAATTGCGAGACGGAACATAGAGAAGGAGGAGGTCAGAGAGGTAGCAGGGAGCCAGATTATTCAGTGATTTGAAAACCAGGAGGAGAACTTTAAAGTCAATGAGAGACTGAATTGGTAGCCAGTGTAAGGATGACAGAATTGGTGGTATGTGATCAGATCTAGAGGAGTGGGAGATCAGACAGGTGGCATTGTTCTGAACTTTTTGAAGTTTAGAGATGAGCATTAAGGGACAACCGGCAAGGAGGGAGTTACAACAGTCAAGCCAAGACAGAACAAAAGCACAGATATTAGAGTCTTCAGGGCATTTTGAGTGAGGAAGCGGCAAACTGAGCTAATTCTAAGAAGTTCAAGGTAGCAGGACTTGCACACATTAGAGATATGTTGTTTAAAAAGAGAGAGTTTGGTCGAGTGTACCACCAAGGTTACGAACAGACACTGATAGATTTATCTCGTTTCCATCAACATTTATAGAACTAGGGAGAGAAGGAGTTTAATAATATGTGTTTCGAAGCATGAGGATTATTTCAGTTTTGTCTGCATTACATTGTAGTTTGTTATTGTGCATCCATGATTTAACATCGGTAATGCATGCTTGAGAAGAGAAGATTATTTCATGAAGCTGACTGAGATGGGCAGATATACAGCTGGTTGTCATCTGAAAAGCTATGGTGAAGGAGAAAGTGTTGGCTGATAATGGCTGAGAGAGGCTGGGTGTACAGCACAAACAAAACCGGTCCCAGGACAGATCCCTGAGGGACACCAAACTGAAGTGCTCTTGCTGGAGACTTATCACCTTTCACTGAAACAGTTTGCATGCGATCAGAGAGATATGAAGAGAACCAGGAAAGGACAGAACCAGAAAGACCAAAAGAAGTGTTGAGTCTTGAGAGAAGAATGGAGTGATCTATTGTATCAAAAGCAGCAGACAAATCTAGGAGAGAGAGAAAAGAAAACTTTGTTTCCATCGACAGCTGTGAGGAAATCGTTTGCTATCTTGAGAAGCGCTGTCTCGGTGCTATGGCCAGCCCGGTAGGCTGACTGGTTTGAGTACAAGAGACTGTTTACAGAGAGAGATGTTCAGACAGATGGGCAAGAACAACTTTTTCAATCAGTTTGGAAAGAAATGGGAGATTAGAGACAGGTCTATAGTTCTTGAGATTTTCAGAATCTAAGTTTTGCTTTCTTCAGGAGAGGTCTGACAACTGCAGATTTGAACAGAGTGGGAAAACAACCTGATTGTAAGGAGTCATTGATAATGGATGTTAAGTATGGGAGGAGATCGTCAAGACAGCAGGTAAGAAGGGATGAGGGGAGAGGGTCAAGTTCACATGTTTTGACTGTGACTTGCTTCAAGATTTTCCGGACCTCTTCTACCGACACAGAGCGGAATTCAGACCACTGAGTGCCAGAGAAGGAAGGATCAGGAACAGCAGGGGAAGGAGCAGCCTGAGAGTCCAGATTATGGCGAATAGTGGCTATTTTACTATAGAAAAAAATCAGAGAAATGCTGGGGGAGTTCTGTTGCAGGGATTGACAAGGGCAGAGGTGCGGACTTTGATTTGCCAAGTAGAGTATTGGCGGATACACACATGAGCCATTAATCAAACTCTGAATGCAAGACAACTGACCTTAGCTTTCATCTGCTGGTATTCTCGTTGCCGTTCTTCCTCCATTCGCCGTCGCCTCTCTCGATCCTCATCTGCTCGGTTGAAAGGAATGATTGAGGGGTTGGAGATTTCTTCATCCCCCTCCCGGGAGACTCCTGGAACCTTTATGCTGCACAGAAGAAGACAAATTGCAGCCCTTGACTTTACCTATTAAAGGGATTGCTTTCTTTGTGGTGTGTGTGGTGTGGTGTGTGGTGTGGTGTGGTGTGGTGTGTGGTGTGGTGTGTGTGTTCAAAAATGAAATTTTAAAAAAAACAAAAAAACTGGAAAACATATCAAAGTTTGCTCAAAGAGATGTACAGATAAATGATGCAAACGTTCCAGACAATTTTCAGTTAGATCACATTCTTTCACCATATTGTGAGCATATGGCTGTATTTTTCAAACTTTTAAGACAATTTTCTTTACTGATACTCTATTCACAAGAGCTGTTGATTGCTGTTCACATGATTAAAATTGAAAAGCAGACTATTTTGCATTTTAGAATTCAAAACAAGGTCTTTCAGAATATTCAATACTGCTTTCTTGTTTACAAAGGGTATGAAGAGTGGCTGCACATGCATTTCTCTAACAGTACTTTTTTTTGTTGTTATATGTAATTAGAACTTTTTAAGCATGCAAGCATGAGCATGTGCATGCCAGACAGAGAGACAGACAGAGAGAGACAGAGACAAAAACAGACACACAATGACTGAGAGAGAGACAGAGACAGAGAGAGACAGATTGCTCGATCGATTATTCCCATGGGTGACTGATAAGCAACAACATGGTTTTTTTTTCATTTGGCCTCAGTCCCTTCAAGGACCAAGGATACTAACTCATTAAACTATTACACAATACAATACTGATCATAGCAAAACAGTGATGACTCACATTATCGTAAAAGAACACATACATACACACTAAAACTGTACGTCACACACACACACACACACACGCACACACACACACACACACACACACACACACACACACACACACACACGCACGCACACACACACACACACACACACACACACATATGTATGTATGTGTATGAGTGTGTGTGTGTGTGTGTGTGTGTGTGTGTGTGTGTGTGTGTGTGTGTGTGAGTGAGTGTGCACATGCATTTGTTTTGTGCACGTGTCTTTATGTATGCATGTGTCTGTGTTAGTCAATATCTGTCTGTGCATGAAAGTATGTAAGCATGGCAATGAGCATGCATCACAACTCCCTGAGTTATCAATGGAACGTGTCTTGTACACATCACAACTCCCTGCATGTCTTGTACATCACAACTCCCTGCGTTATCAATGGAACGTGTCTTGTACATCACAACTCCCTGCATGTCTTGTACATCACAACTCCCTGCGTTATCAATGGAACATGTCTTGTACATCACAACTCCCTGCATGTCTTGTACATCACAACTCCCTGCATGTCTTGTACATCACAACTCCCTGCGTTATCAATGGAACGTGTCTTGTACATCACAACTCCCTGCATGTCTTGTACATCACAACTCCCTGCATGTCTTGTACATCACAAGTCCCTGCGTTATCAATGGAACGTGTCTTGTACATCACAACTCCCTGCATGTCTTGTACATCACAACTCCCTGCATGTCTTGTACGTCACAACTCCCTGCATGTCTTTGTACATCACA
>JADBJO010002103.1:245000-262500 GCA_016801955.1 Conus betulinus
CCCACTGGATCCTAATTATATAAACGAATAGATAAACTAGTAACAATGGACAATTGAATTACCAAATCAATAAATTAACAATTTTACAAATAAATACTCAGTAAACTATGCAATAAACCTTTACATACAGATTGAAGAACAGAATAATTGTTAAGTATGCTAGATAAAGACAAAGGAGTTGATCCATCAGTGAAACCATCAATACCCAATTTCTTAAAAATGTCTTTTGTTTTTGAACAACGTGTCAATATATGATTGACACTTAAGGATTCACCGCACATACATCTGACATTGTTACAATATTTTGTTTTGATTGAATTTAAACGAAGTCTATGAATAAGACTCTCAATCTCTCTAGATGAGCAAATAAAACGCTTGGATGGTCTGTTTTTGTTGTCTCCGTCACGTTGATTAAAAAATTACGACTATACTGTATGTCTGTATTTAACAATAAGATTTTAGCCTTTTCATGAGATTTTCTATTAATGATTGAATAGCATTCTGTTAAATCTAATGGAACATTAACGGACACAGCATCATTACTATTTTGGGCTGCTTGTTTTGCAGCTCGATCTACTTTTTCGTTTCCATTTATGCCGCAGTGAGAAGGCACCCAGCAAAATGTCACAGTAATTCCTTTGATTGAAAGAAGGTGTATTAAATGATTTATTTCAATTATCACATCTTGCGTATGCGTGAATTGGGTGACTTTATCGAAAGAAGAAGAGCTGCTTTCGAATCCACACATATTAAAAAGTTGACTGTTGTTAATGGGAAAAGTTAGTATGAAATCCAAGGACTTCAATATAGCAAATAGTTCTGCACTGTATATAGATAAGTTGTTACCAAGACAAAATAACTTTTGAATGTGTAAACTAGGGATTACGAAGGCTGCTCCTGAATTTGAATTATCAAGCACTGAACCATCCGTATATATTTTTAAATGATTATTGTAATTATTTTCTAAATGAGAGCATACGTGAGTTTTTAAAAGATTAGATGAGTCATTTTTTTATAAATCTGTGTATTCTGTATCAAAGATTGCTGTTGACTGTTCCCATTTTGGCACTGGAGAAAACGTTGGATTTTTAGCAATGTTATTTTGATCTATATATTAGTTTCACTCAGAAGATCGCACGAATAAGCACAGATAGATTTTGTTGAGAGTATGTTTTGAGCACGCTTTCCAAAGTCCTTTTTCGAATCTAAGCATACCTCTTGAGAAAAAATTTTTTTGTGAGAACTTTTCAAAACAAACTTAAAGCAGAAGCTTTTCGGAAGTCTGTGAGTGGTAAGACACCTACCTCATTGTATGTCCCTAAATTTGATGTGTGTGAAGACTCCAAGGGCAAGTTTATAAGCTTTGCAATCAACACTTTGAAGTTTATTTAAAAGATGCTGAGGTGCATTAAGGAAAACTTCTTGAGCATAGCAAAGTCTTGAACGAACTAAAGCATTTGCTAAGATGGTTAATGTTTTAGAATCTTGAGCCCAGGATTGTTTATTTATATTTTAAGGAAGTTTAAGCTTTTCCTTGCTTTGTTTAGAATGTAATCAATGTGAGCATTCCACGTAAGTTTGCTACTTACTATGACTCCTAGAAATTTAACATTTTTAACATAGTTTAAAATCATACCATCCAATGTAATTTTTGGTAGCTTTTCTGGATCATAACCAGAGTTGAAGAGCATCATGTGTTTTTTTCTGTTGAAAGGGAAAGCCCATTTTCATGTAAGAATTTGTTTATTTTATTGAGCTTATGCTGGTATTTGATTTTGATGTAATTCAGAGATCGTAGAGAAGTATGGCGTTTCATAGTTACTTTCACCCATAAACATATGTCGTCAGCAAACTGAGCTAATTCTGTATCTTTTGAGAGACCTTTTGGTAGATCATAAATCAGTGTGTGTGTGTGTGTGTGTGTGTGTGTGTGTGTGTGTGTGTGTGTGTGTGTGTGTGTGTGTGTGTGTGTGTTCTGAAAACCACCGATCCTGTCCTAAGTTTAAAAAAAACAACAACATACAACTGTAGTTTTTCGTTTAATTTTCACCCACTGCAGACATATTCCCATGCCCCTAAACTTGCCCCCCAAGCTACATGCTCACAACAGAGCCACAAGGGAACGCTGAAAGGAGATATCACCACTAACCTTTCTCAAAAGCTGATTGTATTCATGGTTCCGCTCTTCAGCCAGTTCTCGCTGCCTCACTGCAGACTTGTTATTGGTCAATGGAAGACCACTTTCTTGAGTTCTGGCCTTGGCTCCTGTATTACATCATCAAGCTTTTTTCCCTGTTTCTGATTCTTTTTTTTTAAATCATAATTTTTCAGAGTCGTATAGGATGCTGTGTCAAAAATGTGCTTGTGTGCGCATATGCAGGTGCACTGTGTGTGTACATGTAAACCTATATACAAAACATTACGCTCATTGTTACGCTGTGTAATGTGCATACATATGAGAGAGCATGTGCATGCAAGAGTCCATATTTGGAGTAGGGTGTTTGTGCATATGTGTGTGTGTGTATATATATGTGTGTGTATATGTGTGTGTTTGTGTGTGTGTGTGTGTGTGTGTGTGTGTGTGTGTGAGAGAGAGAGAGAGAGAGAGAGAGAGAGAGAGAGAGAGAGAGAGACATAACTGCTTCAGCAGTACTATTTAACAATATTTTATAGATAGCTTTTGTGTGGCCTTGTAAAGAATTAAGATTTTTGTTTACATGGATGTTGAAAATTATTCACGAGATTAGGATCTGCACACAACATATATGCATATGTATAATGTATATCTAAATATTCGAAGAAACTTTGTTTTCACAAGTCTCACAAGTCTCTTCACCTCCACGTCAGTCCTGTTCTTTTCTCTTTCTCCTCCTCTCTTTCTCCCTCCACTTCTGTCTCACCCTCACCTCAATCCATCCCCACACCTTTCCTCTTTCTTTTCCTTTTCTCTCCTCTCTCTTCATCCTCTCTCTGTCCTTCTCTGTCTCCCTCCCCCCATCTCTTTCTCTCTTCAGTTCTCCCCTCCAATCAAAAAGGTGACCACTCCCATGAAATGACAGAGATGTCAGGCCTGGACAACTAATGCTGCAGTCAACAGACACTGGTGGGGGCTGATCTGGAATACAATGATTTTTCTGCACCACGTTATAGCAATACCATTAAATGTCAAGCAAATGGTATTTCATGGTCTTATAGTTTGTTTGTGCATAAATCAAGGCAGAAATGTGATAAACTGATAATCTTTATTTACATCTTTTGTTTCTTATATGACAGTACCAAAACTTTAAAATTCTGTCTATGAAAATGGTTCCATGCTATTGAGACTCTTTGGAGCGTCACAATCATTTTTTTGTTTTTGAACCTGTAGAAATACTTTACACCACTGCTATGGTCTTTCGCTCTTCTTCAGTCTATTATGTATATCCTGATATCTTACAAATGCTTCTTACTCTCTCTCTCTCTTCCTCTCTCTGTCACACACACACACACACACACACACACACACATACATGCACACACACACACACACACACACACACACACACACACACACACACACACACACACACACACACGCACGCACGCACACAGGAGTCAAGCTTCTGTTTATATATTTTCTTTTATTAATACTATCCAGCTGAGAGCAGCACGGACAGCATGATTCCCTGCTGCCACACGCTCGCGCATAGCGCTCAATCCCTGCCGCCACACACATATTTGGCCACTTTTTAATTTATTTTTACGGTAGCTAGACAACAACTGACAGTGTTGTGTTAGGTGTCACAGGAAAGAACAAACACTCAACTAATCGATCATAGTAATTTCAAATCATTTACTTTCAATGTGTACACACGACTTTGCATTGAAAAACATGTCTGACAAGTTGGAAAAATGCGTTGTTTGCATTCTATTCCGTTCTTTTTTACAACAACAAATCTGAAGATGAAGGGATGGCTGCATCTTCAAACAATTCAATTTCCTCTTCTCTTTCAAAGTTTTCCATCTCTCTATCACTCCCCCCTCATCACCAGAGCAACTTTGTACTATGATTTCAAAGCGCTTCGTTGAGTGAGAAATTGCTACCACCCCTTCGCCTGACCGACATTTTTTTTTTGGCACAGGAAATACGTGCCGCGTGCCGCGTGCCGGTGCCGCCAGTCTCTTTGTTTCAAAGCTCCTGGGGTCAGCCAAGTTCACAATAGGCCACTGAAAGTATGGTCTACAACTCGCTCCTAACATCCCCAAGACTACCTACAGAGCTTCTTTCCCTTGGATCATTTTCTGGAAAGTTTAGGAATTTTTATGTTCCTGTCATGCGATAGTGGACGACACGGCAGAATGTACTGCTGTCTGTCTGTCCGTCATCCGGCCTGGCATGACTCGGCACAAGGGAGAGAAATCCTGTCACGCTCTATTGGCTGACATGGCTGGTAAAGGTTAACTCTCCATCTCTCTCTCTCTGTCTCTCTTTCTCTCTCTTCTTTTTCTCTCTTCCAGGATTCATCATCCATGTCATTTTTTTTTTTTTCCATTTCATACTTAAAACTCTCTCTCTCTCTCTCTCTCTCTCTCTCTCTCTCTCTCTCTCTCTCTCTCTTCTCAAAATGTGACCTCCCCACAACCCATCCCACCCCCACCCCACTGCTCCCCTTGCCTGCCCTTCTTTCCTAAACAACTGTGTAAGCACTGTACCTCTCTGGCTAGAGGAATGTCTGGCCCTGCCTGTCGATCCCATTTGCTCCTGGAGACAACTCTTGTGGGCTGATGGTTCTCCTCCTCCTGTTCCATGGCAACAAAAACAAAAACTGTCATTTTTCATTGGCAGCATTTTAAGGATTTATCAAAAAGTTCTGCATGCATACATGCATGTCTGTGTGTAGTATGTGTGTTGTGTGTGTGTGTGTGTGTGTGTGTGTGTGTGTGTGTGTGTGTGTGTGTGTGTGTGTGTGTGCACGCGCGCGCGCATGCGCACACCTGCAGTTGTAGGTGTGTGTGTGTGTTTTTTTCATTTGGTACACCTACTACTCAGATACAACACAGATGTGTGTGTGGGACAAATGTCTATACATATACATGCACATGAATGCATATGAGCTTGGATCAGTGGTCCCATGTGCACAGTCTCTTTCTGGCATCACACAATCTAATAAGACTGTCCCAAATCAGCACAGCTTTTCCTTAAAAATCAAGGCACCCATCTGATAAAGATGTTATCCTCAGTATATCTATTTTACAAAATATCTCAAGACAAAACTGGTAACTAATTTGAATCTAAACTGTCGATGGGCAGCTTACATCCTAGATGTAATAGAAATATACAATGAAAATGTCCTGTTCTTGATCAGAGAGAGGGTTCAAAAAATCAATTCTATAAGAACAGAAAGTCATCAATTCTGTAATTAAAAAAACAACACAAAAAAGCTGAGTTATCAATACACGAAGAGACAAAAAAAATCACACAGTGATGGACAAGAAAAAAAGTGCATTATTCAACTGAACAAAAAAAGACCAGTAATCAGTCCAAAGAAAGATAAAACATACAAGTTGCAAACCAAGCAAAAAAAAAAAAAACAAACCAAAACAAGCTAATTCAACAAGAATGCCATAACAGGCTGGACTGTAAAGCATAACATAAGAAAAAAAAACAATACACATAGAATTGGGGGAAAATGAATGGAAGAAACTGACCAATACAAAAGAGGTCTTTCTAGCATTGAAGTTTCAGGCACAGCCCTCTGTTCCAGCTGATAACACACCCAGCTACACAGCAGACAAACTAACCAGCAAACCGACCAACACACACACACACACACACACACACACACACACACACACACGAAATATTGACCAGTCAACCAACCAAAACAATACTAAGACTGAAGAGTCCTCTTATATCTACAGTATGAAAGACAGTCACATCCAGTGATACTCACATTCAAAGCATTTCTCTCTGAAGCAAGTTTCGCTTTCTGTTCCTTTATAAAACTGTCGATGTCAGTACCAACACACAGCAGCTGCCATTTCTTCTGCTCCAATCTGTCTACCAGTGATGATTTGGGGCTGTTTTACATGCTGCCTGATCACACCAGTGGTTCCTGATGTTGGTCGTCCCAAGGTACAGGCTATCTGGAAGATCATTCTTTCCAAATTTTGGCACATGTTCTCTTTCTCTCTCTCTCTCTCTCTCTCTCTCTCTCTCTCTCTCTCTCTCTCTCTCTCTCTCTCTCTCTCCCCACCTCTTCCTCCTCACTTCCTCACCAATACAGCAAACAAATAAACATAAAAACTGCATTCTAGGCTGCACACACACACACACACACACACACACACACACACACACACACACATGCACACACACATTCTATGTGTCCTCTAGGGGCTACTATTACTAATAAGAGGTTTTTTTTTTTTTTTTTTTTTTTTACACAAAAGACAAACAATAATTTTGCTTTAGATTTGCCTAAATAAACTGAATATTTAAAACACTACTGTCAGGGCTCCCGATGGCCCAGAATACTCACCTGAGTCAACCATTTTACATTTTGCATTGTGTGTATGTACAGCTGACCAAACTTTGTTGCACAAGCCTGCATATCATTTTTTTTTCTTTTCTACCAGTCAGTGTAAAATCAAAAGATATGCTGTATGTTCCTCATTTATGTTAATCTCTTACACATGGTATTTATCAATAATTACAACTGATTGTATCTAGGCCTAAGTTGGTTACAATTTGAAGAATGCAGATGGAAGGGTCAGGCTTGTATGGAATACAGAATATGAAGTGTTTTGGGAAGGAAACTGCAGACAGACATTTCTGAGAAGTGTATTTTTGACAGCAACAATGATGGTGTGTAAAGGGAGGGCAAAAAAACTGCATTACTATGTACTGGATATGGGAACTATAGGCACTAAACTGTTGTTGTTTTTTTTTAAAACACTCCTTCATTCAATTTCCAGACATTATGATGCCATGTATTTCTTAACACAGGTATCCCAACAAACAGTACATCTCATTTAAGGTGAGCTTCAACACAAAGTGTGAGCCTAGAGATGTGCCAGACTTGCACAGGAAAAACGGTGATGTGTGTAATACAAAGCTGATATATGTAAATGAAATCAAAAAGATATGCTGATATGTTCAGTTATGATCTTTAAGAACTATATTCTTCAAGCAAAGGTACTACTTACAACAAATAGCAGCAGAAGCCTTTGACAGTGTGGGTAAGGGATTCTTTCCTGATCCCTCCCATCCTCATGCTATGCTACTCGATTTCACTCTCTCTCTCTCTCTCTCTCTCTCTCTCTCTCTCTCTGTCTGTCTGTTTGTCTGTCTGTTTGTCTGTCTGTCTGTCACACACACACACACACACACACACACACACACACACACACAATATGTGCGCATATATGCCCATGTTTGCATCTCTCTCTCTCTCTCTCTCTCTCTCTCTCTCTCTCTCTCTCTCTCTCTCTCTCTCTCTTTCATACACACACACACACTTTTCCACTATTCTACTATGATTGTATGACTGCCTCGTTTGTTTGCTTGCTTATTTGCTTGTTCGCTTTGCTTATTTGCTTGTTTGCTTTCTTACATTATTTCATTTCACTGCATATAGCAGTCCCTACTCAGGACGAGGACTGGATGTAAAAAAGTGTATCACTGCTTATCTATTATCCTCATAAATAAAGAATCTTATCTTGTCTTATCTTACCTTAAAACCTCCCTAAAGACATTTCTTTTCTCTCAGACTGATTAATGATATGCACTTATCACTGTGCACATGTTTGCTGATGTTAACATGCTCGTGTGTCTGTCTGCGTGTGTGAGTTTTTTCGTGTGTGTGTGTGTGTGTGTGTGTGTGTGTGTGTGTGTGTGTGTGTGTGTGTGTGTTTGTGGTTGTGTGTGTCTGTGTGTCTGTGTGGTGTGCATGTGTGCGCGCACATGTGTGTGTATGTGTGTGTGTCTGTGTGTCTGTGTGTGTGTGTGTGTGTGTGTGTGTGTGTGTGTGTGTGTGCTTTGAAGTAGAATTAATATATTTATCATGTTTTTTCCGCAATATGTGCTTTGGGCTCTTGCGAGATAAAGTGCTCTATAAATATCCTTTTATATTACATCATTACATTACATTACATTACATTACATTACAGAGACAATAAAGAGAGACATACTAACAGTGTGACAGTGAGAGTGAAGAACAGTCCTGCCTTCTATTGATGCATAAGTGATAATCCGTAAGAATTTCATTCTTCACGTAAAGCCATTACTTAAAACCAGTTGTAGCAGGAGCCTTCTACTCTGTGGGTAAGAATTCTCTTCTGACCTATCCCATCCTCATGCCACTCCGTTTCACATCACACACACACACACACACACACACACACACACACACACACACCATGCGTGCTTTTGTTTGCATTTTTTCTCTCTATTTTCTCCCCCCCCCCCCCCCCCCCCCCCCCCCCCCCCCCCCACACACACACACACTTAGAAAAAAAGAGAAACAGTCTGACACAGAGAGAGAGAGCAAGCTTGCCTTCTCTATTAATGTACAACACTTGAAAGGCAGACTGACTGCGAAGACACAAAGTGAAAACAGCAAACCTGCATTGTATTAATGCATAATAATTGATCAGCTCTCTTTCTCTGTACGCCTGCTCTTCCCAGCAATTCTTTTCTGGAAATTTCCTAAGTTAATTGAAGATGTCATTTGTACACTCTAAAATGGCAACACAGGACGGGGGGTGGGGTGGGAGTGGTTGGTCTACATTAGGACTCTGCCAACTTCTTGTGTCAGAGGTTCCAAAAGATCATCACTGCCATTCAAATTTCATTGAATCATTGCGGATAATTCTCAATAAAAAGAAAGAAAGAAAGGAAAAGAAATTTACGAACAATGCAATAAGAAATGAGAAATCATAAACCAGGGGAGGGAAAGAGTAGGAGGGATAGTGGTTTCCACTGTGCTTTTTGTTCAATCGAGTACAATCGCTAGAATTTCTTTTGATATTGATGCTGCAACAACAAAAAACATGGTTAGCAACGGTGTACACAATGGGAATACACTCATCATGACAGTCAAGAGAAAAACAAAATCGATCATTTTCAAATACGAGCACACTCTACGGTTCTTTCACTTACTGTTGTCAAAGACGTTTCAGTTATTTTCACAATTAAGTCGATCAAACAGCATAACTGTGCATGCTCGATCCAGAAAATGTGAGCGTCTGACATACGCACTGACAACTAATATGCTAGCTTTTCATTAGACCCAGGCTGGGCCTACCGCTTACGAAACTAAGCGCGCTGAGATAGAGTCAGATAAACGGGATGTAGTGTGTGCGTGCGTGCACTTCGTTGTGATAAGCACGTGTGTGTGTGTGTGTGTGTGTGTGTGTGTGTGTGTGTGCACATCGTTATGATGAGCATTGTGCGTTTTGGTTTAGTGTTCATCTCAATTACTATAAACACACTTGCGCACACGAACAAACGAGTACATGTACGCACGCACGCACACGCATATCCGCATGCACGCACGTACGCGCGCGCACACACACACACACACACACACACACACACACACACACACACACACACACACACTGACTGACTGAAACCATATACTGTCAGATTAACATAGAGTTGGCATTGGTTCACCAATACAAAGGAGAGGTCATGTCCACTTCAGTTCTTGGTCCCAGCACCAATATGGGTGGAGAGGGGAGGAAAGTGAGGAGGGGGAGACAGCAATGGTTTGTGCAAAGACAAGTACATTTGCCACCAATACTGATATGCTCAAATGCAATGTGCACAAGATGTTGCATGAAAGCCATGGAGTTTTACTTGCATTCAGTGTGATGAGAGTTGGGAGTGGGTCAGTGTGTCCTCTAGGGGAAGGTCTTGGAATATTTTCTCTAATCGAGTTATGTTAAAATTTCACCTCCATCCCTCTCTCTTACTAGTGACGGAAGGAGCAACTTTCCGCTACTAGTCATCGAAAGACTTTTTTTTCTTTCTCGGAACTGTTGAAATACTCAATAGTGGCTCAGGATAAGTTTCCTTATGCTTGTGTACTCTTAAAAGTACTTGTAGCTCTGAGAGACAGAATTAGAGAGAAGTTCAAATATTCAATACTGATCGAACAACAACAAAAATCTGACACAAGTTAAGTGCACTTTCACATATCAATTTTACTTGTTCATACAATACTCAGTCACTTCAAGCTGAGTTTTGGTTCTCACTGTTTCATCATTATGAGAGTGAAAGTTCTGGACGAGTTGAGTTGGAGTCCACTTGGAATATCAAAACTTATCTGATGCCAGAGAGTTTAGCTGATCTCTCTCTTGTTGCTGCTCAGTTGCTGGGCTGTGTGGTCACTACCAGCATGCTCAGGTTAGATACGGTCCCAGTTCTAAAACTAATAGAACCTGGTCTGTAGTTAAGTACCTGCGAGTCTGGTTTGTCGAGTTTTGCCCTCTGGCTTTCAGAGAATGTGTGATATCCCAGGCAACAAAGGATAAGACTAGCATAAATATATCTGCCAGCGCCATTATTCTCAATTTCCACTTTTGTTCATGTTTTTTTGAGGGAAGTTTATAAAGGAGTAGGAGATAGTAGTACAATGATAAACAATTTTTGTCAAATAACTCTTCAGTGTTTCCTATGAATCAAATTGCGGTAACTTGGAATACACTACGCCAAAGTACACATGTGGTGTAGACTTACAGTCACACACTACAAAGCATTCCAATAATCACCTGTATTCATGAATCAATTTCAGTTTTCACCTAGTATAGGCATACTGCTTTTTCCAGCCAGACTTTATCATTCAGTTATCTTAACAGACAGAATTGCACACTGGCAAAAGTCAGATTGTACACAAGGAATGGTGGTCAGATTGTTTACAAAGAATCTTGACCAGGCATGGCTTTTACCACATGGTGGCAAACAAACTATTACAAGAGAATACTTATTCATCATCTTGATACAGATGTTACCAAGTATATGGCATACATACAATCAATACATGGTCTTAAAATTTAGAAACATAGTTTCAGCTTACATTTCTGGGAGATCAGTGAAACTTAGACCAAGACATCAGATCAGGTTAGATGACCATGCACTCTCTCTGGGTTTACCCCTGTTGTCTTTGTGGCTACATTGTATTGTTCTATCTACAGCTGGTCTGAGGAGCAGTGATTGTTCCCCAAGGGAAAACCCTTTTTATAGGCCAGATAATTTATTACAGTTCCTGATGGCTTGGGGTTACTAAAGGGAACAATTTCAAGCATTCTAAACGTCGCTTGTGTGGGCAGCGCCCATATCAGCAACTGCCAATTGTCAAAGCGCTGTTTAACATAATTGCGTCATGTGTGCACCTCATGCACGACAGTCGCCATGACACCTACTGGGGGAAGGAGTTGAAAGTGAACTCGGCCCTTTGACCCGAGACGACCTGTGTGCAGGAGACGGGCGAAAGGGAAGGAAAGGGGGGTAAGGAAGGCCCGGTGGACGGATTCTCTTTGATCGTTGTTGGTATACCAACTTAGCCAAAAATGACGCTGCTGGTATACCAACTTAACCAAAAATGACATATATTGTAGCGCTAAATGGTCATGGCAAAACTCCACAGTTTCAACTAAGACGACTACAACTATTTTACCGCTACAGCCGTTACTAACGGCTGTAACGGCCTGTAACGGTTATACAGCCGTTAGTAACGGCTATAATGCGTCACGGATGATGCCTGATGTTTTAGTTTACCCCATTACAGCCATTACTAACGGCTCTTATGGCCTGTAACAGTTATTCATCTTCATGGCATATCTCAGAAAATACTTGGCCGATCTTTGTGAAAATTAGCAGGTATGTTCATTATGGGTCACGAATGATGCCTGATGTTTTAGTTTGCCCAGTTATAGCCGTTACGAACGGCTGTAACGAACTGTAAAGGTTTTTCTTCTTTATGGAATATCTCAGAAAAAGTACATAGCCGATCTTCGTGAAAATTAGCAGTTATCTTCATTATGGATCACAAATAATGTCTGATATTTTAGTTTACCGTTGTAGCCGTTACTAACGGCTGTAACGGCCTGTAAAGGGTTTTTCTTCTTTATGGAATATCTCAGAAAGTACTTGGCCGATCTTTGTGAAAATTAGCAGTTATGTTCATTATGCGTCATGGATCATACCTGATGTTTTAGTTTACCCCATTATAGTCGTCAGTAATGGCTGTAACGGCATGTAACGGTTTTTCTCCTTCATGGAATGGAATATCGGAAAGTATTTAGCCGATGTTTGTGAAAATTAGCAGGTATGTTCATTATGGGTCACAGATGATGCCCGATGTTTTAGTTTACCGTTATAGCTGTTACTAACGGCTATATAGGCTCATAATAGTTTTTTCTCCTTTATGAAATATCTCAGAAAGTATTTGGCCGAACTTTCTGAAAATTTTTAGGTGTGTCCATTATGGGCAACGGATGATGCCTGACATTTTAGTTGTAGCCGTCACTGACGGCTGTTACTGCCCATAATAGTTTTTCTTTTTTAAGGAATGTCTTAGAAAGTACTTGGCCGATCTTTCTGAAAATTTGTAGGTATGTTCATTATGGGTCACGGATCATTTACCGTTACGGCTGTTACTAACGGTAATAACGACCAATAACAGCTTTTGTTTTTTTTATGGAATATCTCAGAAAGTAAGTGGCCGATCTTTCTGGAAATGTGTAGGTATGTTCATTATGGGTCACACAGAAGTTTACCGTTATAGCCGTTACTAACGGCGCAAAATGGTTTTCTTCTTGATGGAAAATCTCAGAAAGTTCTTGATCGATATATTTCTGAAAATTTGTATGTTCATTATAAGTCACAGATATTGGCTGATGTTTACCAGAATAGCCATTACTAACGGTTACACCAGCCCAAGACGGTTTTTTTTACTCCTTACGTATTTTTTTCACGTGTATTCAAGATAAACTGGGAGTACGTCTAGGGCTCCATTGTGCGATTTTCTACACTTGAGAATGAGATTGACAGGCGTACGGTAGTCATTTGCAAAGAATTTGACTGATCAACAGCCAGTCAAATTGGTTGCCGCTGAAAATCATTACTACTACTACCACTACCACTACTACTACTACTACTACTACTACTACTACTACTACTACTACTACTAGTTTTTTTGTTTCTCATTGTGCCGGCTCAGTATAGTTATATATTGACTTTGCCCAGGCAATGAATTTGACTGAAACTGCAGTCAAAATCGTTTGCAGCGGAATATCATGACCACTACTACGTCGACTACATTGCTGCAAGTACTACTACTACTACTACTCCCCCCCCCCCCCCCCCCCCCCCCCCCCCCCCCCCCCCTTATTCTAGGGTTCCGTTGTGCCTTTTCCTACACTTGGAATGATATTGACAGTGGTACGATAGTCATTTGCAACGAGTTTGAGCCAGTCAAATTGGTTTCAGCTGAAAATCATGACTACTACTACTGCTACTGCTACTGCTGCTGCTGCTGCTGCTACTACTACTACTACTACTACTACTACTACTACTACTACTACTTTCACTTTTTTTTTTTTTTTTTTTTTCCCATTGTGCCTTTTCTACACTTGGGAATGAGATTGATAGTAAATTTGCTACGAATTTGACAGATCAAGAGCCATTCTACTATTACAACAACAAGAACAAGAACAACAGCTCCGTTGTGCGATTTTCTAGACTTGGGAATGAGATTGACAGGCATAGTCATTTGCTACGAATTTGACTGATCAACAGCCAGTCAAATTGGTTGCAGCTGAAAAATCATGACTACTACTACTAACTGCTACTATTACTACCACTACTGCTGCTGCTGCTACTGCTACTGCTGCTGCTGCTGCTGCTGCTACTACTACTACCACTACTACTACTACAAAAAAAACTACTACTATTACTACTCACTACTACTACTACTACTACTACTACTACTACTACCACCACCCACCACCACCACCACCACCACTACTAGATTTTTGTTGCTCACTGTGCCGGCTGCAACATTGCTGCAACTACTACTGCTACTTTAACATTTTCGTTTTGTTTTTTTTTTGTTTTCCCTAATTCTAGGGCTCCATTGTGCGATTTTCTACACAGGCGTATGACAGTCATTTGCAACCAATTTGACTGATCAACAGCCAGTCAATTGGTTGCAGCTGAAAATCATGACTACTACTATTAGAACAAGACAACAACAACAACAACAACAACTACTACTACTACTACTGCTACGACTACTACTACTATTACTATACTACTACTACTACTAGCTTTTTTGTTGGTGATTGTGCCGGCTCAGTATTTGCATTGAATTTGCCCAAACATAAAATGTGACTGAAACTGCAGTCAAATTCGTTGCAGCGGAATATCATGACTACAACGCTACCACCTACTACTTTAATTTAATATTTTTTTTTTTTTTTTTTCCCTCTTATTCTAGGGCCCTATTGTGCGATTTTCTACACTTGGGAATGAAATTGACAGGAGTACGATAGTCATTTGCAACGAATTTGACGGTTCAACAGCCAGTCAAATTGGTTTTTCAGCTGAAAATCATGACTACTACTACTGCTACTACTGCTGCTGCTGCTGCTGCTGCTGCTGGTGCTGCTGCTGCTGCTGCTAGAGATTTTTGTTGGTCATTGTGCCAGCTGAGCAATTGCATTGAATATGCCCAAGCAATGAATTTGAAGCTACAAGCAAAATCGTTGCAGCGGAAGATCATGACCACTACAACGTCGACTACATTGCTGCAACTACCAACTACTACTACTCCTTTCACTTTTTTTTTTCTTACCCATAGTGCTTTTTCTACACTTGGGAATGAGATTGACAGGCATACGATTGTAATTTGCTACGAATTTGACAGATCAACAGCCATTACTACTATTACAACAACAAGAACAAGAACAACAACAACAACAACACAACAACAACTATTACTGCTACTAGTACTACTACTACTACTACAACCAGATATTTGTTGGTCATTGTGCCGGTTCAGTATCTGCATTGAATTTGCCCATGCAATGAATTTGAATATCATGAAAACTACTACTTCAACGCTACTACTACTACTACTTTAATAGTTCTTTTTCATTTCTCACTCTATGGCTCCATTGTGTGATTTTCTAAACCTGCGAATGAAATTGCCAGTTAATTTGGTTGCTGCTGAAAATCAAGACTACTACTATTACAACAACGACAAAACAACAATAACAACATCAACTATTACTACTACAACTAGATATTTGTTAGTGATTTGCAACGAAAACAACTGATCAACAGCCAATCAAATTGGTTGCAACTGAAAATCATAACAAGAACAAGAACAACTACTACTACTACTTCTACTACTACTAGCTATTTGTTGGTCATTGTGCTGGCTCAGTATTTGCATTGAATTTGCCCATGCAATGAATTTGACTGAAGCTGCATACGTTGACTACAGCGCTTCAACTGCTACTACTACTATATCATTCAATTTTTTTTTTTTTTTTTAATCCCTCATTCTCATGACTACTACTATTACAACAACAAGAAACAACAACAACTACTACTTGTACTAGAGATTTTTGTTGGACATTGTGCCGGCTCAGCATTTGCCATCGAATTTGCCCAAGCAATGAATTTGACTGAAGCTGCAGTCAAATTCGTTGCAGCACAATATCATGACCACTACTCATTGCAGAAACTACTTTAATATTTCGTTTTCTTTTTCTGTTTTTCTTATTCTAGAGCTCCGTTGTGCGATTTTCTACATTGAAAATGAAATTCACAGGAGTACGATAGTCATTTGCAACGAATTTGACTGATCAACAGCCAGTCAATTGGTTGCAGCTGAAAATCATGACTACTACTCAAAAAAAACAACATCTACTACTACTACTACTACTACTACTACTACTACTACTACTACTACTACTACTGCTACTGCTGCTGCTAGCAGATTTTTTTTGGTCATTTGCGCCGGCTCAGTATTTGCATTGAATATGACTGAAGTAAAATTCGTTGCAGCGGAATATCATGATCTACTACATTGCTGCAACTAGTACTACTACTATTAGAACAACAACAACAACAACACAACAACAACAACAACAACAACAACAACAACAACAACTACTACTACTACTACTACTACGGATACTACTACTACTACTACTACTACTGCTGCTGCTGCTGTGCTGCTGCTGCTGCTGCTGCTGCTGGTACTAGATTTTTGTTGGTCATTGTTCCGGATAAGTATTTGCATTTTAATGAAGCTGCGGTCTAATTCGCTGCCGCTTTTATCATGACCACTAATACGTCGACTGCAACGCTACTATTACTACAACTTTACCGTTTCGGTTTTTTTTTTTTTTCTTTCTCATTCTAGAGCTCCATTGTGCGATTTTCCTGAGAAACCTGAGAATGATATTGACAGGTGAACGATAGTCATTTGCAACGAATTTGACTGATCAACGGCCAGTCAAATTGGTTGCAGCTGAAAATCATGACTACTACTTAATAGTGGAACAACAAGAAACACAACAACAACAACAACAACTACTACTACTACTACTACTACTACTACTACTACTACTACTACTACTACTGCTGCTGCTGCTGCTGCTGCTGCTGCTGCTGCTGCAGCTGCTGCTACTACTACTACTGCTGCTCTGCTGCTGCTGCTACTACTACTACTACTACTACTACTACTACTACTACTACTACTACTACTACTACTAGAGATTTTTGTTGGTCATTGTGCCGGCTCAGCATTGAATTAGCCCAAACAATGAAATTGACTGAAGCTGCAATCAAATTCGTTGCAGCTCAATGTAATGACCACTACCACGTCGACTACAACGCTACTACTTTAACATTTAGTTTTCTTTTAGTTTTCGTGTGTTTTTTTTTTTTTCTTTCTTTTTTTTTTGTTTCTCATTCTAGGGCTCAAATGTACGATTTTCCAAACTTGGGAATGGGATTGACAGGCTTACGATAGTCATTTGCAACGATTTTGACTGATCAACAGCCAGTCAAATTGGCTGTAGCTGAAAATCATGACTACTACTACCACTACTACTACAACTAGATATTTGTTTTGTAATTGTGCAGGCTCAGTATTTGTATTGAATTTGGCTGAAGGTGCAGTCAAACTGGTTGCAGACGAATATCATGACCCTACTACTACGTCGACTACAACGCTACCACTGCTAGTACTACTTTAGCATTTCGTTTCCTTTTTTTTTCCTCATTCTATGGCTCAATCATGCGACTTTCTAAACCTGAGAATGGGATTGACAGGAGTACGATATTCAATTGCAACGAATTTGACTGTTCAACAGCCAGTCATTTTGGTTGCAGCTGAAAATCATGACTATTACTATTACAATAAGAACAAGAAAAACTAACTACTTCTTCTTCTTCTACTACTACTACTACTACTACTACTGCTAATACTACAAC
>JADBJO010002103.1:267500-270000 GCA_016801955.1 Conus betulinus
TTGTTTCCATGAAAATATTTGCCCAAGGAATTTCCATTTGCAGAGTTTCTTTCCCATCCCCCACATGCATAGGTAACACTGGTTTACCAATCAGTATTTCATAAAATTTTTGTTCCCTTGGGAGCATGAATCATTTGGCTAAATGCTTTGTGGTGCTCAGTTCCTTCGTTACTGTGTTTTCTAAGTTTATTTTTCCTTTTTCCTCAAGAATTCTTTAATAGAACTTACACATCCAAAATATTTCAGTCTTTGAACTGGACGTTGCAAGATGTTTTGGAACTCATTAACATTCATGAATTTACCATCCTCTTTTAGTAAATCTTTTACATGGAAAACATTTCCTTCTGCCCACTCATCAAAATAGAATTCCTTTCCATCAATCTTGAATTTGTTATTGTAAAATAGGGGTTCCATCAGTATGTCTTTATTGTCGTATGAATCGATTTTTTCAAAGAATTCTATATAGCTCTTAAAAACATCTCTCCAAAAACATGTTTATTGGGCGACCTCCATTTTAAGTACCAAAGACCCATACTCCTGTAGCATTTCAACTTGTGGACATTCTTTAATCAGAATTTGTTTCCATTTTGCACTGAACGTCTGTGCATAGCACTTCTTTAACCATGTTAGTTTTAGTGAATTAATAAAAGATGCTATGTGAGGGATTTTAATTCCACCATTTTGTATATCTTGTGTGCTACATTCCTTTTAACTTTATCCTTTTTTTTGTCCCATACGAATTTTAAAAACACATTGTTTGCAGTTGTTGAACTATGTTGTCAGGTGGGTTTGGGAGCATGATCCACAAGTAGGTTAATTTTGACAATATAACTGATTTAAGAATAGCTATTCTTCCAAGGGGTGTAGTTGTTCTTTTTCATCCATATATTAAATAGCTTTTTGGTTTCTTCAAACTTTTCTGTTAAGTTTAGTTCTGCTACATTGCTTAGATCATTTGTAAACAAAGGCCTAAGATTTTGAATTTTATGGGGTTCCAAGTCATTTTGAGATTGGGTAAAAATCTACATTCACTATTACATTTATTTCCTATCCATACATTGCAAGTTTTTTCATAAATTTAGTTTTAATCCTGATATACATTCAAACTCTTGGAGGATTTTAAAAGTTGTTTCATATGATTTTTTATCTCCTTCTAGATATAGCACTGTGTCGTCTGCAAATTGACTGATTTTACATTGCGTGCCTGACAGCTGTATGCCTTGTATGGTTTGATTTTCTCTAATCTTACATGCCAATATAGTTCTGCACATAAAATAACAAGTAGGGAGATATTGGATCTCCTTGCCTACATCCGCGTTTGATAGGGAAGTTTTGCGACGCTTTTTCCATTCACAACGATTGAAGATTTTATGTTAGTATAAAGCAGCATTATCCAGTTACAAATGTCATTCCCAAATCCAAAGACTTTCATTACTTTATGCATATATTTCCAGTTAATGGAGTCGAAAGCTTTTTCAAAATCTAGTGAAACTAAAAGTCCTGGCAAATTCTTTTTCTTTAGGTAATAGATTACATCATAAATAAGTCTTGCATTGTCACCAATATATCTGCCACTGATAAACCCTGTCTGATCTTCATTTATAGTTTGTGCAAAACTGATTTAATTCTATTTGCGATGCATGACGATCCTATTTTGTAAGTAACATTAAGAAGGGAAATGGGACGCCAGTTTTTCAAATACTCTCTAGGTTTATCTCCCTTAGGGAGACAAATTATGATACCTTCTCTCTGTGTAATCGACATCTGTTTCTGTTCAAAGCCCTCATTTAGACTACGAACAACTAGACCACCTATTTTTTTCCAGAAAAATTTAAGAAAATCTGCGGTCATCCCATCTGTTCCAGGGCTTTTTTCCATTTTTCATGTTTTTTTAGTACCTGTGATGCTTCCTCAAGAGTAAGCTTACCTTCAAGTGAGGCTGCTTCTGTTTTTGTCAGCTTTGGAAGGTTATTAACATAGTTTTCTAAATCTGTGTCTTTACCTTCTTTTTCAGCATATAGGTTTTCATAATAATCTCTAGTTTCTTGTGTAGGATATCCTCTGTCTTTTCGAGAAAATTTCCATCTTTAGAAATGACCTTATACATTTGCTTACTAATATAGTGTCTTTTTTCAAGGTTACAAAAGTATTTAGTTATCTTTTCCCCTTCTGCAGCCCATCTCGCTTTGCTTCTTACTAATATTCCTTGTATTTTTTGATTTCCTCAATGCTACAAGATCTTCTCTTTTATTATGCAGTTGATACTGTTTCTCAGTTGTTTTGTTAAGTTTGTTTTCTAGGATTGATATTTCATCTTCTAATTCCTTTTCTGCCTGTGCGTTTTTTTTTTTTCTTTCTTGCACTATATTCCATTGACGCTTTTCTTATTTCCATAAACAAAGTGTCTAAGAACAACTGATCTGAAATAGTAAGGCAGAGGTTTTTCTAAAGGTATATTATCAATTTCTTTTTTCTTTCATATATTAATGCAGCATATTGC
>JADBJO010002103.1:275000-342450 GCA_016801955.1 Conus betulinus
AGTAGTAGTATTAGTAGTAGTAGTAGTGTTGTTGTTGTTGTTGTTGTTGTTGTAATAGTAGTAGTCATGTTTTTCAGCTGCACCAATTTGACTGGCTGTTGATCAAATTCGTTGCAAATGACTGTCGTACGTCTGTCAATCCCATTCCCAGGTTTAGAAAATCGCACATTTGAGCCTAGAAGAAAAAAAAAAAAAAAAAAAAAAAAAAAAAAGAAATGTAGTAGTAGTAGTAGTAGTGGTCATGTTGTCAGCGTAGAAAGTCGACGTAGTAGTGGTCATGATATCAGCTGCAACGAATTTGACAGCAGCTTCAGTCAAATTCATTGCTTGGGCAAATTCAATGCAATATCTAGTAGTAGGTAGTAGTAGTAGTAGTAGTAGTTTGTTGTTGTTGAAATAGAACCAGTCAGTGATTTTCAGCTGCAACTATTTTACTACGCCTGTCAATTCCCATTCCCATGTTCAAGAAAATTGCAAAATGGAGCCCTAGAATGATCTCAAAAAGTTGAAAAGAGCCCTAGAGCCCTAAAAAAAAAAAAAAAACGAAATGTTAAAGTAGTAGTAGCAGTAGTGGTAGCGTTGTAGTCGACGTAGTCGTGGTCATGATATTCAGCTGCAACGAATTTGACTGCAGCTTCAGTCAAATTCATTGTTTGGGCAAATTCAATGCAAATGCTGAGCTGGCACAATGACCAACAAAAACTAGTACAAGTAGTAGTAGTAGTAGTAGTAGTAGTAGTAGTAGTAGTAGTAGTAGTAGTAGTAGTAGTAGTAGTTGTAGTTGTTGTTGTTGTTGTAGTAGTAGTAGTAGTAGTAGTAGTAGTAGTAGTAGTAGTAGTAGTTGTGTTGTTGTTCTTGTAATAGTAGTAGTCATGATTTTCAGCTGCAAACAATTTGACTGGCTGTTGATCAGTCAAATTCGTTGCAAATAACTATCGTACACCTGTCAATCTCATTCCCATGTTTACAAAATCGCACAATGGAGCCCTAGAATGAGAAAAAAAAAAAAAAACGAAATGTCGAAGTGTAGCGTTGTAGTCGACGTTTTTAGTGCATCCAATTTGACTGCAGCTTCAGTCCAATTTCATTGCTTTGGCAAATTCAATACAAATTGTGTTGTTGTAGCAAATGTTGTTGTTGTAGTAGTTGTGTAGTAGTAGTAGTAGTAGTAGTAGTAGTAGTAGTAGTAGTAGTAGTAGTAGTAGTAGTAGTAGTAGTAGTAGTAGTAGTTGTTGTTGTTGTTGTTGTTGTTGTTGTTGTTGTTGTAGTAATAGTAGTAGTCATGATTTTCAGCTGCAACCAATTTGACTGGCTGTTGATCAGTCAAATTCGTTGCAAATGACTATCGTACGCCCAATCTCATTCCCAGGTTTACAAAATCGCACACAATGGAGCCCTAGAATGAGAAAAAAAAAGAAAACGAAATGTCGAAATGTAGTAGTAGTAGTAGTAGTAGTAGTGGTCATGACGTAGTAGTTGTCATGATATTTAGCTGCAACCAATTTGATTTGACTGCAGCTTCAGTCAAATTCATTGCAAATTTTGGGCAAATTCAATGCAAATATAGTAGTAGGCACAGTAGTAGTAGTAGTAGTAGTAGTAGTAGTAGTAGTAGTAGTAGTAGTTGTTGTTGTTGTTGTTGTTGTTGTAATAGTAGTAGTCATGATTTTTTCAGCTGCAACCAATTTGACTGGCTGTTCAGTCAAATTCGTTGCAAATGACGGTCGTACGCCTGTCAATCCCATTCCCAGGTTTAGAAAATCGCACACAATTGAGAGCCAAGAAAAAAAAAAAAAAAAAAAAAAAAACCCGAAATGTTAATGGCAGTAGTAGAAAGTCGACGTAGTAGTGTCATGATATTCAGCTGCAACGAATTTGACTGCAGCTTCAGTCAAATTCATTGCTTGGGCAAATTCAATGCAAATAATGCAATATCTAGTAGTAGTAGTAGTAGTAGGAGGAGGAGGAGTAGAGGAGTAGTAGGAGTTGTTGTGTTGTTGTAATAGTAGTAATAGTAGTCATGATTTTCAGCTGCAACCAATTGACTGGCTGTTGATCAGTCAAATTCGTTGCAAATGACTATCGTACGCCTGTCAATCCCATTCTCATGTTTAGAAAGTCGCACATTGGAGCCCCCTAGAATGGAAAAAAAAAAAAAAACCGAAATGTTAAAGTAGTAGTAGTAGTGGTAGTCAGTCGTTGTAGTCGACATAGTCGTTGTCATGATATTCAGCTGCAACGAATTTGACTGCAGCTCCAGTCAAATTCATTGCTTGCGCAATTCAGTGCAAATGCAAAGCCGGCACAATGACCAACAAATAGTAGTAGTAAGTAGTAGTAGTAGTAGTAGTAGTAGTAGTAGTAGTAGTAGTTGTTGTTGTTGTTGTAGTATAGTATAGTCATGATTTTCAGCTGCAACAATTTGACTGGCTGTTGATCAGTCAATTCGTTGCAAATGACTATCGTACACCTGTCAATCTCATTCCATGTTTAGAAAATCGCACAATGGAGCCCTAGAATGAAAAAAAAAAAAAAAAGAAAAAAAAAACGAAATGTTTAGTAGTAGTAGTAGTAGTAGTGGTGGCGTTGTAGTCGTAGTAGTAGTGGTCATATTTGACTGCAGCTTCAGTCAATTCATTGCTTGGGCAAATTCAATGCAAAAATCTAGTGTGGTGGTGGTGGTGGTGTGTGGTGGTGGTAGTGGTAGTAGTAGTGTGTTGTGTAGTAGTAGTAGTAGTAGTAGTAGTAGTAGTAGTAGTAGTAGTAGTAGTAGTAGTAGTAGTAGTAGTAGTAGTAGTAGTAGTAGTAGTAGTAGTAGTAGTTGTAGTAGTAGTAGTAGTAGTAGTAGTAGTAGTAGTAGTAGTTGTTGTTGTGTTGTTGTAGTTGTTGTTGTAATAGTAGTAGTCATGTTTCATGAGCTGCAACCAATTTGACTGGCTGTTGATCATCAAATTCGTTGCAAATGACTGTTGTACGCCTGTCAATCCCATTCCAGGTTTAGGAAAAATCGCACATTTGAGCCCAGAATGAAAAAAAAAGAAAAAAAAAAAAAAAAAAAAAAGAAAACGAAGTGTAGTAGTAGTAGTAGTAATGCAGCGTAGTAGAAAGTCGACGTAGTAGTGGTCATGATATTCAGCTGCAACGAATTTGACAGCAGCTTCAGTCAAATTCAATTCATTGCTTGCAAATTCAATGCAATAGTATCTAGTAGTAGGAGTAGTAGTAGTAGTAGTAGTTTTTGTTGTTGTTGAAATAGAACCAGTCATGATTTTAGCTGCAGCTGCAACTATCGTACGCCTGTCATCTGTCATTCCATTCCCATGTTTAAAATCGCACAATGGAGCCCTAGAATGAGAAGAAAAAAAAAAAAAAAAAAAAAAAAAAAGTAGTTAAAGTAGTAGTAGTAGTGGTAGTTGTAGTTGTCGACGTAGTCGTGGTCATGATTCAGCTGCAACGAATTTGACTGCAGCTTCAGTCAAATTCATTGTTTGGGCAAATTCAATGCAAATGCTGAGCCGGCACAATGACCAGTAGTAGTAGTAGTAGTAGTAGTAGTAGTAGTAGTAGTAGTAGTAGTAGTAGTAGTGTAGTAGTAGTAGTTGTGTGTTGTTGTTGTAGTAGTAGCAGTAGTAGTAGTAGTAGTAGTAGTAGTAGTAGTAGTAGTAGTGTGTTGTTGTTGTTGTAATAGTACTAGTCATGATTTTCAGCTGCAACCAATTTGACTGGCTGTTGATCAGTCAAATTCGTTGCAAATAACTATCGTACACCTGTCAATCTCATTCCCCATGTTTACAAAATCGCACAATGGAGAGCCCTAGAAGAAAAAAAAAAAAAAAGAAAACGAAATGTCGAAGTGTAGTGGCGTTGTAGTCGACGTCGTAGTGTTTTAGCTGCAACCAATTTGACTGCAGCTTCAGTCAAATTCATTGCTTTGGCAAATTCAATTCAATCTAGTAGTAGTAGTAGTAGTAGTAGTAGTAGTAGTAGTAGTAGTAGTAGTAGTAGTAGTAGTAGTTGTTGTTGTGTTGTTGTTGTTGTTGTGTTGTAATAGTAGTAGTAGTCATGATTTTCAGCTGCAACCAATTTGACTGGCTGTTGATCAGTCAAATTCGTTGCAAAAAATGACTATCGTACGCCTGTCAATCTCATTCCCATGTTTACAAAAATCACACATGGAGCCCTAGAATGAAAAAAAAAAAAAAAAAACGAACGAAGTGTCGAAGTGGTGTAGCGTTGTAGTCGACGTAGTAGTAGTCATGATTTTTATTTAGCTGCATCCAATTTGACTGCAGCTTCAGTCAAATTCATTGTTTGGGCAAATTCAATTCAAAAAAAATCTGTAGTAGTAGTAGTAGTAGTAGTAGTAGTAGTTGTAGTTGTTGTTGTTGTTGTTGTTGTTGTGTTGTAGTAGTAGTAGTCATGATTTTCAGCTGCAACCAATTTGACTGGCTGTTGATCAGTCAAATTCGTTGCAAATGACAATCGTACATCTGCAATGACCGGTCGTACATCTGTCAATCCCACATCCCAGGTTTAGAAAATCGCACATTTGAAAAGAAAAAAAAAAAAAAAAAAAAAAAAAACCGAAATGTTAAGTAGTAGTAGTAATGTAGCGTAGAAAGTCGACGTAGTCGTGTCATGGTATTCAGCTGCAACGAATTTGACTGCAGCTTCAGTCAAATTCATTGCTTGGGCAAATTCAATGCAATATCTGAGTAGTAGTATAGTAGTAGTAGTAGTAGGAGTAGTAGGAGGAGGAGAGAGTAGTAGTGTTGTTGTAATAGTAGTAGTCATGATTTTCAGCTGCAACCAGTTTGACTGGCTGTTGATCAGTCAAATTCGTTGCAAATGACTATCGTACGCCTGTCAATCCCATTCTCATGTTTAGAAAGTCGCACATTGGAGCCCTAGAATGGGGAGAGAAAAAAAAAAAAAAAAAAAAAATGTAAAGTAGTAGTAGTAGTAGCAGTAGTGGTAGCGTAGTAGTCGTCGACATAGTCGTGGTCATGATATTCAGCTGCAACGAATTTGACTGCAGCTCCAGTCAAATTCATTGCTTGCGCATATTCAGTGCAAATGCAAAGCCGGCACAATGACCAACAAAAATTTAGAAATAGTAGTAGTAGTAGTAGTAGTAGTAGTATAGTAGTAGTTGTTGTTGTTTGTAATAGTAGTAGTCATGATTTTCAGCTGCAACCAATTTGACTGGCTGTTGATCAGTCAAATACGTTGCAATGACTATCGTACACCCTGTCAATCTCATTCCCATGTTTAGAAATCACACAATGGAGCCCTAGAATGAGAAAAAAAAAAAAAAAAAAAAAGAAAACGAAATGTTTCAGTAGTAGTAGTAGTAGTGGTGGCGTTGTAGTCGACGTAGTAGTGGTCATATTTACTGCAGCAGCTTCAGTCAAATTCATTGCTTGGGCAAATTCAATGCAAATGCAAATCTAGTGGTGGTGGTGGTGGTGGTAGTGGTGTAGTAGTAGTGGTGGTGGTGGTGGTAGTAGTAGTAGTAGTAGTAGTAGTAGTAGTAGTAGTAGTAGTAGTAGTAGTAGTAGTAGTAGTAGTAGTAGTTGTTGTTGTTGTTGTTGTTGTTGTTGTTGTGTAGTAGTAGTAGTAGTCATGTTTTTTCAGCTGCAACCAATTTGACTGGCTGTTGATCAAATTCGTTGCAAATGACTGTCGTACGTCTGTCAATCCCATTCCCAGGTTAGAAAAATCGCACATTTGAGCCCAAGAATGAAAAAAAAAAAAGAGAAAAAAAAAAAGAAAACGTATGTAGTAGTAGTAGTAGTAGTAATGGCAGCGTAGAAAGTCGTAGTAGTAGTGGTCATGATATTCAGCTGCAACGAATTTTGACAGCAGCTTCAGTCAATTCATTGCTTGGGCAAATTCAATGCAATATCTAGTAGTAGGAGTAGTAGTAGAGTAGTTTTTGTTGTTGTTGAAATAGAACCAGTCATGATTTTCAGCTGCAACTATCGTACGCCTGTCAATCCCCATCCCATGTTTAGAAAATCGCACAATGGAGCCCTAGAATGAGAAGAAAAAAAAAAAAAAAAAAAAAAAAAAAAAAAAAAACGAAAGTAAAGTAGTAGTAGTAGTAGTGGTAGCGTTGTAGTCGACGTAGTCGTGGTCATGATATTCAGCTGCAACGAATTTGACTGCAGCTTCAGTCAAATTCATTGTTTGGGCAAATTCAATGCAAATGCTGAGCCGGCACAATGACCAACAAAAATCTAGTATAAAGCAGTAGTAGTAGTAGTAGTAGTAGTAGTAGTAGTAGTAGTAGTAGTAGTGTTGTTGTTGTTGTAGTAGTAGCAGCAGCAGTAGTAGTAGTAGTAGTAGTAGTAGTAGTTGTTGTTGTTGTTCTTGTAATAGTACTAGTCATGATTTTCAGCTGCAACCAATTTGACTGGCTGTTGATCAGTCAAATTCGTTGCAAAATAACTATCGTACCCTCAATCATCTCATTCCCATGTTTACAAAAATCGCAAAAGAAAAAAAGTAAAAGAAAAAAAAAAAAGAGAAAAAAAAAAAAAAAAAAAAAATGTCGAAGTAGTGTGTTTTTGTAGTCGTAGTTTTTCAGCTGCATCCATTTGACTGCAGCTTCAGTCAAATTCATTGCAAATTTGGGCAAATTCAATACAAATACTGAGTAGTAGTAGTAGTAGTAGTAGTAGTAGTGTTGTTGTAGTAGTAGTAGTAGTAGTAGTAGTGTTGTTGTTGTTGTGTGTTGTTGTTGTTGTTGTTTGTTGTAATAGTAGTAGTCATGATTTTCAGCTGCAACCAATTTGACTGGCTGTTGATCAGTCAAATTCGTTGCAAATGACTATCGTACGCTGTCTGTCTAAAAATCGCACAGAAAATGCACAACAGCCATAAAAAAAAAAAAAAAAAAAAAAAAAAAAAAAAAAAAAAACGAAATAGTAGTAGTAGTAGTGGCAGCGTAAAAGTCAACGTAGTCGTGTCATGATATTCAGCTGCAACGAATTTGACTGCAGCTTCAGTCAAATTCATTGCTTGGGCAAATTCAATGCAATATCTAGTAGTAGTAGTAGTAGTAGTAGTAGTAGTAGTAGTAGTAGTAGTAGTAGTAGTAGTAGTAGGAGGAGGAGGAGGAGGAGTTGTTGTTGTTGTAATAGTACCAGTCATGATTTTCAGCTACAACCAGTTTGACTGGCTGTTGATCAGTCAAATTCGTTGCAAATGACTATCGTACGCCTGACAATCCCATTCTCATGTTTAGAAAGTCACACATTGGAGCCCTAGAATGGGGAGAAAAGAAAAAAAAAAAAAAAAAAAGAAAACGAAACGAATGTTAAAGTAGTAGTAGTAGGTAGCGTTGTAGTCGACATAGTCGTGGTCATGATATTCAGCTGCAACGAATTTGACTGCAGCTCCAGTCAAATTCATTGCTTGGGCTTATTCAGCGCAAATGCTAAGCCGGCACAATGACAAACAAAAATTTAGAAGTAGTAGTAGTAGTAGTAGTTGTTGGTTGTGTGTTGTAATAGTACTAGTCATGATTTTCAGCTGCAACCAATTTGACTGGCTGTTGATCAGTCAAATTCGTTGCAAATGACTATCGTACACCTGTCAATCTCATTCCCATGTTTAGAGAATCGCACAATGGAGCCCTAGAATGAGAAAAAAAAAAAAAGAAAGAAACGAAAAATAGTAGTAGTAGTAGTAGTAGTAGTGTAGCGTTGTACTCGATGTAGTCGTGGTCATATTTGACAGCAGCTTCAGTCAAATTCATTGCTTGGCAAATTCAATGCAATATCTAGTAGTAGTAGTAGTAGTAGTAGTAGTAGTAGGAGTAGTAGAGGAGTAGAGGAGGAGGAGGAGGAGAGGAGGAGAGTAGGAGTAGTAGTAGTTTTTTGTTGTTGTAATAGAACCAGTCATGATTTTCAGCTGCAACTATCGTACGCCTGTCATCCCATTCCCATGTTTAGAAAATCGCACAATGGAGCCTAGAATGAGAGAAAAAAAAAAAAAAAGAAAACGAAATGTTAAAGTAGTAGCAGTAGTGGTAGCGTTGCAGTCGACGTAGTCGTGGTCATGATATTCAGCTGCAACGAATTTGACTGCAGCTTCAGTCAAATTCATTGCTTGGGCAAATTCAGTGCAAATGCTGAGCCGGCACAATGGCCAACAAAAAGTAGTAGTAGTAGTAGTAGTAGTAGTTGTTGTTGTTGTAATAGTAGTAGTCATGATTTTCAGCTGCAACCAATTTGACTGGCTGTTGATCAGTCAAATTCGTTGCAAATGACTATCGTACACCTGTCAATCTCATTCCCATGTTTAGAAAAATCGCACAATGGAGCCCTAGAATGAAAAAAAAAGAAAACGAAAAATGTTAAAGTAGTAGTGGTAGTGTAGTAGTCGACGTAGTAGTAGTGGTCATGATATTCAGTTGCAACGAATTTGACTGCAGCTTCAGTCAAATTCATTGCTTGGGCAAATTCAATGCAAATGCTGAGCCGGCACAATGACCAACAAAAATCTAGTAGTAGTAGTAGTAGAAGTAGCAGTAGTAGTAGTAGCAGTAGCAGTAGTAGTAGTAATTCTTGTTGTAATAGTAGTAGTCATGATTTTCAGCTGCAATCAATTTGACTGGCTGTTGATCAGTCAAAATCGTTGCAAAATGACTATCGTACAGTCTCATTCCCAGGTTTAGAAAATCACACAATGGAGCCCTAGAATGAGAAAAAAGAAAAAGAAAACGAAATGTTAAAGTAGTAGCGGTAGTGGTAGCTTTGTAGTTGACGTAGTAGTGGTCATGATATTTAGATGCAACCAATTTGACTGCAGTTTCAGTCAAATTCATGGCTTGGGCAAATTCAATGCAAATACTGAGACGGCACAATGACCAACAAAAATCTAGTAGTAGTGGTAGTGGTGGTGGTAGTAGTAGTAGTAGCAGTAGTCGTCTTAGTTGAAACTGTGGTGTTTTGCCATGACCATTAGCGACTACACGTTATGACGTCATTTTTTGTTGTTGTTAAGTTGGTATATCAGCAACATCATTTTGGGATTTGACTGAGCAACGAATTTGGCCGCGACAGAAAAAAAGAAACACCCGAAGGTGCTGGGGAGGACCCAGGGAAGCACTGTCTCCACCCGCCCTTTGAGCAGTCCTGTACCACCCTTGGAGGCCTGCGCTGTGTTGACGATGGGTACAGGCACACGCAGGACACTCCATTAAGATATCAAGAGACATAACTGCTCCTGAACAGAGATAAATCAGACTACAGGATGCAACTCGTAACAGCCTTAAAAGTAGCATCCCCATGGGTGTACCAGCCCGTATTTCATGAATGCAGAGCCCTCCGGCGAAAAAAACACCACCCTCCAGCTGTCGAGTACACCCCACAGACCCAACAACCAGGCCTGCCCACGGACAGATGAAGACAGTGCCACTCCAGACACAGCCAAGCTTTCGCCATACGGTCTTATGTGCCCTCAAGAGAGAATCCAAAGTTGTAGTCTTTCCCACTGTCAACAGGACTTTCCCTGTGGTCAGTGGGTCTTTCCTCACCGTCACTGGACCTCTCTCCAAGCTCAGCCTAGTTAAGGCAAAGAAGAAAAAAAACACCCGAAGGTGCTGGGGAGGACCCAGAGAAGCAGTGGTAGCGGTGGTGGTGGTAGTAGTAGTAGTAGTGGTAGTCGTCTCAGTTGAAACTGGAGTTTTGCCATGATCATTAGCGACTACACGTTATGACGTCATTTTTGTTAAGTTGGTATATCAGCAAAGTCATATTTGGCTAAGTTGGTATACCAGCAACAGATTTGACCGAGCAACGAATTTGGCCGCGACAGCAGTCACTTATAGGAAGGGAAGGAGAGAGAGGTGGAGGGGGAAGAGACTGGAGACGTGGTTACAAAATTACGCACACTTTTCTCGTAACACCTTTTGCGCTACAACTGGGGGGGTGGGGGGGGGGGGGGGGGTTCAGAGAGGAGAGTTAGCATAGATTTGAAATCTATAGGGCCTACAGCCGTTTGTGACACAAGGGGAGAGAGAAAGAAGGAATGGCGTGTGCGTTCGTAAAATTTGTACAAGAGGGTGGATGCAGGAGGGGATGGAGTGTTGGGTATCAAGTTCGTCATGTCACATCCAGAGAATCCCAAACTTGCCTAGCCGGTGCGGGACTTCCCCATGTCCGTTTGCACAGTAAAATACAACGCCAGCATTACACAGGCATTCTGACTGCTGCAACTCTGTACATGAAATAACCCATCATGTTACAGACCAAGGTCCAATAAATCTACTACTGTGCATTAGACTGTGTCCAAAGACAGAGGTCAGTGGAGATTAAACATGTTTGCAGCTGCACCACAATGAACCAAGTCATGTGAATCTGTGAGCTTTTGAGAATGATTAATTCTGTGTGTAAAGTTATACAATGGGTTAGTGAATAAGAGAGGTGGAACTAGGGGAGACACAGAGAGAGTGAAAGAGATACACTGCAAAGCAAGAATGAGAGACAACAGACAGGCACAGAAAGAGACAGAAATAGGTAGATAAGAACACAAGTGAAGGACATACAAGGCACACATCAAAACACAAAATAGAGGAAAAGACAGGCAGAATTATAAACAGCAAGAAACGTTTCACTACACTCAACAAAAGGAATGCAACATACAGTCAAATCATTTTGCTTTCTCTCATTTTGCCCGTAAGATTACATCAAGGCTGAAACCTCTCCACAAACAAAATAAAACCACCGTAACACAATTACATCAAAATTAAACTACCATTACACCCAGCAATTAAACCAGGAATAACACTTTCAGCCATGCAGCACCCGAACACAACATTCCTCTGGCGTCGCTCCTTATGTCCAGTTGACTTTCACAGGACTTTTCTGTTAAAAACAAGATGAATGTAATACAAAAGCATGACCGAATGTGTGGTCAAAAAAATTTCCTGTATAATAAAATTCATACAACTTATATAACTAAAATCCATACATTAAGAGCATTATTTCAAATTCTCCTGGTGCACTATTTTCTTCAGGCAAGTTATCTGTCTGAGTCTCATCATCAAACTACCGGAACTGAGGCTTTAAAATCCATGCACAGATGCATAATCATGGAAAATACATCAAACCATTATATAAAAAATATTTTATAGCAGCCAAAAATGTAAATAATCAGGCCACATTTCCTGGGTGCTAAACGTATTACCCAGTAAGCGTCCATTGGCATGTTTAGAGTGGGGAAAAAAAAAAAAAATGCAGAAAAAAAAAACAGCATTTTATCTTTTTTTTTTATCTGTAGTGGATTAAATCCATATTGTATTTGACAATAAACAAGTCTGATGGCACACTGGTATATATAAAATCATCTGAACACATTCTACAAGCAAATGTACCATGGATGATATGCTTCACAGTCAAGGCAAATTATTAAAAATATTCCTTGTATTGTTAGACCTAATTGCAACTTAATAGTATTACATAATACACCATGGACAAAATGAGTTAACATAATTCATCACAAGGAAGAAAGGGGGAAGAGACAGACACTGACAGTCAGAGAGCGAGAACAAGAACAAGAAGAACATATTTTGCCATATGAAACCAGAGGTTTTGTGGGGAACAGATGATCAAGTTGAGACATTCAATCAAACTAATTGCAACATCGTCACATCTTGCAACATCACATTAGTAGTAGAAAGAAGAAGAAGCATAGTGTGTATCAGAATCTGATTAAATTTTCCGTCTCCTAAGAGAAAAAAACACAACAGGATATAATGGGCAAGTACAGACTGGAAGCAGTACAATAACATGAGCTCCAAGGGTTTTGTCATTTTAGTCTGTGGTGGAAAATCTGTTTTTGTGATCTTTGTCATCAAATCATAACGTTGTTGGTCAAATAATTTACAACCATCAAGAAAATGTACTTTGTCCTCAACAATGTGGCATGTCATGCATAATCTGTCTTCTCTGTCAGTGTTGGTGTAACGGCTTCTCTCAACCTGGAGTTCATGGGCGCTATGCGTAATGTAGTTAGTGCTCGTCTGCAATCTGTGTCAATGCGTTGCTCCAAATAAGCCATCTGTTTGTATATTTGGTAGCAACTGTGGCATAAAATTTGAGCTTGGGTGTGCTTTCATTCTTTTGTTTATTCCAAAAGTCAACATAAAACATTCCAGCTTTGCATTGATTATAAACTTCAGGCGAGTCACACTACAGGTACCCTGATTTTCCCAGATGAGCTGTAATCCTATCGTTGACAAGGTTTGTCATATAAACTTCATCCATTTGCTTTCTTCGTTGTCCTGAGAGATCACTGAATGTTAAATCTGTTGTTGATAAGTCTTGGTCTGACCATAACATGTGTATCCAGAATGTGATAATCTGGGTTATCACTTTAAAAGTAATCGGGAATCTCCCCAGTTCGCCCCAAACTGGTAATGTCATAGCTTTTCTATGGACTCAATAATTGGCTGCAGAATTTAATGTGTGCAGTTTCACGAGGAATTTGTTTGAAAGACAGGTTTTGAACAAATGCTGCATTTGCTTTTCTTGACATTTTTCATCACTGTATTGGTAAGAGGATGGGAACCATACCTCCATCCCATATGTGAAGATGGGAGAGACTAACGAGTCAAACAGGGTTGTAACTAATCTCACATTTATATTTTGACCATAAAACATTCTGTTCAAGGTGTGTGCAGCTTTATTCCCTTGTCTTGCTAAGTGTTCTCTCCAAGATATTCATATTAATCTACTATTTCAATGATGTTTTCACCGCAATTGAAGAGTAGTGGTAGCACAGGATCTGAATTGGTGAATGCAATGACCTTTGTTTTCTCTGTGTTGTTTTCATCCCCCAGTCTAAACAGTAGTTATGTCACTGGTGTAATTTACGCTGAAGTCCCTGTTTTGAAGTTGAGAGGATAGCTAAATCATCTGCATATCAAAGACATGGAGTTTCAACTTGTTTTTGGTTGGAAATTCTTGGGGAATCATGGTCTCTGAGATATCCGACAATGTCATTTATGAATATGTTAAATAAGGTTGGGCTAAGGGTAGGGCTAATGTACCTTGGAGGACACCTTTTTGTATTGATATTTCCTAAGTGAAACCAGACTGGCTTCTTTGTACAAACCGTAACCCCGTTGTTCATGTCCTGTATTATTTGGTAGCATTTACCACTTATTCCTGTTTGCATCATTTTCATCAGTAGAGCTCCGTGCCATATATTATCAAATGCCTTGCTGAAGTCAACAAAACAGCAGTAAAGCCTTTTAGTTCTGTCTTTTAGCACCTTATCAACTAGTTTTGACAATATGAATATTTGATCAGTGGTCCGTGATCCCTTTCTGAACCCTGCTTGCTCCTTTGCCAAGAGATGGTTTGCCTCAAGAGAGAGAGAGAGAGAGTGAGAGAATGTTTATGTGCATTTGGGATTGATTCAGAAAGACAGAGGGACAGGGAAAATGTACATGTATTTATCAATTAACCGGAATTGATACATGTTGAGAAAACAAAATACACTGCAATAAATTATGATCTACTTCCCCATATATGTCTACACATAGCCATGAAATTCATCTTATTGAATAAGAATGTCATGTCCATAGCATGTGAACTTACAATTGTAACTCTGAATGTGTGTGTGTGTGTGTGTGTGTGTGTGTGTGTGTGTGTGTGTGTGTGTGCGCGTGCGCATATCTGTGTGAACTTGTGTATGTGCAAAAGAGAGACACACAGAGAGAGAGAGAGAGAGAGAGAGAGAGAGAGAATTATTACAATAAACAAAGTTATTTACATTTCATGCAACAACAACGTTTTCAGTGTTTTCCAAACCTCATTTTAAAAAAATAATCAAAACAGGCTGAAATAATACATGAATAAAAAGTAAAATAACCAAAATTCAATAAGTCAAGAGTATTACACAAATTTGACTTATAATGCGCAAGATCTCCACTAGAACAGGTGTCGGTCATTCAAAATAATTCAAATGGTACCAAAACACCAAGAATTGATCCAGAGTGGCACCTGTAAGACTGCACCAGCTGTGCAATTTTGATCCTGTATTATCACATAATGCCAAAAATACTTTTAAAATGTGTTTGCCACACACACACACACACACCCCTAGACGGAAAGCAAGATATAAAGTGCTCTAGAGACAAGAAGGTAGTGAAAGGTAATGGGGAGGAGTGGACAGAAAGAGTGGGAGAGAAAATGTGTCTGATTTTCATCGTTTTAGTTCTGTCACAGCCCAGCTGAACACATATAGCTTTATCAGGGCTGTCACAACATACAGAAAAAAAAAAAACCCAGATGATGTGTAGTGCCCCAGCCTTTCTTATTGATTTATCAGTAAAAACAGAGTACTGAACCAAAATTCAATAAAAAGAATTATATGGGCAAATAGACATTGCAGATGGACAGCTACTATCCCTTTGCTCTGTGATCATATTTTCACAACCTGGTTGCTAGATTTGCAACAGAAACACTGACAAGTTGTAAAGTCTGTCCAAGACAGACAGGTCAATGGGCTACAAAAGTGAAAAAGGGATGACAGTAAAGAAAGGCAAAAATCATAATAGAAAAGGACAGCACAGTCAAAGAGAATGACTGAAAAAGAGGACATAACAAGCACAGAATTTCCAGACTTGAGAAGGCTGCTGTGGATGCAATTGATACTCCCAGCTTTCATAAACAGGGTTGGGCATACCTGTGTACACATGCATGTGCTGGTGTGTGTATAAGTGATTATGTGTGCATGTGTGTGTGTGCATGTGTGTGTGTGTGTGTGTGCATGTGTGTGTGTGTGTGCATGTTTGTGTGTGTGTGTGTGAGTGTGTGTGTGTGCGCATGTGTAAACCAAGCTACAAAACTGTGACATCCTAGCAACAGAGGAGTAAATGAGGAGTAAAAACCTTGCTTTTTGATAAAAAATCTTTTCACTAGCCAAAAATGATGAACATTTTGTTGTTGTTGTTGTTGTTTTAATGTTTTCAACAGCCAGAAACGATGAACAGTAGAGGAGATCTGTATGGCCCTCACTCTGCATTCTTCTGACAGGGCAAATAAAGCCCTTGGCAACAACACCTCCATCAACTTAGCAAACAAAAACCATAGGAGTGAAGACAGAGAAGGATACAGGAGAGGGGTGTGTAAGGCTACTTATGTTTTATTATAACTAAGCTGATCATGCAGTGTCCCTTTAGGTCCATCATCACATAGTGGAGAATGGGAAAGAAAAAAAACAACAAAGACAATATCTACATGTACACAGCAACTAATAACATGGTAGCTACAAGTACAGGCAGTGCTGAGTGTGCCAGCATCCACACTTAATTCTTTTCTCCCAATTTTTACAAAAGGTAAAACACTAATGAATACCTCAGAATAGACAGTCAGTGTACTTGGTCTCAGCAAATTTCCCTGTCGATGCTTTACACAACTTCACAGCCACTGACAACAATCTGCGATGACATGGACTGATGGCCAGGCACTCAGCATGGCAAGCCAATGAGGAAGTGTGATGATATCCAAGATATCTGCAGTTTAGTCATGCATGTCAGATTCCCTTCTCATCCCACCCATCTGTCTCTGCATATGGTGGTCCAGGTGTCTTTTCAATAACAAACCCTTGTCTTATAGCTAAATCAGAATGCAAAACAAAAAAACACACACAGAACAAATTATATAATGAGAAAAGGCTCAAATGGACTGGTACTGTCCACATAATTTTCTAACATAGCATCTACATCAGAGCTAAGTAGTTAGGTTTTCACCAGTTATTTAGCAAAATGTCCATCTTATAGCTTTGTAATCAAGTTTCCAGTTACTTTCTAGCATGATATCCTTGTTATGGCTTATTACTTTGGCTTCCAGGTATTATCTAGCAAGAAATCCATCTTATAGCTTTGTGATCAGGTTTCCAGCAATTATTTAGCATTTAATCTCACAACTTTGTAGGAAAGTTTCTACAAAATACAAGATACTAAATCTATAAATCAGCAATCCAGTTTCCAGTTATTACTTACAAAAAGATACTCACATCAAAGCCGTCAGACTTCCAGAAATCATTCAGCAAGACATCCACCCCTAGTTTGTTTCCAGTAATCATACAGCAAGATATCCACCTTGTAGCTTAAGTCAGGTTTCCAGTAATCATTCAGCAAGATACCCACCCCACAGCTTAAAAGTCAGCTTTTTCAGTAATCATTGAGCAAGATGCCCACCCCATAGCTTAAAAGTCAAGTTTCCAGTAATCATTCAGCATGATAGACACTCTATAACATAGCAGTCAGGTTTCAAGAGATCTTTCAGCAACATTCCCACCATATAGTAATCTGCTTTCTGGTATATAGTTACTTAGTTTCCAGTACAGTCACTGTGGTCCATAAATGAAGCATTACAAAGCAGTAATGCAAAGAGTCAGTATCTGAATCTGGAATCTGGTAAATAATCAAAACGGCCACTTTAAACGACGAAGCATTGGAGAGCTATGTTCTTTTCCTTTTTTTTTTCACCATGATTTCTGATTGCCATCTACCTATACCATCCTTTTTCATTTCTTCTAAATAACTATTCTAAAAAGATACTGTTCCATGTCAACGAATTATTAAAATTTGTGTGTGTGTGTGTGTGTGTGTGTGTGTGTGTGTGTGTGTGTGTGTGCTTACTGTATCCACAAACTAGGTGCTGTGGATTCAACAGATAAAAGAAACTCATATTTTATCAAAGCAAAAGAAATAAACACCAACTGTAAATTAGTATGATCCAACTTTTTTGTTGTTATTTCTATACTTTTACTTCCCATTTCCTAATCATGCAAATCTCTCCTCCCCTTTCCCACATTGCATGTGTGTGTGTGTGTGTGTGTGTGTGTGTGTGTGTGTGTGTGTGTGTGTGTGTGTGTTGTGTGTTGTTGTTGTTGTTGTTGTTGTTGTTGTTGTTGTTGTTGTTGTTGTTCTTCTTCTTCTTCTTCTTCTTGTGTGTGTGTGTGTGTGTGTGTGTGTGTGTGTGTGTGTGTGTGTGTGTGTGTGTGTGTGTGTTGTTGTTGTTGTTGTTGTTGTTCTTCTTCTTTCTTCTTCAATCTAACATCTTCCCACTTAACATGATTGTAGACAGATTATGTAATGGTTTGTGTGTGTGTGTGTGTGTGTGTGTGTGTGTGTGTGTGTGTGTGTGTGTGTGTGTGTGTGTGTGTGTGTGTGTGTAATTTCCTTTTGTATATGAGGGGTTGTTGAAGGTTAAAGATAAATTCCTATTGGACTACGTAATAAATGTGGGCATAACGAACAAAGAAAAGCATAACTATCTAGCATTTCAGGTAATGTCAGTGGTGTCAATCTATCGTATGAAATATTAGTACCAGCCTTGTGCACTGTAGTCTTTGCTCTTGGACAATCTAGAAACAGGTGACCACACTAAGAATTTCCCTACATACACATTTAACATTTTTGCTGTATTTGGTTTGAAGCGAATTTAAATGTATCCTATAAATTAGACATCTCTAGACATCGGACTTGCAAATTTGTCTAATTGAGTCTTGGGGTTAATGTCAGGATTTGGTTATATACAACAGTGATAATATTGACTATCTGTGTCTTTCAATAACCTTTTGAAACCGTTAAAGAATGCCTTATTAACCAAAGTATAATGTTCTGATAGGTCTAACAGAATGTTCAGTGCAGTTGTGCCTTTAATATTGCGAGCTGCTCTCCGAGCAGCTAGATCAACTTTCTCATTTGTTGAGATTCCACAAAGTGAGTGCACCCAACAGAAAGTCACATTTATTCTTTTCATCGATAGGAGATGTGTCACGTAATTTCTGTAATAGTCTTACAACGAATCTTTGGATTTAAAGTCTGTACGGCAGAAAGGGCTGACTTTGAGTCACTGCACAGTAAAGTGGACAATTTTCTATGGAAGAAATTTAAACATACTTTAGGGGACATCAGAATAGCAACTAATTCTGCAGTAAAAATTGACAAGTGTATGGCGAGATGATATTTCTCTACTTTTAATTTGGTGTTATGAGAGCTGCTCCTGTTCTATGGTCATCTAACACTGAACCATCTGTAAACATTTGAAGATGGTCCTTACATTGATTTTCCAAATGAGAATTTACATAATATTTTAAAAGATGTGGTGGATCGTTTTGTTCAGTTCTGTATAGTTTGTGTCATAATTTGCTTTGGTTTGTTTCCATTTAGGAATGGATGGAATGGACAAGTTGACAGCTATTTTACTTTGTTTAATGTTGTTTTTTTAGAAGTGTACATGTGTATGGCTAAATAGATTTAGTTGATTTTATGTCTTTTGCTCTTTTAGCAAAATCTGTCTCTGTCATGTGCACAGGATGTGTGAAGGTGTCATGTGCACATGTTGTTTTGTGTTTTAAGATTGAACGTCAGTGGTATTGGGGTACTGAGAGAAAAAAGATCATGTGATTGTACGGCACCTTTTTGTTGGATAGTGGCCCGGGTGAGTACTGCTTGGGAGCGCTGCGCGCGCTATTTAACTTAGCCAGAAAATGTTATAATCACTTGCTCTACGCCAGCTGGGGGAGTCGCATGGTCAGTTTGTTTACAGCGATTGAAGACCGATGCAAGGTGATGCATCACTGAGGTATTTTTGTCATTAATGTTGAACTGGAGAGAAGTGAAATCTTTGGGGAAAAAAACTGAAGAAAACATTTGTATTAAAAAAAAAGAAAAGAATAAGAACCAATGTGGTTACTCCTGTAACATTTCTTTATAAAAGTATGGGGAAAAGAAAGGAAAAGTGACATTTAATTAAAGTAAAAACTTATAAGAAAAGGTTACTGTTTACATCTTCATGTTTAAGTGAGTCTCCTTAGGTACTGTAGAACTGCACGTGGTTCCGAGTGTGTTGACAGGTTGCCTGTCTCACGCTGGGCCATGGGTGTGAGTGTTTGGAGGTAGCGGAGGTGCTGGACCTGACCCCAGCCTGGGATGGGTGGCGGACCTCGCCTGCAGTATCTTTCCTCAAGGAGGAGGAATCATGTTGATGAAGAATGACCCTGGCGTATTTCCCCATATGGATGAAGAATGACTCTGGCACATACCCCCATGATGTTATGACTTTATTATATAACTTCAACTGCTGTAACAATGGTATATAGTATAAATACAGTGATGATGGATAGTGACATAAACCCCAAGTTTTATTAATGTTTCAACTGAAGGGGAAACAGTACCTGATGTTATCTCCTAGTGGAGAAGGGATTTGTCTGTAACAACCCTGTCCATATTTACCTAGGAACAACATTGATAATTTGCAGAAATTTTTTTTTTTTTTTTTTTTTTCAGATGACAGTTCTTGAATGCTGTGCACGGTCACAGACAGGACTATGGTCACATTATTCTATGGGTTCATTTTCATTGTGATTTATGGAGCGCATTGTTATGTTTTTGAAGTACATTGGTTACAGTATAACCACACACACACACACACACACACACACACACACACACACACACACACGCGCGCACGCACACACACATACTTTCAAATCTTATTTTGTGTAGATTCTCAATCGGTACTCTATGCTTTAAGATTATCAGATTACAAGAATAACACCAAAATTATCTTAGAAATCAGTCAATTAATTCATATCTTAACTTTAAAAGGGACCAACGTTTCCTTCTGCTGGGTTCCTTCACATCTTGGATTTTCTTCAAATGAGTGGGCTGACAAAGAAGCAAAAAAGGGTGCTAGGCAAGGCACACAGAATCCACTGAAATTCATGTTCCTTTATCCATTCAGGAGGGTTATCACTTGCTGGAACAAGTAGTATGGAGTAGAATTAAAGGGCTACACCCTGAGTAAAGATAGACTCTCCAAGAATAAGTATACTGATTCTCGTGGTTTGGATAACAAACCATATTGAATCATACTGGCATAATCAAATTCAGACAGATTAGTTCGCTATCTTACAGGATAAAACTTAATGCGCTCATCGCAAAATACTGCAAAAATGTTAGATGTTTGTGTGGAGAACAAATTTCTAGCAAGCACATCATTTTTGAATGTCAGAGGTTAAGACCTATCTTACCAGTGATTTCTGAAAATTGTATTGAAGGCGTTTTCAAAAATGCTTCTAGTTTGTTTAATATTGCGAAATGTTTACTTCATAGATCTAGTTGCAAAGTGAAACGACTGCAGGCGGAAATCTAAACAAATCTTAAATAAATGTCAGCGAACCGCCCAGAGAAACGGGACAAACGAGTCACAAGACAACACACAACGCGTTTCAACCTCTTAGGTCTTCCTCAGGTGAAACAAAAACGGACAAAATAACGAAAATGCACTTAGCTTTGATCACTTCAGATTGCTTCTGAGTTCAGCGCAAGGAAGGCCTTCCTTCAGAAGCAATCTGAAGCGATCAAAGCTAAGTGCATTTTCGTTATTTCGTTATTTTGTCCGTCTTTGTTTCACCTGAGGAAGACCTAAGAGGTCGAAACGCGTTGTGTGTTGTCTTGTGACTCGTTTGTCCACGTTTCTCTGGGCGGTTCGCTGACATTTATTTAAGATTTGTTTACTTCATAGTCCTGTAGGACATTTGTTATAGACTAGTTGATTGTAATTGTTGTTAATGCTTTTTTTTCTCACTTTTTCCCCTCCCCCTTATCAAAGAGACATTAAACACATACACACACAATACGGTCCCCCCCCCTCCTCCTCCTCCAATCCCCTCCCTCCCCCCTCCCCATCTAATATCACCATGTGAATAGACGTTAAATTGAAGACAACAACAACAACTTGCCCCCTCCCCCCCCCCCTTTTTTTTTTTTCTTTTTTCTCCCTTGTTGATGACATCACATATTATGATGTCATTCCAAAACTTGTGTAATATATACATGATGTCAATTCTTTGCTCTGACCAGTTGCCAAAGATGGACATCAATTGTTGTATTGTTTTTGTTTTTTTCTCTTGAAAAAGGCCACGTGGCCGAAAATTAAGAAGAGTGGCATTATGATTTTCTATACAAAAGTTGTTCATGCCATACTTGTTTGTACGCTTTCATAATGTTAAAGAACGTTGCCAGGTTGTTTTTTCATCTTGCAAATTGTTGTTTAACATGTGTTGTGAGTTTCACTTGAAGTTCTGTTGCTGATCTGCCTTTCTGAAAACCAGCTTGATTTAAGTGGATAATTTGATGTTTGTTACAAAAATAATCTGTTTCGGGACAACACTTTCCATAAGTTTGCAAGTATGCAATGTTAGGGCAAGTGGGCGGTAGCTGTTTATGTTACTTTGAGGTTTTTCTTGTTTATGTATGGGAACTATGACAGAATGTTTCCATACTAAAGGCAAATTTGCATCTTCCCAGCATTTTTGAATGAATACTGAGATGAAGCATTTTACATTAGGGTGGACATGACCCAACATTTCATTAGAGATGCCATCTAAACCCACTGATGTTTTTCTGGTGCCCAGATTAGCAAGACATTCTTCTAATTTTTGAATTGTTATGGGAGCATTCAGATAGTGGTTTATTACAGGATCTGGATCATTGTAGGTGGACTTTCCTTCTTGCTCTCTATGCAGTCTACTTTCTGTTAATAGAGTATCTTTGCTGCCATTTTTGGTGAATATGTCACCAAAAGCTTTGGTCTTTTCTAAGTTAGAAGGTAAATAAGAGTTTAGGAGCTTGACTGGACATTTTGGCAAGTTTACTCCATTTTTCATTGTTCTTAACTTTTCCCACACTTTTCGGAAATCTTTATGATTTGACATTTCAATCTTTCAAAAGTTTAGACCAATATTGCTGTTGTGCTGTGATGTGATTAAAATAATTTTTTTGCTCTTTTTTTTTTCTCAAGAAGCTTTTTAGCGCGCTCTTCTCCTTTGCTTCGTAAATATTCTCTCAGTTTGATATTTTTCTCCTTTTTGCATTTTTCACATGTCTCATTCCACCAGGCATTACCTGCATCCTTTTTTTTAAAACTTGATTTGACAGGTTTTATCACAGGTATTGAACGATTCACAGCAGATAAAATAGCATTCTGAAACTGATCGTGTAGGTCGTCAATAGATTGAGTATGAATTGTTTTGTGTCGAAATAAAATGTTTTTAATAATTCTATGAATTTACCCCAGTCAGCTAATTTATAATTATATTTTTGGTACTTTTTTTCTTTGTTAAATCTGTTGGTTCAGGCCTTGAAGTTTCAAAGGTAGTAATGATGTGTGTGTGGGCCAGAGACCCAGAGGCCGCCCCAGAAAGCGCTTCAAAGACTGTGTAAAAGACAATCTGAAGCACAGTACATGCCTGCAAAAGACCTAGAGGTTTGTGCCCAAGACAGAGCAGAATGGCGAGTCTAACCAGGAAGGCCCAGGAAGAATATGAAGACAACCGCCGCAACCACATGACTACTGCAAGAGAAAAACGCAAGGCCTTGGTGTCCTCCCTTCCCACATTAGCCACGTTCAGTTGCCCCTACTGCCCACAGGTGTGTGCCTCGAGAATCGGTCTCTCCAGCCACACTCGTGCCCATGGGAGAAGGTCATCTGCACAGTGACATTATCGAAATCGATAGTCTACCACGAGAGAATGTGTGTGTGTGTGTGTGTGTGTGTGTGTGTGTGTGTGTGTGTGTGTGTGTGTGTGTTTGCGAGCACATGCATGCACATGTTCATGTTCAGTATTTCTGGAGAAGCAGAAGATGCTATTGAGTAATATATATCTATGTCCATGTCTACAAAATAGCTCTCCACATCAAATAAATTCTCCTATGGCCCTGCCTCCCCTCCCTATTTCTTTTTTTTTTTTTCTTTTCTTTTTTTTTCCAATGGAAGGGTGTCAGAGAAGACAACTACACTATGGAGGAAAGGCATGTGATAAACAGCTGTTACCACATCCTCTCATATTTCCATATGGATTACACAAACAGTATTTACATTTATAGGAAATGAGGAAAATGTATATATTCTTTCTACGCAAACAACAAACCATGCTGTATCCATGAGAAAATGTTGCAATCAATATCACTTCAGTCTGTTCAGAGGTTTCAACACAACCCCCCTACCCCCCAAAAAAAATGTCAACTTGTGATTCTCTCTCTCTCTCTCTCTCTCCCTCTCTCTCTCTCTCTCTTTCTCCCTCGTAACAGACCCACGGGGAGTTCCAGCATCACTGAAACACCCCTCTTCTCCCTGTCATCCCTTTCTACTTCCTTCTTGTTCTCTGAAGCAGATGCATCAACATTTTGATTTGATTTTAAAACAATGCTCTAATAAAAAATAGACAAAACTAAAAATACCTTTTGGCCATGTATGTGTCATATTAATAAGGTCACCAACTCTACAATTAAAAAAAAAAATCTTCATTCAGCACAAATGCAAACCATACAGATCACATTACTAAGTTACTTTCCATACCGTTGTCAATACATTTTTAACTTTGCAAATCCCCTATAAAAATTACAGATCCAGTCTTGGCATCATTTCATGCAGTCATGCTATATCAGGTCTAAATGAGCATATCAAACAATATAGAACTGAAATAATAAGGATCACACACAGTGTCACCATGAACAGGTGAGTTTATCCCGTATTAAAATTTTGATCATATAGTTACCCCCTGGCAAACACGAAAAACCCATACATTTCTTTGAAACATGTTCATAAACCCAAAAACTTTAACAACAAAAAAAGTCAACGATAATAGTATTATTATCTCTTCAGAGATATTCAAAGTATTATTAAACAATTATCACATATGAAAGCACAAAGTGCAATCGCACAACCCAATAATACTATATATCTAATGAAAATCTGAACATCAAAATCCTGGCCACAATAATGCACAATAAATACAATATAGTGTTAAACATTCATTTCAGAATTCAATTTCACAACTTATGCATGGGAACAGGCCAGACTCAAACAGCCAATCAAATAAATAAACAATCATATATACGTACTTGTGTGGGCTGTTGTGCCTTCAGACTCTTTTATGCATCAAATCACACACTCTCATTTTACTACTCTTCTCTGATTCCATCCCCCCTCCCCCTCCCCCCAACCCTCCCCATCGCTCACATATCTTCTCTTCTTCTTCTGCGTACGCAGGCTGATACACCTGCGGACGCTCTCTCTGTATAGACAGGCAAGGATTCATCCCATCTGTCCAACAAAGGGAGGCGAGTTTTTTCTGTGCATGACCATCTTTTTATCCCGCCATAAGGCAGCCATGCTCCATCTTTGGGGAAGGTGCATGCTATGTGTAACCTGTCATCCATACCAACAGCCAAACTGGCCTTCTCTTCCGAAAGTTGGTGATAGAATTTTACGTGTGTGCAAGATGTTATGCGTGCGTTCACACACGGAACTTGGTTTTGTCTCATTCAAAGGGCTGTTTGGGAAATGGAGTCAGAACCAATGTTAACTCTGAGGGAAAAATCCCCCTGTACCGAAACGGCCTGTCGGAGATTCAAACCAGCAACCCTTGGATTATGAGTCCGGCGCTCTACCAGCTGAGCTATTCCAGCCCCTACTCACATATCAAAATACATCCTCTGTATGTACATGGGACAGACTTACATGAATGGCTATCTGTGATCATAATGGACAGTACGGGGAAGTCATGATTTGCTATGATAGGTGTGTGTTAATTAAATGAATGTACTGAGTCCAAGCGATGTTGAGTAACAAAGATTCTGTTCCATGCCCATGGGAGTTTGCTGTGCCAGGGACCTTAAGAAAACACCTCTACTGTTCTGGTCTTTGCCACTGGAAATGATCAGCTCTTGAGTCGTATAGCAAAGATGACATGCTGGAATGTAGACCTGCAGCAGTTCAAACAAGTACAAGTATGAAGGGGCATTGCCAGAATTGTAGAAAACATAGAGGATGAGGACATGAATTCAATTCTGCCTAAAGTGTTATTTTATTGTAAGTTTATGCAGCATCAAATTAGTATATTTCTTTTAATAAACTTGCAGATCTTAAACAAGCCCTGAATACTGTGGGCTGTGAAATAAATGAGAACTAAAGGAAAGTTGGTTACTGAAGATTCAGCGTGAACACTGTCCTGATGATACTATTCAGCCATGATAATTTGTAAGAAAACAGTTCACAATAGACAATTACTTTTTTTTTGGCACCAATGCAGTCCTCGCACCTATCATTTTGATTGCAATATTTACTTTCTGTTTGACAACTGCATTTATCTCACATTTTTATTTCTTTACACAATTTATCCCAACATTGTGAAATTCAAATTACCAGCAACATGAAAATAATTCTACCAAAAAAAAACATTCCATCCCAATTTCGTGACCACAAATGAAAACATATGAATGCCTTTCACAGCTTCAAAATTAAAAAAAAAATGCAATCTTATGATTCTGACATCTTTCCTTTAATCCATAAAAATTTGATTTAAAAAATGAATGACAATGGTGGTCAGCGAAGATTGTAGCAAATGACCAGCCTTCAGATCTGACTCATCCACTTCAGCACAAGATAGGCACTGAATGCTTTCAGTGCTTAACTTGCCCTGAAGTGGATGAAGATAAGTGATTGCTCATTCATTTTCATTGCCCTGAGTGTTTTGCATCTTGCCTAAGAGGTCAAAAGGCGTCATGTTTTGTCATGTGATTCGTTTGTTTACTTTTTTTTTTTTTTTTGGCGGTGCGCTATCACTAATATTTAAAATTTATTCACGAATTGGAAAAAAAAAACCTGTTGGGGAGGGAGGCGGTGTGGTGAGGTGGTGGAGGTGTTAAAAATATATTTTTGTTAAAAATATATCTTATTAAATCTCATCCACATGGATGAGATTTAATAAGATAAACAGCCAACAGTGCCAGACTCCATCCAGTCTCATAACTGGGATTGAAAACATGAGACACAGTCAGCCATAGGCTAAAGAGCTTGATCTTATCATGAAGAGGCTGAAAATGAGTTTTTTTTGTACTAGTACAGTCAAATAAAAAATGATGGATTCTGAGAATCTGACCCATGCAGGTGCCGGTTTTTAATATCTGCCTAACCATCCATTAACCCGCAGCCTATACAAGGTTACGGTTTGGGAAAGGCCCTTGGGGATTACAACATTTCTTGTTAGATTAGTATTATCCCATCTGTGCTTCCAAGCTGAATCTTCAAGGTATTGTTTCTGTCTCATGTTCCAGACTGAACTTGTGAGAATGTGAATAGCTTCAGATGAAGAAAGAAAGACATTACAAGTCAAAATATCAAATGTATTTCTTGCAGCTCCCTTTGCATGAAAATCAGCTAAGTCATTGCCATGTTAACTGGAAACCCCTGGAATCTATAACAAAGTTATACTGGTATCCCACATTATAAACTGATGAATTAGAAATAAGATCTCACATAAATACCATGTCTGAACAACTAGACTTCGATTTACAGTGTAGAGCCTTAAGTGTTGATTTTGAATCAGGTAATAAAAGTATTTGTCTGTGTATAACAGGTGTGTCAGGAATGAAATCTAGTGCTTTCATAATGGCAAATAACTCTGCTGTAAATACAGAACATCCTTTTGTAATATGGATTTTTTTTCTAATGCTAAGCATTGGTATTACAAAGGAAGCCCTTACATCGGAAAAATCTAAAACAGAACCATCTGTGAAAATGTGTCGATATGAATCGTATTTCCTATCTATCAAGTCTTTGGATTAGGATGAAGGATGACAGTAACAGAGGATTATCTTTTTTTTACTAAGATCTCCTAAGCGTAGATGATTTCAGCCTGCTTTGACAACCAAAAAGGATGTAAACAATCTGGGACAGCAGCAAAACCATCAAGATATGGGTTACAGTTCTGAAACAGTGGGGAAACATTATCACGTAAGGACATGTACACCACTTGTTATGGATCTCTCTTGAAATATAGGTACTTCCATCCAGTTCAGTCATTACTGAATTTGGGATGGTTCTAGTTCTCACTGTAAAATTACCGGCGCAACTTAACCTGTGTTCATTTAAGGGTAATACACCAGCCTCCTGGTACGCCAAATCAATTGAAGCTCATCAGGGAAGTCCTAATGCAGTTTTAAAGACTAATGAGTCAATACTGGTTAGCTTGTGTAAATCTGTCTTTGCAGCTGTAAAAACTGCTTCTTGGCCATACAACAGAATTGAATGAACTAGCCCTGTGGCGACATGGACGAGATTAGACCCCCAGTTAATCAGAGGTATACCAGAAAATACATGTTATAATGCAATTTTTTTCCTAGCCCTTTTCTACAAGGTAATTAAAATGTTTACTAAAAAAAAAATTATAGTGGAAAATAACACCAAGAAACTTATTTGCTTGGGTATATTAGAGTATTATCAACCATTAAGAGACAGCTTCTCTGCCTTCAAACGCAATAGTTTTACTTGTAAAGACAACAAAAACCGCTTTGTGAGCTTACAAATGGAACCCATTTGATTTCACACACACACACACACACACACAACACACACACACACACTCTCTCTCTCTCTCTTGGCATGAAAAACAGACACCGATAATCCTCTAGTAATTACAATACTAGAATAAAATGAATCAAAACATATTCAAACACACTGAAAGGGACGAAAAGACCAGTATCAACACTTATAAACAAAAGCACTTCTGTTTGTTTGTTTAAAAAAGATCCAGAACAAAACATTATTCCGAAAAGTAAACATAATGCTTAGCAGTATCACATGCAAAAGCAAGGATAAGACTGAAGATTTCTAAAGACCTTGTCACTCATTAATGATAAGCATACAATACAACAAAGCATATTCTTACTCTAGTCACCAGATCTGGGGGGGGGGGGGGGGGGGGGGGGGGGGGGGGGGGGGGGGGAATGATTCTTTGAATCATAGGTTAAACATCAGTAATCATGCTAATATTTTTGTCAAGATTAATTCAATGTACATTAATATGACTAATTTGTGCATGTGCATGTACATGAATATAACTGATTTGTGATCATAAACATTCCAGAGGATAACTCAGTCACAGAACTTTAGAAGACACACAAACAACGTCTAAAAGAACTCATGGACAAAATCAAGTTCTTTTTCTACAAGTACAACATCCTTTTTATCACTTACTGCAAGGCAGTGATGATGAAAAAGAGAACAGAGTTTAGACTATAGTATACAACTTTAAGTGTGTACTGAACTGCTAAATACTATACAACCAACAACTGTGTTTTGTTAGTGTTCTGTATATCGAGCAGAGTTTCTAATTATATATAACTTAAGTGTGTATTGAACTGTTAAACACTACAACCAACAGCTGTTTTGCTGGTGGTCCCTGTATCAGTCATAACATGACAAAAACTGCACATGGCAAAAAGTCTTCTCTTCAGTGTTTTGTATGTGTTTATGCAGCGAAGAAAACAAGCTCAATCACTGTGAGAAATATAAACTGTACAATACAGTATAATTACAAACCTGAAAACAACAAATACAAGTTGATATCAGAATCACACACACACACACACACACACACACACACACACACACACACACATGGTGATCACATGAGAAACATGCATACACCCACACACACAAACACACACACACACACACACACACACACACACACACACACACACACGTACACACACACAATAATATCACAGAGGAAACACACACACACACACACACACACACACACACACACACACACACACACACACACACACATCTGGCTTGCACTGAGCTTTGAAAATAACAATATATGTGTGCCACGTTATTTCCATGCAAAGGATACAACCTTTTTAGTGTAAAATATATGCCATGGAAGTCAATTCATGTGGTACTCTGTTGTTGCTAACATTCATTACCTATGCCACCAAAAATTGAACACAGTTCTGTACTTCATGAAAGCCTAACCTCTCTTTCAAAACTACAACATTTTCACTGATCCCACTTTAAAACAAAGTAAACTTGCACTTCAGCACATAAAATAAGACAAGAAAGTGAAGGATCTATGACATTACTGATAATGCAGCCCTTCAGTGACATTTACTATTACACAGCCCCTCAGTGACATTTACTATTACACAGTCCCTCAGTAACATTTACTGATTACATAGCCCATCAGTGACATTTACTGATTACATAGCCCATCAGTGACATTTACTGATTACATAACCCATCAGTGACATTTACTGATTGATTTACAACCTGTCAGTGACATTTACTGATTATGTAGCCCATCAGTGACATTTACTGATTATGCAGCCCATCAGTGACATTTACTGATTACGTAGCCCATCAGTGACATTTACTGATTGATTACACAGCCCATCAGTGACATTTACTGATTACGTAGCCCAGCAGTGACATTTACTGATTACGTAGCCCATCAGTGACATTTACTGATTACGCAGCCCATCAGTAAAATTTACTGATTATGTAGCCCATCAGTGACATTTACTGATTACGCAGCCCATCAGTGACATTTGCTGATTATGTAGCCCATCAGTGACAATTACTGATTACGCAGCCCATCAGTGACACTTACTGATTACACAACCTATCAGACACATTTACTGATTATGTAGCCCATCAGGGACAATTACTGATTGTGCAGCCCATCAGTGACATTTACTGATTACACAACCCATCAGTGACATTTGCTGATTATGTAGCCCATCAGTGACATTTGCTTGTTATGTAGCCCATCAGTGACATTTGATGATTACACAGCCCATCAGTGACATTTGCTGATTACGTAGCCCACCAGTGACATTTACTGATTATGCAGCCTATCAGTGACATTTACTGATTAAGTAGCCCATCAGTGACATTTACTGATTATGTAGCCCATCAGTATTTACTGATTATGTAGCCCATCAGTGACATTTACTGATTATGTAGCCCATCAGTGACATTTACTGATTACGCTGCCCATCAGCACAGTTGGGATGAATTGAAAACTAATCAGAACCTGGTATGATCTAGCCAGACAGACTGGCAGAAAAATACAGTGGAAAAAAAAAAAAAAAGGAGGGGGGGGGGGGGGGGGGGATGGGTGGGCTTGGGGGGAGGGGAGACAATTCAATCTGGCGGGCAGAAAAAAAATTGCAATGTGTGAAAAAAAGAAAAACTACATTATATGCCTTTAAATAAAAAGTTGAAAAGGAAATGGCATAAGCATATCATATGGATCCTGGTTTTTACACTGGCACTACAATATTTCAAGTTCTGGAAAACTCTCCATGGTGAACACAGTGACAGAGACAGAACAAAAACAAAAACAAAAAACAAACAGAAACAAAAATAAACAAACAATAAAAAAAAAATAACAAAACAACACTCCAAAATGTCTGATTTCATTTAGCTACAATAAGTGTTGTCTTGGCGACATTTCCCAACAAACCATCTGTACATCAATTTATTTTTATCCGACAGTTCTTCAGTGCCTGGCCAGTCTGTAGCAGGATCCATATCATGGCTTGAGTCTTGTTGACAGCAGGCGGAAAGACTCTCCGAGTGGAACCTCGTCGATGATGCTCCAAGTAGGCAAGTTTCAACATTTTCTCAATGGATCGGCTGACACATTTACGGCACAGCTTGCATTCATCTGCGACACAGGACTCTGAGCAAGGAGATTTAGAGCACAGTTCTGGATACACACGAATGTCAGTCGCTGCTACACGCATGTCTTCCTCAAAGTCCAGATGTTCACGAGAAAGATGCTGGGTCAGACCAACTAAACTGAGCAGATTGAAGATGACATGCTCATAGAGTCGTTTGTTTGGTGGAAAATGAAGGGAAGACAGATTAGGTGACATGTTGGCTTCCATTAAATAGATATTCAGTTTTTCATCCAGAAAAGTCAAATCGTACCATCTCAAAGAAGTGGTTGGTGCTGGGGGTAACGACTAGTAAATTCAATCAGTTTGTGTTCCTTGGTTTTGTACACAGTTTGAATAGCTGTTATCATATCATTCCAGACTTTTTCGTATGGCAGACCTTTGGATTTCATGTATTCATTAAATGTCACTTTGAAATTAAAACCTTTTTCAGAGTACAGATCATGAAGAGAAGGAATCTTCCACAGGGGCATGTAATCATCATGAACAACATATTTGTCCTTTACACTGGGGTCAAAAGGATAATACTGATCAGGGCAGAATCGAAACAAAGCATCGTCCTCAATAATGTACACCCTTAAAGGATTGATAGATGTAAGAACTGTATAGATCCCAATGTCAAATTTATGTCCATCAATGAGGAATGGTTTATCAACATACTGCTGAATAAAAGAGCCTTCTTTAGTCATGTCCAATTCCGCTGCTGTCTTAATCTGAATACCACGGTGGTTGTTGTTTTTCTGCACCCACATCATACCAGGATGGCTGCCACTGAAGGAGAGGAACCGGTCTTTGTCACTGGAAGTTTAAAGGCCATAGGAATGAACTTCATCTTGCTGGTAGCCAGGCTGACTTTGTTGGTGATGAATCCTGACCCAGGGAAATGGTTCACTTTCTGATAGGGCTTCATGTGAGATATGTGTTCACTCAGCTCTCTGAAAGGATAGTCATGAGCCCACAGAACATGCCAGTCATCTGACTGATCCCCTGTGGTGAAGCCACACTGCCTGAACACACTGAACACATGCTGTAAGTAGCCAGTATGTAAATTCTTCCCATGGATCCAAACAATTGGTCCTGTGCTGTCATCTGCTTTTCCTTCCACCACAGCAGAAATACCTTGGTGGATGCTGTGCTCTTCCTTCATTTTGTTCAGCTGATAAATGTTGAGGAACGTCAGGACAACACCCATCAAAAGAACAAAAGCACAGAGGTACATGAACCGAGTTGGTGATCCCATACGACGCGCCTCAGATCTGAAGTCCCCAGCAGATTCACTTTGCTGTGATGCATTGTGGATTTTTTTTTTTTTCCCTTCTGAATTTGAGTTTAATCTTATTTCTTGTGAGAAGCCAAAGTAAGAAACCGCAGTTGTAATTTGTCTATAAGTAATATATAAGCCAAAATAAATAAATAATAGATAAAACTAAAGAGATTTTACTTAATCTACAGACTTCAAACACTCTGAAATGTTCCAGAAAAAGTGTTTGTAGTGGAAAGAAACGGATAAGCTGATGTTCGTTGCATCCAGTTCGCTCTGACTGACACTCCCAGTTTTCACCACACCTAATAAACAGCACTCAACGGTTTGTGCCTAGTCATGTTATGCTTCAGTGAATTTGGGGGCATGTCACTGCCTGGCAGATTCAGTGACTGGTTGTGTCGTCTGCCGTTTATTGACGTTGGTAGAGAAGCATGTTGTTCGCACTCTGCAATAGAAGTGAACTATTAAACACAGATGTTTTCATGCACACATTCACATGATCAGGCACACATATTTCAAAAGAAATAGAGCACTTTAATTCATGCTTCAATTTCAAAGTTTAAGTACCGTTTGAATTATAATACCAGTTATATTATATATCAAGACCTATTGATTTTTGCTTGTTTGTTTGTTCTTTGTTCATCTTTGTTTTTTTCTTTCTTTCTTTGTTCATCTTCAAACCTTTTGCCTTCAGATTCACACTTACAGGCTTTTGTACTATTTTATGTGCATACAAGTTCAGTACAAAGTTGCACAGATGTTGCTGTTTCATACATTCACAATTAGTATCAAATGTTCACAATATGCAAATCCAGGAGGTTACCATCCTGAATTTGGTTATTCCAGGTATTTCACAATTCTACTGTTACCAGTGACAAAAATAGCCCAAAACAAAACAAAACAAAACGTATACATAGCATGCAAACTTGTTGGGCGTTTAAATTTTCTTCAATCAATCCTACAGCTAACTTACACTGATGACCTCTAATTTCACCAGAATCAATACAAAAGGAAAGAGTGGCTCTGTCATGTCTTACTCGGTACATGTGTTAGTCTACGGTAGACGGAGGCGGGGTGCGGACACATCAATATGAGGACCATGTTGAAATCAAGCGCCTGTGTTTTGCAGTTCAGTGGTATGTTTCAACAGAGACGTGAAAGAAAATTTCCTCTACGTCTATGGTTTCAACGGGGATTTCGATTTCAATGAGTCAAGTTTGCCGTCAGACCTCATGGAAAGCACACACACACACACACACACACACACACACGCACACATTAGTCCAAGTCCCCGAAATTGACTTCATTTGTAACGTAAGTTGGAACAGACCAGACCAGTGCCTCACTCACTGACGCACACTCGCAGACAAACCGAGTCTCGACATACTCACCGGAACACTAGTGACACTAAACGTAATGAGTCAGTCGAGCACCTCAATCCAGGACCGAAGTCAGAATTCAACACGAGCCGGGTTACCACTAGGCGGGAGTCTCACTCGAGCGCTTCCATGCTGGGTCACACTAACGGCACAGCGTATAACAGGGGAGTCAACTCACTGATTGAACCTCTGCGCGCAGCGAAGTGCTGACATGGGAGAGCAACTTCGTTGTCGTCAGAAGCAGGGGACGTATCTCGCAGGTCACCGCCGAAAGGCCCCATACCAGTGCTGTACTAAACATATATTGATGATGGACTAGGCGCCACATCCATTCCGAAACAAGATCGCCACTATTTTCACAACTTTGCTCAGACCTTCCATCCATCCATCAAATTGACCAGCACCATTTCACAGTCAACTGGGACATCACTATCTCCCTCAAAGATGGCCTACTCGAAATCTCCATTTTCTATAAACCCACTGATGCACATTCATACCTAGATTATACATCTTCCCACCACCCATCCACTAAAGACAGCATTCCATAACGTCTATGCTGACTCGACCTGCTCCAACGAAGAAGATATGCTTCAAGCAGCCAAAATGTCTGAGTTTTTCACCAACCGTGGATACCCCTGTGCCGTGATCAACAATGCTCTCAGCCGCACCACAGCTATATCCAGAGCATCCGCTCTAGAAACCCAGCCTCCAAAGAGACAGACAGACTCACCGCCTACCTCGCTCGGAACCAGTAGCAGTTAGATCTGGCGTCCCCCAAGTTCTGTGCTGGGACCCTGCCTTTTCCTCGTAGACATCAATGACCTCCCAAACAGGGTCCAATCCAGCACACGTCTATTCGCTGACGAAACCATCGTCTACAGACACATTTTAGGCGAAGCAGACCAGCAAGCCCCCCAGAAAGTCCTTGAGGCGCTAGAACAGTGGGAGAGGGAATGGGACATGGCCTTCCATCCAGACAAGTGCACAGTCATGCACGTGACCCGCTAAATAGATACACACCCTGCTGGATACCAGCAGACTCTCCAGAGCAGCAACAACACGAAGTATCTCGGAACGACCCTGCAAAATGACAGCAAATGGAATGGGCACATCAACAACATATGCGCCAAAGCCAACAAGACACTGGGCTTCCTGCGAAGGAATCTAAAGAACACCGGCAGAAGGTCAAAGAAATGACATATAAAGCACTAGTGAGACCAGTGCTGGAATACGCCTCTGTTGTCTGGGATCCACACACTGCCCAAGATATCCAGGACATAGGGGCCATCCACCGTAGAGTGGCCCGCTTCGTCATGAACAACTACAAGCAAACCTCCAGCGTCACCACCATGCCGGACGAACTAAAATGGCCCTCCCTTGAGACGAGGCGGAAAGCGACACGACTAACCATATTTTACAGCATGAAACACAACGGCTGTAAAGTTCCACCATCTAAAACCCCACCAAACAAGATCAAGGAGGGGGCCATAACCAACAATTCAGCAGGATGACATGCCAGACGAAACAAAAAAATATGTCGTTCCTCCCAAGAACAGTAAGGGACTGGAATCTGCTCCCTCAGGAAATAGTGCAGGTCCCAATGGCAGGTACCTTCAGTAGGAAGGTATCTGCAATTCCGTAAATCCAACTCTCTCTCTCTCCTCCTCTCCCCTTCCCTCCTCCACCCTTCTTTGCAATCTATATCCTCCTTCATTCTCTCAACAAAAGCTCTGTGTGTGTGTGTGTGTGTGTGTGTGTGTGTGTGTTCAGTCGTCTTCACCGCAAACGTACCAATAACAGTCAAAACACAACTATGGTTACTAACTGAAGAAGAAGACCTCTTCTCCCATCGACACACTCTCGCTATCTGCGGGATTCTGAAGTCCAAGTGGCACACAGTAGAAAATCACAAACCTGCGTTTGAGACCTAACCAATGATCACTTTCAAACGTGACAAAAACCTCAAGACCTACTTGTGCGCTCAAAACTGAACAAAATCTCGATACCTAAACCACCAGGTCAATTACCCTGCTCAAAACACAAATTATTGCAAAATCTGCCCTCTTACCAAACCAGACATCATCCTACAAGGCCCCAAAGACTCATTACAATTACACACACATTCTCCTGTCAGGGCCACAACATTGCATACGCTATCCATTGCCAGTTATGTGGGAAGATCTATGTAGGTGAGACATCCTGCACACTTGAGACGCGCATCTCTTAGTACCTGGCTGACATCCGTCAACACCGGCCCAAACTAGTTGCCCTATATTTCAACCACCCCCATCTAACTTGATTCATAGCAGTTTGTTGTCATCTGTCAGGGTTGATTTTAAATGCTTTCAAGGATGTTTTGAGAGTGTCTTTGAAGCGTTTCTTCCGACCTCCATGACAAAGCACCACGCGCGCGCACGCGCATGCACGCACGCACGCGCGCACACACACACACACACACACACACACACACACACACACACACACACACACACACAAAGAGAGTGAGAGAGAGGGGGTGGGGGAGGGTTCCACTAGGTCTATTCTATTACTTCGCGTAGGACTGCTTAAGGAGCGGACAGGATTCAGGAAAGGCTTCTAGCTCCGACTTCACAAATTCTGAGACATCGTGCGATTTTATGTTTCACCCCTGACCCGAAAATTGACGTTTTGCATCTTACAGGGTAGGTCTTGTCACATCCAAAGTGAAACCCCGAAACAGAGCTATCACGGCATGCTCCGTTGATTCGCTGATTTACAGGTCGTCTTCTGTTACCATCTCATGTCGTATAATTGTTTAAAGATCACAGAAATTCGGCGGATCTAGTCTTTCTTGACTAAAAGCTGTTTGTGTGTTCTTGAAATGCCCCCCCCCCCCCCCCCCCCCCCGGCGAATGACTGGCATGAAATACTATGCAGCTCCTTATCATAAGAGAAGATAATCGTGGGGTGCAGTGGGTGCGTGCGTGGTGTGGAAGTGCGAGATGGTAAGGAGGTCAGGGGTGGGGTGGGGGTGGGATGGGGGTGAAAGGGCGTAATCAAATGGTCGGGCGTTTGCCTGCGTGCGCGCGTTTTCAGCCACTCGTGGTTCCGGATTCTTACGACTTGAAAATCTGTTCTGGTGTGAGGCCAGGAAAGGTTAAGACAACACAAGGAGAGGGATGGGTCCCAACCCTCCATCATTATGTGGCCCGGACACAATGACCCTGTCCACACACGGTTCACAGCACACAATGGCCGTGAGACTACGGGGCTGTTACTTAACCTTCACCTCTGTGAACATTTTTTAGTCGTGTGGTGGTGGACGCCGGGATTGACCTCGTTCTGTCAGGAAGAGATGGTCAGCATGGTGGATAAAAGCGCGGGGAGGGGGTGGGGTGCGGGTAGTTAGGACTGTGACATCGAGCGTGACCTTCGACATGTCTTTTCTCGAAAACCACGCACCGAGTCGGCGTCTCCGTCCTTCAGCCGAAGATTATTTGTTTCTCGCTGTTGTGAATCTTCCCATCTCTCTTCAGTTTGTGTTGTGAAATTTAGTAAAACAAAAAAAAAAAAAAAAAACCAAAAAAAAAGCAAAGAAACAAACTAACAAAACGAAAGAAAAAAAACAAAAAAAACAAGAGGATGAAGAAGAACAAAAGAAAAGAAAAGAAAGAAAGAAATCTGACAAAATCTTTGTTTCTTGAGCACTGGACATGAGATTAACCTATTCGTCTCAAAGCAAACCTGGATTGAAGCAGGGCAGTCCTGAACCACCTAAGCGTAAATTATGGTTCAGGAATCCCCTCGAGAATGTATCCTGATTTCATCTAGCTGAACTGTGGGATAAATCAGGATCACGATTTACCAAGATGGGAATTGATATCCTAGATTCCCTAACACTCACTGTTCTGTATCCTTGTAGAGTGCTACATCGACTTTCGCTCATACTGACAGAATTTTTAGGTGTAACTTTAGTGATGGTGAATTCTGTATTTCCTTTGATTTGTTCACGGAACAATGATCCCGAGTTAACCCTTATAAACCAAACAAATAAAAACAAAAACAAAACCAAGATTCTCGGAGAAAATCGCGGGAGTCGCAGGGTAAATCAAGATCTGGCTTTGAAAATTATCTTTACTCTTCAGGGGATCCCTGTCCTCCCATGGGCCGTGTAAATCTGGCTGGATTTTAACCTTTTTTTTTTTTCTCCCAGGCAGGATACGTTTTTCACTTCGGAGCTCGTGGATCTTGATTTACACTGCAGGTTATCTGTGTTTGGCCTGGACCAAATGAGTTCCACTGATATAGGTCTGTCTGTTGCTTTTGGACAATTCGTTTTATTTATTGTCTCTTTTTTCTTTCTTTTTTTTTTTCTTCATCGCCCACAGTACTTGAGATTGCAGCAGATTGTCGGTAATAGCTGGGACAATCCAACTATAGTATTTAAGATGAAACACTACCTTTTGATGTCGTATTTTCAACACCAAGAGGAAAAAAATTACAATAACCCAACTTTAAAAAAAAAAAAAAAAAAAAAAAAAAAAATCAGCAAAGTGTAGGAGACGAAAGTCGACCCTAGACACGCGTCAACTGTTGGGTTCTCTTCACACCTATACAGAATTCAAGGGCCTCGTCATGTTGTCGGGAGAAGGAGTTAGTAGTTACACCTAAACGCCCTCTTTCTCATCCCATCTTTCATCTTCCTGTCCCTCCTACGTCCCACATCCCACCCCTTCCACCCACCCACCCACCCATTCCCTCACGGGTTTTATTTTGAAATCCTTGTTAAGTCACTTCAATTTCATAGTAACTGTTTCTTAGTGGGCCTGCTTGTTTTAAGGGTAGGGTGGGAAATGGGTGTCTCTGTTATTCGGTTGTCTTCGGTGTGCGTGTGTGTGTGGTGCCTGTACCAAAGACCAATAAGTTGAGGTTCATTACATTGATATTAACTGTATTCATTTGGCGCTCAGCATCCAGCTTTATTTTCTTATTTGACCCTCCTCCTGAAACCGATTTTTCATTATTTTTCCTCTCAGCTGAAAATATCCTGGAGAAGAATTTTACGACGATTTAGAAATCAGGTTAGGTTTCGAGGTTCTCAGCTGTGAACATGTTTTACGGCCTGAGAATAAAGTTAATTGAACCTTTTTTTCAATCGGTGCACAATCAGGCTGAAATAAGAAGACTATAGAAAAGTAAGCACAGGATTATAGATAGTTTCGGCCTGAGAATAAAGTTAATTGCATCTTTTTTCAATCGGTGCACAATCAGGCTGAAAAAAGAAGACTATAGAAAAGTAAGCATAGTAATTTATAGATCGTTTTTGCTTGTTTATTATTATTATGTTGTTGTTGTTTCTTGAATTTATACTATTTTATTATTATCATCATCATCATTATTATTATTGTTATATCAATCAATAATTATTATTTTATATCATTATCATATTATTATTATTGTTGTTGTTGTTGTTGTTACTTTTAATGACGACACAGAGGCAGAAAAAAAAAAAAAAAAAAAACAGAGCCCCTAAAAATATGTGAAGGAAAAGTAGCCGGATGATTTTTCGACAAACTCGTAGATGCCAGAATCTTCAGCTAGATGGAGGCGGGCAGATAACAAAGAAGAAGAAGAAGAACACTAGAGTATTTTCCCTTTATTTGTACACGCCTAGCCTTCGATGCTTTCCAAATTAAACCTTGACTTTTCTTTTTTCTTTTTTGTTTTCTTTAATCTTTTAATCTCCTCCTGTATTACTTAGAAAAAATGATATGATTATTAATTAATTGACACTTTGTAAGTTTTTTTTCTCTGTTCGTCTTCTCGCGAGAACGCTCACTTTGTCATAGGCCCAGTTAAAAATAAAAATATGTGATTTCCGTTTTTCGACGTTGGCGCCATGCTGCACTGATCTATGTAAACAACAGCCACATAACGATTCTGTATAGTTTGTATATTTGACGAAGATAGTGACAGACATGACTCAATTGACACAAGTGCACACGAAAGTTTCTGATATTCTGTCAGCAGTTGGGTTTGAGGTGCACCCTTTTCTGGTGAGTTGAGGAAAGCAACATCTAATGAACTATGAATTGTTGGAATCATGTACTCCCGTCACCCTGCTGTCAAGTTACGTCACGCAAATGTATTCGCGGTTTCATGGGGACGGTAAGAGCATACGAAGCTGAAAAATGCAGTGTACGCACAGTTTTAGGAGTGGTACGCACAAGGTATGGCACAAATTCGCTCTCATACTCGTGCACGCTCGCACACGTACTAGTGTCACAACTCGTAAAACGCCGTGAACAAGTGAGGCTGACCTTTTACAAAGTCGGTGACTGTGGAGCTGGTGTCGGCAGTTTCTTAAGAGCAATTCATGACGCCCCAGAAGAGACAGGACGACTCATCCGTCCCAAATCATTAAAGTGGACAATCAAACCAGTGATCCAGTTCATAGTTAATCAGAAACAACGACTGCTGCAACAGATGGTATACGTAAAACAGTATTGCACAAACAGTCGTTCTTCCCAAGGACAATTATGGCGTTGAATTATCAGGAAAATACACCATTAACACAAAGACTGTTCAGTCCTGAAACCCAACACCAGTGTTGTGCACCCCCACCCTTACAGTTATGCCAACTCATGGATGTTAGCAACATAAATGCACAGAAACATGTCTTGGTGCGCATGCACGCACGCACGCGCGCGCACACACACACACACACACACACACACACACAGAGAAGCAATAATCATTCGGTGTACCAACCTCACTCATAGACACACATGCACATCAATCATGGTCATTCTGAGTGCAATTAAGGGAGGGTGTTAGACTGTTACTATACTTGCTTTACTTTAGCAGTACAGCTGTAGTCAGCATGGGTCTAGGGCCCTTTTTAGTCCTTTAAAGTCCTTAGAATTATTCAGAAAAGGCCTTTACTTAAATTTGACCTAGAGGTCCTTTCATATTTTGACAAGGGCCTTTAAAATGCAATTTGGTCAGTTAAAGTCTTTTAATTTTGCGATACAAAAGAATATTTTTGGTTGCAGAAAAGAAAAAAACTTAAGGTATGAAATCAAAAGATCAGCGTTTCTGTCGGGTCGTGCAAGCAGATGATGCTTCTTGCAGCCAGTTTCCTCGCAAGTCTCGCGACGATACTTCCAGGCGTCGTCTTGCATCGTTCACATGTGTTTACCTGCTGAAAATTTTAAGCCCAGTTTTTCGTCCACAATGCCGGGCAAATGTTCTTTTCAAGATCATTGGCTGAGAGACAGGGATTACAAGTACTGGGTGTGGAAAGTTCTGAGTGACAAGCATGTAGTGTGGTGTGCGTTTTGCGATTGTTCCATAAACATCGCCTTAATGGGAGAATCTATGCTAAAGCAACACGCAAAAAGGAAAAAAAAAAAAAAAAAAAGAACTGCGTAGTTCTTCCAAAAAGAAACAAGAAACAGTGACCCTATTAGAGAAGGAACTTGTCAACAAACAAGAAGAGCTGAAGCAAATGTGAAAAACACAGACAGTAGAAGATATTCCGGCAGGTCCTGTTTAATTTGGTAGGTTCTTTTATTGGTCCTTTAAAGTCCTTTTTTTGGTTCGAAAGGGATAGCTGGGATGCATGGTCAGGCTGGTCGCCTATCAGCCGGTTGCTGCAGTCAGTGCTTGTTCCTTCTTCATTGTTTGCACACTCAGCTAGTGACAGGTTGGTGTGTGCGGGTTTGGGGGCGCTTGAAACCAGTCGGAGTTCAGGGAAAATTTATAATCTGCCCATGCTTTGTCATTTGTGGTCTTGAAAACGTTGAGTGAAGGTGCAGACACCACCTGTTCAGGTAGAGTTCCAGGCATTCACTACACGGACACTGAAAAAATTCTGGCGGACTGCCATTCTGACTGAGGGTTTTTTTTTTTAAATGTAAGACTGTGGCCTTGAGTGTGTGAGTGGAGGTCGTGCAGAAGGATGTCCCCTGTTACAGTATAGACTCCAGTCAGGTACTTGTAACATTCAATCATGTCACCTCTAGCCCTCCGAAAGTACAATGAAGGCAGATCCAGTCTTCTGAGACATTCACAGTAGTCCAAGTGTTGGAGCTCTTGGATGAGTCTGGTTGCCCTATGCTGAACTCTTTCTAGCTGCTCTTCATCACCTTTGAGATGAGGGTGCCAGACTACATTCCCATACTCCAGGTGAGGACGAATGATGGACTTGTACAGGGTAGGGAGTGACACAATGTTGAGAGCTGTAAAACCTCTCTGGATAAGTGCAAGGAGTTCGTTCGCTTTCTCGACCTGAATGCTGATGTGACGTGACGCTTGACAACGCCCATCCCATCAGTCCCACTAAAACACAAACAAAAAAATAGATTTCAAATCTATGCCCAATCTCCCCTCTCAACCCCCTCCCCCCCCCCCCCCCTTTCTTGCTTGGGACAGTGCGAAAGGCCCGACTGACACGATCAGTGACACAGGAAAAAAATTGCGTCACGGTAAATGCGTGCCGCCTTTCGTTCTTATCAGCCTACCTCCCTTCCCCTCTCTCAACCCTCCCTCCCCATGCGGTGCGGCGCTTTGACACAAACAGCGCGCAGCGTGGGAGTGTGTTCTAACAATAGCCCGTCTCACCCCCCCCCCCCCCCCCCTCTCTACCCCGCGACACAAAGGCATGTGCCGCGCTCTCCACCACCACCACCTCCACCCCCCCTCCCTTTCATCCCTACCGCCCCCATCCTCGCAGGCACCTGCACGTGCTCGCGAACACCTATGCGGACGCATAAATTAGCTGGGGCTCAACGGTCAGCTACACGGATGCATAAATTATCCCGTGCCGATTAGGTTCAAAACAATTTCCGAGGCGATTGGTGACTAGACTAAATCCCTCCCCCTCTTCCCCCTGATGAGTGAATGACAGGTCGTCTCAATGTGATTCGACAAGCAAAAGGTTCATAAACTAGGCACACACCGGCTCAGCTTCACTGACCCCTCAGGACTGCCTGTAGACAAGAGCAGAGGAAGACAAAGGGACAGAGGCCTAGGAAACTCTTGGTAACTCCTTGATCTCAAGTCATTCCCTGTTCATTCCCAGGAAAAGTGAGTTGGAACTCTGTTTTACATTTTTGAATCTATGTATTGATTTTATGTATGCTGTGTGTGTTAGCATTGTAACTCTGTACAAATGCTTAGCAACATTTATCAAACTGATGAATGATTATTTTGTGTAGTAGTTTGCTTGCCATCATATGGCAAAAGCTCTCTCCCAGTGGTTTTGATTCTTTGTTAACAATCTGACCACTGCTCTTCGTGTGCACCCTGACTTTTGTCAGTATGCAACTCTGTCTGTTAAGATAATAATTCAATGATTAATGTTGATCAGGAAAAACAGTATGCCTGTGCTAGGTAAAAACTGCTACTCTGATTTATAAATAATGGTGATTATTGGAATGATTTGTAGTGTGTGACTTTAAGTCTACACCACATGTGTACTTGGACTAAGCATAGCCCAAGTCAGTGTGACTTAATTCATATGAAACATGGAAGAATTGTTTAACTAAAACTGTAATATTGTATTATTGTCTCCTACCCTTTGGTAAACTTAACTTAGCCTTTAAACAAAAGTGGAGGTTAATAGTTATAGCAGAAACTCTACCATAGAGAAAATTTTGCTGGCCGAGTCTCACAACCCTTCTGAAAGACAGAGGAAAAGGGTAACTGTGTGCACTCGACAGGCCAGCCACCAGATTCTCATCTACAGATCAAGTTCTCTTTATCGCAGAACTGGGATCCTGGTCACGCTACACATTGCGACTGAACCAGAGGCTGGGACTTCGCCAGAAACCAGGGCGACACAGACAACAAATCTACACCAGTGGGGCAGTCACCAGCCACAGGAGAGAACAACTGTCTTCTCCGAAGCAAAGCTAAGTTTGCTTTACACCTGGACTCAAACCCATCAGACCCTTACCCTCGCTTTATGATGAAACAGTGAGAACCTGTCTATGGTATTAGCAAGCAAGGTGGATGTATAATAACTATATACATTCAGTGTAACATAGACAGAACCCCTGTATGCCAACTTAAGCTTGCTGCACAGAGTGTAAGTGAGTAAAGTAGGAGTGAGGAAAGGACCCCTCATTGTGGTAGTCCAATGAGAACTGAAACACAGCCTATGGAATTGTCACGCCATTTCTTTATCTATGTATAAGTAATAAAAGTTGATGTGTGTGAAAGTGCACTTAACTTGTGTCAGTTCCCTGTTGTTCAATCAAAGGTTGAATGTTTGAACTTCTCTCTTCAGTTCTGTATCTCGGAGCTATACGTACTTTCAATTAGAGTACAAGCCTAAGGAAAATTATCTCAGAGCCATTCTACCGTATTTTATTACTACCCGGAACAAATAAAAATTTTCTTCGATGACTAGTACCGGAAAGTTGCTCCTTCCACCACTAGTAAGAGAGAGGGTGTAGGTGAGATGTAAGATAATTCTCATAGAGAAATTATTCCAAGTCCTTCCCTTAGAGGACCCACCTACCACTCATATCCGTCTCGTCACAGCTGACATGCTTGCTAAACTGCAGATTGCTATCAATACTTACACCTAGGTCTTTTTCTAGCGACACAGTTTCTAGAGTGATACGTTTGCCTGATGATGTCATCTTGTACTCACAAGGGTCACTGTTTTTCCCAATGTGCATGACCTCACACTTTTCTGCATTGAACCTCAGTCGCCACACGTCAGACCAGAGCTGAAGCCTGTCTAAATCCTGGAGAGTGTCCAAGTGGTTGGATATTTTGGCAGAAATTTTTGTATCACAAAATAGAAATGCGGCAGAATGGACAGTGTCAGGAAGGTCGTTCACGAAGCACAAGAACAAAAACGGCTGCAGTATACTTCCCTGAGGAATTCCGGACTGCACAGTCCCCCAAGACGACTCGTTGCCATTCACCACAACAGGTTATTTCCAACCAGTCAGAAAGTCTCTCACCCATGTGAGAACCTGCCCCTTGACACCATAGCCTTGAAGTTTTCTCAACAAACACTCATGTGGAACAGTGTCGAATGCTTTTGCAAAGTCAGGGTAGATGGTGTCGACACAACCATCAGCCTCCAAGACTGACGTCCAAAGATGAAGCACTGAGATCAAATTGGTTGAACAACTCCTACCACTCATGAACCCATGCTAACAGGTCGTTCTGACTGAAATGTTCTATAAACTGGTCTCTGATGAGGGATTCTAACACCTTACAGATCACACTTGTCAAGCTCACTGGACGATAGTTGCCTGGGATTGTCTTTTTACCTTTTTTGAAGATGGGTGGCACATGAGCCAGCTTCCACTCAGAAGGTGTAACGCCTTCCTGTAGTGACTTGTTCATCAACGTTGCAAGGGGGGAAGGTAACTCACTGGCACAGTGTTTGAGAATGGATGGTGGTATACAGTCCAGACCCGAAGCCTTGTTGGGGTTCAGTTTCAAGAGTTTCTTGAGCACATCTTCTTCTGCAGTGTGGATGTTGTCTAAATTGGAGCTAAAAGCTCTCTCCTGAAACTCGGGTATTTCACTAGTATCTTCCCTGGTGAAGACCGAACAGAAGAAATTGTGTTAAAACCTCAGCCTTGTCCTTAGACCTAGCAACGCTACCATCCTCGCAGACTAGATCTGCTATGCCGCATTTGTGTTCAGTTTAGTTTTGGCATAGCTGAAAAAAGCCTTAGCGTCATGCTTTGATTCGTGAGCTGTCTTTCTCTCAAGGTCACGCACTGCTTTACGACACTCCCATTTGGCTTGGTTCCTCGCCTGGGGGACCTGGGTGGGGTGTCTTATTTTTAGTTCTCAGGGTCACCCTCTTGTGCCCCTTGAGGGTGGGACTTTGTTTTAGGTGGGCTTTCTTTTTCTCTGTTTTTTTGTTTTTTTCTGCCTACCCATGGTTCTTTCACCTGCATTTCTTTCAACATTCTCCTTAATAATCTGCAGTTTTCTGTTTCGTCTATCTTCTGCCTTTATGGGTCGTTATCCTATTTTTTTCCTTTCATCACAAGTCTTCTATAGCACTTTCTCTGTTTTCTCTGTGACCTCTTGCTCCACCGTGTTGACCGTGCGGTGCGACCCGTGTCGGGGGAGAATGGTGTCCTGGTGGTTGAGAGGGACCCGGAGTGGGATCCGCGCCCCTCAACACACCACTTTGGCCCGGCCTTTCCCTAGACGGGGGGCAGCATGGGGCCCAATGCTGTCAATCGGTCGCCTCCACAGTGTGGGCATGGCATGGGTCAAACTGTGTGGCACGTTGCTTGCTCCGGAAGCCAGGTGAGTGGCCTCCTGTTCGTTCTCGACAGTTGGTCATGAGCCTGGTGAATGGGGTGGAGCGCGTGTCACGCAGTGTATACCTTCGCTATAACCCTGGTGTTTCCCTTTGCTAGAGGATTGCTTAGGGGCATCGCCTTTGTGGGCACTCGATGGCGGGTGGGGAGTAGGGGAGGTGAAGTTTTTTTTTTTCCCCTTATTATGAATTCTAAACAAATACCTCCAAAAAAAAAAGAGAAGAAACGATGATGGACATGGCAGTGTGTATGGACGAGATTACGAATAGAGATTCAGATTCAGATAATGAGATAAGGGAAGTGGCAAAGAGAAAGGGTATCCAAAACGCATGGCCAAGCTTCCTTTTAGTGGAAGCAAAAGACCCCAAAGAATCCATTGCTCGGATTTCTCCGTTCGCTGTTTGCAAGTGGTTTGAGGGAGTCTCGTCCACAGGATTCAAAATGATTAAGAGACTCCGATCTGGTAGCTACCTTGTTAACTGTGCTACGGAAGCGGCGTCTCGGTTGCTACTGAAAAGGGATGGTTCTCGGCTCATGGATATCACAGTTAAGGTTTCCATTCACCCCTTTCTCAACTACTCGAAAGGGGTAATCAGATGTGCTGACTTGGCTGGAGTTGCTGAATCGGAAATTCGGACTGAGATGGAAAGCCAGGGTGTTCTGCAGGTCCATAGAGTTTAAAATCTCTAAAGGAAGTGACTTAATTGAAACCAACACGCTATTCTTGACTTTTGCTATGTCATCTCCTCCGGAGTTCGTCAAAGTGGGTTATATCCGAGTGAAAGTTACGCCTTTTGTGCCATCTCCTTTGCGATGTTTCAAGTGCCAACGCTTTGGGCATTCCAGCCGAGCTTGTCGGGGTCAGGAGGTTTGTCGTGATGTGGGCAGAAGAAGCATGAGTGGAATCTTGTGTAAGTGTTGTATACTGTGTCAATTGTAAGGGTGACCATCCAGCAAATTCAAAAAGTTGCCCAGTGTGGAAAAAGGAATGCGAGATTCAGAAAGTAAAGATTGAGAGAAAATGTTCCTTTACTGAGGCTAGAAGATTAGTGGAAGCTAGGACTCCTTCGACTTCTACTTATGCACAGAAGGTGGTCAACGATTCTGCGAACCGGTCATCGGGTGATGATCTGGGAGCAGCTCCATTCACTGCTCTGGAGAAGAAATTGACAGAATTGTTGTCATCGGTTTTGGATCGGCTTACTACACTTGAGCAATCAGTTGAGGTTTTGACTCAGAAATGCAATAGTGTTCCGACCAGCAATGTACAACAGGCTTCAGTCCCTGCTGGTGAGGGAAGAGGTGTTTCAGTTGTACAAAGTACTGTGGACCAGAGGTCAGGGGTGAAGGATCGGAGGAAAGAGTTGTCCCCTCGCTCACAAGTCAACAACAGCAATACGAGACAGGCACGCAGTGAGGAGCGTCCTTTTCGGACTCCAGATCCTCTTAGGGGAAAATCTCGAAGTCAGATATTTGGTGCAGCAGGTTTCAGTCCAGTAAGAGCAAATTCCAAGCATGGCAACAAACAACTTAGAAATTTATCAGGAGCATCGGCTTCTGATCTTGTCTTGAAGAACCGTTTTAGTTCTTTGATGGATAGTGAAGTTTCTGGGGAAGAGGGCTGATAGATATTCTTTAAAATAACCTTACATGGACATACTCCAGTGGAACATAAGGGGAGTTAAAGCAAATGGTCGGGACCTTGAGCTTGAGCTATTGGCAGAGTATAGATCTTTGATAATTGCTCTTCAGGAAACCCTTTTAACTGCAAGTAAGAAGCATGAGATTACTGGTTTCTCCTGCATACACAAGCCAGCTTCTGCAGACTTTTCAAGGAGAGGTGTTTCTCTTTATATTCATAATTCGGTACTTTATACAGATATTCCACTTCAGACGGATCTGGAGGCAGTGGCTGCTCGTATCTCGTTAAACAAGGCAGTTACGATATGCTGTTTGTATCTGTCTCCATCTTTTGTGATTTCAAAGAGTCAGTTGGATGGTTTAATTTCTCAACTCCCTCGTCCATTTCTTTTATTGGGTGACTTGAATGGTCATCATTCTCCACAGTGGGGAAGTAACTGTACTAATTCCCAAGGGAAAGTTCTTGAGGATTTTATATCGGATCATGATCTCTGTCTTCTGAATTCAGGCTCACCGACCTTTTTGTTCTCCTTCTGGTTCCTTGACTCACTTGGATTTGTCTATTTGTGATCCTTCCTTATTTTTGGACTTAGAGTGGCAAGTTCATTCGGACCTAAGCGGGAGTGATCACTTTCCGATTTTTATTTATTTTACGAAGCAATTGCAGGAGTCCCCTCGGGAAACATGGAAGCTCCACTCTGCAGATTGGAGTCTTTATCAGCAACAGATTTTAAGTAGAATGCCTTTGAATCTGTTGCAGAGTTATGATGATCCTGTTTTGCAGTTCACTAAAGTGATTGTAGAGAGTGCTAACGAAGCTATTCCCAAGTCCCGTGATAAACCTAATGATGTTAAGACCCTTGGTATGATAAAGAGTGCAAAACTTTGAAGGGTAAGAGAAAGAGTGCTCAAAGATCAGCTCTGTGATGTGTTGCTTCCAGCACATACTGGTGTAAAAAACAGTGGCTGAAGCCTTCTAGGAAGGAAGCCCCCACTTTGCCCTCACACACATAGTCATCAGACCACTTAATATCAGGAAGGTTGAAGTCCCCACAAATCAAGATATGTGAGAACTGTTTATTGCACACTGTTCTGAGATCCTTAATGATGAGGTCATCGTTCACCGTATCACTGTTTGGTCTAACTTCACAAGGCCTATCTCACACCAGAGTGATTCTTCACCAGCACAAGTTTCATTCACCGGACTAGGCGTAGCTTTTAAATAGCACTTTACATAAATCATCAGCACACCTCTTTTACCTTCGCCGCATCTGCTGAACAGATCATAACCTTGAAGTTGTAACTCACAGTCTTGTGCTAAAGTAATACAGTTCTTTGGTGTGGCTTCCGTCACAAAAATAACATCTGGCTTGTGGACGGAAATAAAGAGAAGAATATTATCCGCGTTTGAATACAAACATTTTAACTTGGAAGAAGAAGGAAAACAGAGAAAAATCATTTTGTACACTCTTTACATTTGGAACATTCTTGCTAGGCTTGTTTACTGGTTGGTTCCGGCTTGCCCTAGGCGCTGCCGGGATCCTCCCCTTGCGACATTCACACCAATTTCCCATCCGAATGACCCACTTGGACTCATCTCCCAGGTCTTCTGCTTCCCGTCTTTTCCTGTCCCTTAACTTGAGTAGTGCCTTCAACTCCTTTCTCTCTAAAGGGGTCATGTCCCTGCTGATACAAGTGTCTGTGCCCTTCAACTTCTTCGCTGATTTGAGAATCCTACCGCATGACTCACTGGCTTTGAAGCGGATCTTCAGAGGCCTTGGGCCTTCTCCTTTCTTCCCGATTCTGACCGGATGCTCAAACTCATAGTTATCGACTCGGATCTGCTCAAGAACCTGCTCGACCTGTTCTACGTCATCTGTAACCCTATCCTTAGTATCAACTTTGTTGCTCTCCGCAGTGTTGAAAAAGATCAGATTCTGCTTTCTCTCCTCCCTCTCCTGAACTTCGCGGGCACTCTCAATAGCTCCTGCCTGGCTCTGTTTTGCTACCTTGTCCGCAATGTCTTTGTTAAATTCCTCCTGGGTTGCCTTGAACTGACTGAGATCAGAGCCAACAGTTGACACCACCTTCTCAACCCTGTCTAATCGTTTTTTCTAGCTCATCGTTCTTATCCTTGAGTGTTTCTACGATTCTAAGAACATCAAGGGCCTTGGGGTTGCATGTCCTGCAAAACCAATGCAGGCTCTCGCCTTCTGAAACGATAATTCTGTAGGCCTCGGCCGACAGCCCCTGCAGTTAGCGTAATATCAACGGGTGCAGTACTCGCACATCAATGCATTAGCTTTTTGGGTCACATTTTTATCACAAGTGCCACATTTTGCATTTTGTTTAGAGTTCAGGGCTTGAGCCTTGAGTTCTGAGATGGTCTTTTGACATTCGAAATGTCCACCATACAGGACTCTAACTAGGTTTTGGATTCCACAGCAAGTACAAATTTGTAAACAAAACAGTTTCAGAATTCTGGACACCAAGCCTACTGAAAAGCCACAAGGCCATCTGTCACACACATACTATTTCTGTCCTTGAAAATATAGCAAGCTTATTAAACTCGAGACCTTCTAGAAGTAGGTAGAGGCAAAAAGGAACAAACTCACCACAAGGGCTTCCGCCATCTTGTCCCATCCAGCCACGCTCACAGCAAAACACAAAAACCCAGTCTAGCACCTCAGTTCCAGTCGAACAATGACCAAAAATTTCCCAACGCAGTCCAGGTCCTCTAATCACATTCTCTGCCAATTTTGACACAATACCACGATGAAACTTTCAGCAAAAATACGACAAAAAAACGCCTACTTTTCAAACCATGTTGCCAAACCCGCACATGCAGATTGTTTTACCCATGTAGTAGCTGTCCATGTCTGCTATGGTGGTATGAGGCTGGAGGGGTGAGCATGTGTCATGCAGATATAGTCTCACTTACTTCTGAAAGGATTTTTCTTTTTTTTTTTACTGTGAGGTCAACTATTGATAGTTTATAATTTCTGGATACATTTCCTCATTCCGCCTAGTCTCTACACATCCAGTTTTTCTTTTTCCATCTCTATTTCCACCTGTGTGGGAACTGAAATAAAGAATCGAATTTAACAAACTCGAAAAAAAAAAGTGGATTTTGATGGCATCAGGCATGAACTGGGATCAGTGGATTGGGAGCAGGTACTTCAAGGCTGTACAGTGGATGCTATGTGGGACATCTTCAAGGAGAAAATTGAAAAAGTGATAGAAAAATTTGTGCCCTGGTCAGAAGGTGGAAGGAAAAGAAAATCATGGACGGACAAGGGCACACTTGCTTCAGTCAGAAAGAAGCACAAGTTATTCAGACGCTGGATAGAGACACATGATGGCAAAGCTTGTGAGGAGTATGTGAGGGCCAGGAATCAGGCCAGGAAAGCATGCAGGAAAGCAAAGAAAAAACTGGAAGAACAAGTGGCACAACAGGCAAAGAAAAACCCAAAGGCATTTTGGTCCTATGTGAAGAACAAGACAAAAAACAAGAAGTGGAGTTGCAGATGTGAAGAAAGAAGATGGATCAAAAACATCATCAGACTAAGAAAAAGCAGAGTTGAACCATTTCTTCCAAAGTGTATTTACAACAGAAGGAGTTGGTGAACTGCCTGGTTCCCCCCACGTATGACTATGGAAGTGAACTCGCTGACTTTGATATTGCTGTTGAAAAAGTGAAAAGCTGCTGAAGAACAGGACCAGATGGTATTAATTAACCCATTGCTGTTGTCCGAGGCTGCTGAAACGCTGGCGCTCCCGGTGATGCTACTGTTTAGGGAGTCTCTTGAGGAATCGAAGCTACCGCAGGACTGGAAAACAGCGATAGTGTGACACCAGTTTTCAAGAAAGGGAGCAAACTTCTTGCAAACAATTACAGGCCCAGTGAGTCTCGCTTGCATTCTCTGTAAGGTCATGGAAACTCTGGTGAGGGAGCAGGTGATTGAGCATCTCCAAGCCAACGACCTGATATGCAGAGAACAAGATGCTTCGTCCAGGGGCGTTCATGTGCTACCCAGCTTTTGTATGTTTCTGGATACGTGGATGAAAGTGCTTGACAGTGGAGGTTCCATCGACATGATCCACATGGATTATCATCAGAAAGCATTTGACAGCGTACCTCACCGCCGACTAGTTAGCAAGGTTAATGCCCATGGAGTGTCAGGGAACGTCTTGCAGTGGATTGAGGCTTTCTTGAGTGAGAGAATGCAGAGGGTGATTGTGGATGGAGCATCATCGCAGCGAGCTGATGTGACAAGTGGAATCCCACAGGGGAGCGTGTTGGGTCCACTGCTGTTCGTGAAGTACATCGACTTCCCCAGCCGAGTGGAGAGCAGTGTACAGTTGTTTGCTGATGACACAGAGATTTTCGTGAGAAGTGATCAGGAAGCAGCTACGCACATGCTTCACGATGACCTTGACAGACTCCAGCAGTGGTCGAGAGACTGGTTACCCAGATTTCATCCTGAGAAGTGCAGCGTATTGAAGTTGGGGAACAGGAAGTCAGAGACAGTCTGTTACATGAGAGGGAAGACCAACCAAGGAGAAGACTACAACTTTGCCCTTGCTGAAAGTGATGTGGAGAAGGACCTAGGTGCCCTGATCAACAACAAGCTTGACTTCAAGGCGCATGTTGTGAGCACCACAGCAAAGGCGAATAAGGTTGTTGGTATCATACGGTGCTCATTTGACTATCTTACTGAGGACCTGTTTTTATCCAGGTCTTTAAGTCGCTGGTCCAACCACTGATGGAATGTGGGCACACTGTATGGGAATCCACACTCAAAAGACCCTCTGGAAAGACATGAGGATGTGCAACGCCATGCACCCAAGCTAATAGATTCATTGAAAGAGAAGCCATATCTTGAACAACTCGCCACTCTGAAGCTTCCCAGTCTTGAGCACCGAAGAAAACGTAGTGACATGATTGACACATATAAATACGTTCATGGTGTCTACAAGACAGATCAGCCACAGTTCACACTTGCAGTAAGCAGAGAGAGAGAGGAAACAGTCTTCAGTTGAATAAAGCACACTGTAGGCTCAATGTACGTAGTTCCTACTTCTCAGAGTGAGTCATCAACACCTGGAACAGCTTGCCGGACAGTGTTGTCACTGCAGCTACCATGTCAGTTTCAAGTGCAGGTTGGACGCCCACTGGACAAACCTGCCTATAGTCTATGATCCAGATTGCTACCACTAGCCATGCATGCCAAATTAAGCATTCTGGATTACCTCCTGGAAAGACGAACTGGCCTACCCAGGCCTCAAGCGTCTCAACGATGAAGACCAAGATCACATATTTTCCTGACAAGAAAATATCACATATTTTCCTGACAAGAAAATACAACAGGCTTTTCTACACTTTTTGTGTCAACATAGGATGGTGTCTTCTTCTACTTTAATCCAGGTAGTAGTGAAGTTATCTGTAATATTTGTTCAAAATGATGGTGATCCATCTGCAGAGTCTGAGAGAGAGGGTAAGAGAGAGAGACATTTATATAATGTGTTCAAATTTGGACACTGACCTTCTGATGATAAATACAAGTTACATTTCATGATGAAATTTCAAACTTTTATCTAGAAGAACATTGTTTGGTGCTTTTTTAAAATATTTTTTTAAAGGTATTTACAAACTTTGTTATTATCAAGCAATGGTAAGTGAATGGATTTATTCCCCACCCCACCTGCACACCCCCCCGGCTTTTTTTGCTATCTCTCACCATGATTTTAAATAACAGTATTAAAAAAAAATTCTTTCATCAAACAGATTAAAGGAATTAAAGCTCTGAAGCGTGATCCTATGAGCTTCATGGATTTATTGAATTTTGTCATTGAGATTCTGATCTAAAATGGCAAACATGGCTTGGAAAAGCAAATGTAAATAATAGAATTCTACACAAGTCTGCTTGGTAGCTGTATTTGATGTTTTTAGTATTAATATTTGCATTGCTGTCTCATCTTCTAAAGGAAGTGTGTATCTTTTAAATATCCAAACCTAGAGTGATAAGCTGAATATTTCTTAACAAATTTATGTCAAAGACAAGCACATACTTTGACTGTGCATTGTTGCTCAGCAGATACTGCTATCCTGTCCAACTGACTCTCTTCAAGATTTTCTCTTAACTCGTGGTCTGTCTTTGCTGATGACACAAGTACAGGACATTCAAGCAGCTCCTACATCCTCACAAACAGATCTCTCAGAATAACCATGAAAGGATGCAGAATGTCTCTGAAGTTTTGCATATTTCTGGCCTGAAATATTAACAAATCATCTTCCTTACTGGTAATTGACATTGGGAAATATATATATATATATGTCATTGAAGATGTCACTGATATTTGAGACAGTTTTCAAATTTTCAGTCTACACTTGAAGAAGTGTTGTCTGCTTTTGTAACATCAAGTTTTGTGTGTTTTATCTTTTTTTTGTTTTGTGTTTGCTTTCCCAGTTTAGCTTTCACATTCAAAGGTGCAGAAAAGGTGGTTGTATCCATTGGTCCTTTTTTTTTGTAATTGATAAAAAGCTCTTATTACTCATGAAAAAATGTGCATCAATATTAAACTAAGTGTGTGAAACTAACAAGTTCACTGCAATCTAAAACTTAGGACTACATTGAAAAGCCCATATCAGTAAACCCGGAATCCCCCCAAAATGGCTTTTTGGAAGAATCTAAATGGAGAGGGAGGCAGTGGTGAAAAGTAAGGGGCATACTGTACCCCTCCCCTGGGCTGGTTAAGTTGTGCAGTTTTATTTTTAATTGTAGTTAGAAATTCATTCATTTATTATCTATTAAACTCATTGAAATTTCATGCCTTCTAACCTCTGTTGCCAGGTTGGGTGGTACAATGACAGTGTGCATCAAGCTTTTGCTTTGCCCTATGACCAGGACACCCTGGCCTTCGTTGTCATCAGTACACCTGCCATGTTTGACAAAGCCTTCAAACCTTTCATCTGCCGTCAAGCCTGTGACCAGCAGAGAGACTTGGTCGATGAATGTATGATCCATCATTTCAACTTGATCAAGCAGGTAAGGGGGTGGCTGAAGAGTTACCACATTATAAAACGAGAAGTAATAAAAGTGAGGCGGATTTTCTTAAGTAAATTGGAAACTGAGTGAAAACAGTGTTTTTTAGCAGAGCATCAGGAAAGAGTATATTCATTTTATTGTTTTGGAGATAAGCATCTAATCAGATTCAGCTCAAATTTGATACGAAACACTGGCCATGGCCATCAACCCCAGAAGAGGTTATATAGTTCTTACAGTTGTTGGTTGCTACATACATTTTGTTGAGAGATTCTCATCAATTACCCGACCTCTTAGTGAAAAAAAATGTGCAGAGAAAAAGTTTTAGAAGAAATCGGCACAGAAAATGATATGGGGATGTGGATTTGGAACAATAGTTGACATGTCACTCTTTGACATCTCCCTTTGTGCTAGATTTTCCAGACTACACATAGTCATTTGAACTGCATGCAGATGCAGGCATTTACAGGCTGGAGGTAGCACTATACTAGGCACAGAACAACCAGAAGACAGCGTAGCCATAGCAAGTTTGACAGTGAAGGTGTTAGTCTCTCAAAACAGTACTACCTTGCTCTCAAGCTGGAGTTTTTAGCCCTCAAATATGTATACACTGAGAAGTTCAGTAAATACCTTAATCTGCCACTGTAGGTTGATGAAACAGGACTTTGCTGGTTGGCTGGATTAGTATTTTATGACTTGACATCAAGTACTGTCCTTGCATCAACAGTGAATAGTCCCAGTCCTTGCAGTCAGTCATCACTTATTCAACAAAGACTATCAAGGCACTAAGTGTGAGGCTCACTTCAAACAACAGTGCTTATTAAGTAGTGAAAAGTTACTGAGTAACTGCAGTAAGTGTGGGGCTCACTTCAAACAACAGTGCTTAGTAAGTACTGAAAAGTTACTGAACAACTGCAGTAAGTGTGGGGCTCACTTCAGACAACGGTGCTTATTAAGTAGTGAAAAGTTACTGAGAGCAACTGCAGTAAGTGTGGGGCTCACTTCAGACAACAGTGCTTATTAAGTAGTGAAAAGTTACTGAGCAACTGCAGTAAGTGTGGGGCTCACTTCAAAGAACAGTGCCTAATAAGTACTGAAAAGTTACTGAGCAACTGCAGTAAATAAAACTTTTACAGCACCAGGATGAAAGTTTTTAGATACTGTTTGCTGAGGATGTCAGGAAAGCCCAGTTCATGATCCAGTCCTTGAACTTTGAGTTGGTTTGTCTCCATGGAACACAGTCAGAAGTCTTGTATGCGTGGAACTCTTCAAAGATGTTCCCAAAGTGCTCTGCAACAGATTGCTGATAAATTGGTGGTCTTATGATTTGGAAGCTTCATCATCAGACTATTGTCAGCGAGCAGGAGAGAAGACTTACTGTTTTGTCATCATAATACTTTGCAGATGTTCTGAAAAGAATGATCAGATAATCTAGTAGTGTTAAAAACAGGTCAAAAATGCCTCTTCATGTGTAATTGACAAGAGTTCTTACCTAATTCATTAATACACAGACATGGTCCTTACCTACCCAAGTTCTGACCTCAAGTTTGGTCTGGACTTGGACAGGGAGAGCCTCTGACCAAGTTGGTGTATTGTTGGAGAATAGGTAGATAGAATCATTCTGTCTGGATTCTGAAGCCAGAAATAAATCATGAAAGCAGCAGAAAAAAGCCTCTGATACCAGAGGCAGAGGAAGTGGTGAAGATTGTTGCTTTTGATATGAAAAGAAAAAGAAAATCAAGATGGCAGACAAGCGTGAAGTGGAGTTACAAAGTTTTCAGATAGCTTTACAGTAGTATTCCTTTGTGTGTGGTATAAAGTGGGGTGAGAGGAAAAATACAGCTTCACTGTAACCTCATGCTGTTGTCGGGAGGACAACAATGTGTGATTGTTTTCTTGATACAGATATCTCTTATATAAAGTTCAGTTTGTCTGTCCGCATATACTACGCCCACAGTTTTAGGCCGATCGCCACCAAATTTGGTATCAAGTATGCTTGCTGTCCTACAAACAGCAACGGTCCGGTCGACGATCACATGACGCATTGCATTGTGACAGAACTAGACATCGGGATACTATACGACGACAGACAAACTTGCTGGGGCGAGATGGGGTCGAAGCGCATTCTGAATTTGGTTAAATGACGCATTAAGCCTGACACATCTGTATGACATCAGAGTGTTTTCAGACTGTCGTAAAATATCTTGATGTAATCTCCATCGCAACCGCTTGAATAACTCCGTACGGGAGAAAAAGCCAGCCTTCGTGTATTCACATGAAAGATCATTGCTATACAATCTTTGTTATTTCCGTGAATAATCATTACTGTATAACCTTTGTTGTATTCCATAGAGGATCATTACTGTACAATCTACCTTATCTATTATATAAAGCTGAGTTTGTCTGTCTGTCTGTTCGCTATATACAAGCCCACAATTTTGGGCTGATCACCACCAAATTTGGTGTCAAGTATCCTTGGTGTCCTACAAACAGCAATGTCTGGTCGGCAGTCACGTGATGCATTGCATCGTGACGTAATTTGTGTCCACAGACACAAAATTGAACATCGGAACACTACACGGCCACAGTTTTAGGCTGATCGGCACCAAATTTGGTATCAAGTATCCTTGGTATCCTACAAACAGCAACGTCAGGTTGGTAATCATGTGACGCATTGCGTTGTGACGTAATTTGCGTTCACAGATGCAAAACTGAACATCGGAACACTACATGACAGACAAACTGAGCATTATAATTATAATAGATTTATTATATAATAGATTTGGAAAAATGTTCACATGAATGTTTAGGGGGAAAATATTGAACAAAACGCGCATACCCCCCCCCCCCCCCCCCCCCCAATTTAATTTGAATTATGGACGAAACCACGAACTTCTGGTTCAAGAAGGTCATTCATGGCAAAAACTATGTAAACAACATTAGAAAGCTTTGAGGTGTTCACAAAAAAAAAATCGCGCAAGAGAAATCCCAGGAAAAAGACGTGCCCTTTGCCTGTTCTGCACATGTCACAGCGACTGAATGACGTCATGAACGTTTGACAATAATCAGAAAATTCTTCTGTATCACTTGACCATGTGTAGATCTGTGGTAAGTCAACACCCATTTCTAATTCGCAAATCTATTAATTATTCTTTAAGTACAAATTCCGAAGCAGATGAACTTTTCGGCTTCTCCAAAAAGTCTGTGCTTTCTGGCATTGCAATTCTATCTAATTTCTTCTCTGTTCTATAGATGTGAATATCAAAACATACACGCATAGAAAGTCTGAATTAACCTTCTTTTATTTATATATGTTTTATTCTTCCAGTCGAACTTAAAATCATGACAATGCCACCCAAAAAGAGAACCCGGCTCACACGCTCTTCTTCTGCTAGGGCCAGAGTTCAATGTTCTCGATCAGAAGAAAGCAGTGAGGAGAGATATGCAAGACGACAGAAAGACAGAAAACGCAAGGCAGCACGTAGACACCAAGAGACAACCGAACAGAGGGAAGGTAGAGACGAATAAGCGACAGAGAATGCAAAGCAGGGCATAGAGATCAAGAAACTTTAGAAGAGAGGGAAGGTAGACGAAAAAAGTGATAGAGAACGCAAGGCAACAAATAGCAAGAAAGTCAGCAGCATAGACGGGTTAGAATAGAACAAGAACATGACAGACATGTGAGCGCTAGGGGTTTATCATAACCAATCAAAATTAGATAGCTTAACTCAGCATTTCATTACAGTGCTTCAACCATCTCCAGTAACCACAAGGACGTTTTCATCAGCACTTTGTCAGCAGAGTACCCACATTGCCATGCTCTGAAGTGGAGAGGGGATGCACCAGGAATCTGCTGCAAAAGTGGCAAGGTCAGATTGCCACCCCTGATTGAACTGTCAGAGCCTCTTCGATCCTATCTCCTTGGGAACTCTACAGACACCAATCATGTCCTTTCAAACATATGAAAGTATTACTCTGCTTTCCAATGATAGCTCTGCTTTCCAAATGACTAGCTTCGGATGTGCACGGGAGGGTAAAGCTGCCTGGATACATGCCTACATTCAAGGTGCAGGGACAGGTCTACCATAGCATTGGGTCCCTGATGCCGCAGCCATCAGCCAAGCCACAGTTTCTCCAGATTTACTTTATGGGAGACAGTGAAAAAGAAGCTACCAGACACTGCCAGGTTATGCCAGGTGTGAAACCAGAGATCATTCAGCGCCTGCAAGCCATGCTGCACTCTCACAACCCTTACGTAGTCAGCTTCAAGACAGCCCTGGACAAAGCACACTTGCCTGAGCACAGGACCGTTATACGACCCAACAAAGCCCCTGCAAACCAGCACCAATGCAGATTCAATGGTCCATCTGCAGACGAAATTGGGATGCCCCATCATGTTGCTGAGAAACCTGGATGCTCCTCGACTCTGCAACGGAACACGACTGGTCGTCAAGCAGCTGATGCCCCATGTCACTGAGGCCACCATTATGACTGGACAAAAAAAAAGGAGAGGATGTGGTCCTGCCAAGGTTCCCCATCATCCAATCCGACATGCCCTTCCAGTTCAAGCGGCTGCAGTTCCCTGTGCACACATGCTTCGCCATGTCCATCAACAAGGCCCAGGGACAATTGCTGACGGTGGCTGACCTTCACCTGGACATGCCCTGCTTCGCGCATGGACAGCTGTACGTGGGCTGCTCACGAGTTTGCAACCCTGATTGCCTGTTCATCCTGGCTGCACAGGGAAAAACAAAAAAAACACAGTCTACCCACAGGCCTTGCAGTAAGCACCCAGCTCAACCTGACAATATTCTGATGTTTCATTTTGCTGGCATAAGGGTTTTTTTATGTGAAAAGTAGAATTAATATGTAAGAAGTTTGAGTGATAAATGAACAGATATAGACTACTTTTGCTGTTTTAAGAAAGAAAAGCATGTTCTGTATGGTACTGCTTTTTATTTAACTAAGGTAAATACAGAACGCTTTATCATGACTTGGGACTGAAGGCAAAGTAAAATTCAGCAGAACCTGGAAAATCCTCTGATTTTAGAGTTCTCCATTTTAAGCCCAGATTGTAATGATCGGTTGGTTTACAGATACAGAGGGATGCTAGGAACGCCATTCACCACATCTTGTCAAAATAAAAGCCTGTTAAAAACCGTTCTTTCTTATTATTTTCACTACGTTTTTATATAAATCAGTTTATAAGAAATAAATGGTTGAACAAGGGCTGAAGACCTGAGTAATGTAGGCCTATAGACCTCTCTCTCTGTCTGTCTGTCTGTCTCTCTTATATACCTGAGTGACGCCGGGTAACTGGCTAGTAATATATATATATTTAAATATATATATATCCATAGTGTTATTTCACAGTTAACCTATCTAAAAGAAAATAAATTTGATATTCCTCTTTAAATAAGAGCATGCTTAAGATAATGAACGATATGGTATTTCTTCTTTGTTTGTCTTCAAGCAGGATTTGTAGGGTTTTTTTTTTTTCCCTTCTTTTAAAGTAGATTGTTTGAAAAGTGTGTTTAAATTGGGTTTTATTTACTCTTGTGTTTCTTTGCCTCATTGTTCCCAGTTCACTCATGAATTCATATGCCTTTCGTTTTAACTTGGTCAGTGTGTACCAGTTGCACTTGCTTTGATTACATCCTCCACATTCAAAAATGGGCGTAAGGATTTTAAGTATCTGAATACGGTTGACAGGTCTTTCCTTCAGAAGAGGTGGAAACAATGCACGACTTTGAGCTGACCCCGCTTCGACGTCCCCGAATTTTGGTGCAGACAGCAGGTCATGTAGCAGGGGCAGCGTACTACTATCAGCGAAAAGATGTCCAGCCTGATGCCTGGAATCTGAAACAGGTGAGAGGGCATCATGATATTGACAATGAGAACACAGTTTTAAGAATAAGATTTAATGATTTTTGCCATTGCCAAGGTGAGAATAATGTTGAAAATGTAAATTGTAATCATATAGTAAAATTGCAGTAGAAGAATTGCAATCATACTAGGTACTCCAAAGTGATTTTTAAAATGTTTTAGATTGCTCTTTTTATGAGTTCGGGTGATAGAACACATCAAAACAAAGAAAATAATATAAAATTCATATCTGTAGCTTAACCCTTTCGCAGCCAAAGGTTCCTTTTGGCGATGACTTGGCAGAGTGCCAAAGGCGCCTTTTGGCGACAAAGTAGGGTGACCTAACTCCCGATACACTCACGATCCTAGTTCATGAGATAAAAAGCCAGCAATAAACGTCATAGTTGGGGGATGGTCTGGCCCGTGCTCACAGCCATTTGCTTTGTCAGAAACACTATTCAGTTCAGTGTTTTATCGACTTTATTCCGATTGTTTTTCCATTCACTATGAAGTCACCACCAAGCACTTTACGTACTCGACCTTGCCGTACATTTACCACAGATCAAGTGCTGGGAATATTGAATAGACGGTCAGTTGTTCCTAATACAGATGAAGAAGACCCAGACAGTCATGAGTAAACAACGATAGTGAGGGCTTGACCGAATTATTCCAACGTGAGGCGTTGGACCGTTGCCAAATTGTTATGAGAGACTGATGAGATGTCCATTTACTACCCTGCCGCGTGTGCCCAAGTGTTTTTGCGTTGAGCCAGCCAGCAATGACTAATTGTTCTCTAACTCTGTGTGAGGGAGCGAACTAAGACTTCAGGCAACAAACTTCACACACACGCTGTGGGACAACTCTTGCTGGTCGAGGTTGAAGGGGGTGTGGCCGACTGACACGTGAGAGGCGAGTAGCACAGACGTGTTTCGAGGGGGCACACAGCTGGTTATATAGATCAACTGAATGGCAAGGGTTCAGAGACCAACAGGCACATGAATGACTTTTGTGTTCATAAAAAAAATACTGTTGAGAGTGAAAGGGACGTGTGTGTGTGGTGTTTGTGTGTGTGTGTGTGTTCCCTTTTTCTTTCTTATATGTATACCAGTTTGGCATAAGAATGTGTGTGTGTGTGTGTTCCCTGCTATTGGAGTAGTTGTATTTGTGGCTGTTTCATGCACTTTTCTGTTGGAAATACCATACTTTCTGGTCTTCAATTGTGAGTGGAGTATTTTCCTCCCTTGTTGAGAGTTTGTTGGCATACTTTCTTCATTTTTTTATGTTTAGAAGAGACATAACATTTTTAAAAATTATTTTGGATTTTTTTGCACTTGAAATTACAAAAAAAATGAATTGTTGTTGTTGATTTACCATTACTAACATGTTATGATGTAATAAAAGTACAGTGTATCTCCTCCATTTTACAAAAAATAGCATGAGAATCAGTTGTTTAGTCCCAGAGATATCTGCGTTTCACATATGCTGGTATAAAAGAAGAGTTTTTTTTTGAAGAATGGTTGGCGATGGCGATTTATGCAAAATAGAATGTCTGGCGGTGTGTAATTAGGAGCGAAGTTATGAATTTTTAAATATTTGATTTTTTTACGACAGTCCGAATTCTCCTTAAGGGCCATATTTGGAGACCTGCAAACTCGGCCATTTTGCATGTGACATTTCTGAAACCCTGTGTGATTAACCCCTTCACTGCCACAGTATAATAGCACATTTGAAAATCTGTATGCCGTGGTAAAATTAGCTTTTTTGGTAAGGTTCAGTAAAATGGTTACAGCTCACTCATTTCTTGACAGATCTCTCTGATTTTTTGCATGTTTTGTTGTTATGCATTTGTCTACTATGCCCTATCAAAATGACTTGATTATGTTGATAATAAGTATATCAGAAATTGACATAATTATAAAAGTTTACAAAAAATAACAGTTTTCGAGCATACACACAAACACACTGCGCCAAATAGAATGAATCAAAACACTGCAAAAGTGGTCTTGCTGTTTATCCAACATCAGCACTAACACATCACAGTCATATAAATCCCAAGGAATCTTGTTCTTGATGAAAATCTGCTCATAATTGGGGGTACTATTATTTAGGTAAAAAGGGGCATAATCATGCTTTTCATGGTATGTTCACTAACATCTCTGTTACTCGTCCATTTATTGAGTTATTTGTTAGATTTTTTGTGGATTACTTCTTTATACCCTTGTCTACAATTTCACATCATTTTAACTTTATTTTGGGGGTAATAATAATGATGGTTCACACTAGTAACATATCATAAAACAGTTTTTTTTTTGTTTTTCATTTGAGAGTTTTTACAACAATTCACCACATAAAAGCCCACTAAACACAGCACAAATGCCTTTTGGTGTTTGCTCAACAATATTACAAACACCTGGGATTCATATTGTTGTCAATAAATGTCCCTCTGTGTAACAGTCCGTATGTTACTGGGGGTACCCCAGTTCTACTGGAAAGGGGCATAATTTTACTGTTTGGGGTAGGTTCAGTATCTCAGTCCCTGTTTATTTATTTGTTGACATATGACTTAGATTTTATGGCTTCTGTTTCCTTATACCCCAAGCTATGATGCTGTATAACAATAATGTAGTATTGTTGGCCATTAGGGGATGGACAGGGATATAATGAATGGTGGTTTTACAAAAAGAACACTTTTCAAGTATACAAAAACAAATTGCACCATATAAAATCAGTGAAAACAATGAAAAAGTGGTGTGACTAATTATTCAACATCAGCACTGTCGGACGTTGGATATCCATGCATGCACGCACATACACACATGAACATGACGTCTTTCCTCCGCACACAACTGCATCCACTCCATACACATAAGGCGCAAACAAAGGTCAATTTTGATTCATCCCCTCCTTAATCTATTAAAATCCCATGGGGGTTTTTTACTCTGGCATCAATCAAAGCTTATATATTTTCATTATCTGTCTTTCAGCTGGTGCAACCAATCAAGCACGCTTTTTTAAAGTTAATGTTGCAGGTTTACTCACTGCAAGTGTCGACACTCACTGTGGTGTCCGGAACTGGCTTCCTCTGTGCGGGGATCCCATACTGCCCACTACTTATCACATCTACTGGTCGGCGACACTTTTGCCCAACCTGGATCTTCCCGCGGATCGGAGCTTGGCCCGGGAACGCGCACAGCCCCCGGCCATCCACCTTAGTGCCCGATCTCCAGTCTCTTCTTTCCTCTACCGCACGGGGAGTCAGCCCAGCTATAACAAACCGGATATAAACACGAGTTCAAAACACTGCCAGCCAGTTAGCAGTCATATTACACTTTAACAATTTTTGAACTCTTCAATTTTTCAAACATAGTTTCGGTTCCAACATAAACCGTTGAAAACAAAATGGAGAATCATCTAGATTCTCACAATATAAAATTGGATACTTAGGCTTGAGTACCGGTCAATCAACTACAATTCACATACATCTGTATGTGTTAGGCCTCTGCCTTTATCAATGGGCACAGTCCGCCTCTTCTTCATCTAAATCATCTGTTCCATTCTCAGAGTGCGCACCGATACAGGTCAACGCCTGTTTATATTCAAATCGCGTGAACAGTGTTAAAAATTTCACTCAAACCCTGGGCCACGTTCAGCCAGTACGCTTCCTTGTGTCACACGACTAACCTATAGTGTAACGCACGAATCAATAATCTTTTCTTAATCTGTACTGTCTCATGTAATCGCGTAGCATACGAAATATCGCTCCGCATTACATGACACCCCTTTCCCGGGGTAAGATTTTTCCACCGGAGAAATCTTGCAAAGGATACCCCACATTCCACCGGAGAAATCTTGCAAAAGGATACCCCACAGAGGAACCCAAAACCAGAAGTACTATATATACATATCAAATGCACAAAGTATATTCATCAAGGAATCAACACTTTTTATCCATGGATCACCTCAATATCTCCAAAATACATAATCCACATCTTAAGCACAACACTTGCATGATCCATACACTTCCTGCCGAACCCAACAGAATATACATGTTGAAACCATTAAGAATTCCACTATATGCATAGATGAAACAGTAAGCACCCACACAAAGATATCAAAATATGCAGTAATCTTTCAAAAGACAACCTCAAGAAATCCATCGTGTATCAATAGCATGAGACACACGTTAAAATCACCAATCATGGTTCAAAATTATCTACATGACCATGAACATGCACAGCAGCCAATCTGCAAATGGTCATTTACAATGACACTACACCAAATCATTTTCACCCATGAACGCAAGTAAGAGAAATACAGACAATTTGACCACAAAAAATGATACAGCAATATGTATATACACAATTCTTAGACTTGTATCTTTGTGTAGACCATACTCACTCAAACTTGTAGCTAACTGTAGCTTACAAGACAGGAATGAATAAGCAATGATCAATCACAAATACAAAATACAGCATCAGCAGACCATAAAACACATGGTATAGCACTGCTCCCTGGACAACAAATCTGCGAAAATATTAGATGTCCCAGAGATAGGCTCAACAGTGAAACAGTACTCTTGAATGCTTAATGCCCATCTTAACAGGGCGATTATTTTTTGATTTTGACACTTTCAAAAATGTCAACAGTCTGTGATCAGTTTGCAAAACAAAAGGTCTCCCTGATAAAAACCTAGCAAACTTGTCCAGTCCCCAGACCAAAGCAAGACACTCCCTTTCAATAGTCGAGTATCTCTCTTTGCACCGCAGAAAACTTTTTGCTAGCGTATTGCACTGGATGTAAAAGTCCTGACTTTTCCTGTAGCAAAACATGCACCCATGCCCCTTACTGCTAGCATCTGTACGTAAGACAAAATCTTCATCCAAGTTAGGAAGAAGTAACACAGGAAATGAATTGAGTACAGCTTGAACCTTCTCCAAACTTTTCTGACACTCATCAGACCACTCAATCTGACGCTTCTTATCTCCCTTAGTCAGTTCAGTCAAAGGTGCAGTAAGACTAGCAAAATGAGGAACATATCTGCAATAGTAGGACAAAAGACCCAACAAAGAACGAACCTGCTTTTTTCGTAGTTGGCTTACCCACAGACAAAATCTTTTGCACTTTCTTGACTTCCGGACGAACATGACCAACGGAAATCATATGTCCCAAAAAAACTCCAACTCCTGAAAACCAGCCAGCACTTTTGACGGACGAGCTGTCAACCCAAACAACCTGAGACGGGTCAAAAGCATGCGTAAGTAGTCCAACAACTGCTGCCAAAGACGAGCTGCAAGAAGAATGTCATCAAAAAAACTTACAGCTGAAAACTGATACAACTGCAGCTTCCGCATCATTCTTGCGAATGTAGCTGGTGCGTTCTGCAACCCGAAAGGCATTCTTGTCCACTGAAACAACCCAAAAGGAGTTTGAAACGCAGTCTTTTCCTTATCCTGAGGCAACATAGGTATCTGCCAGTATCCCTTCGCAAGGTCTACTTTGACAAAATACCGACCTTCAGACAAACGACAGAAAATATCCTCAACATCTGGAATCGGTTCAGAGTCGAACACAGTGACCTTATTGAGAGCCCGATAATCGATACAGAATCGAATTGAGCCATCAGGCTTACCCACCAGAACGACCGGAGAACTGTACGGTGATACAGACGGTTCAATCACTCCAAGATCCAACATAACCTGAACCTCTCTCTGAATGATCTCCCTCTTTGCAAAAGGCAAAGGGTAAGATTTGACCCTAACAGGAACATCAGTAGTCAGATTAATACAATGTGGATCTACCTGTACAGCCTTCCCTGGTGTATCTGTCAAGACAGAAAAAAATCCTCCAAAACACTTATCAACTGAGACTTTTGAGCGTCTGACAACTCAGGAGCAACCTTTACATCACGAAATGTCTCGCCTTGAACAGACAAGGTAGGTAATGAAACGTCATCGTCACTCACATCCTGTACAACTCCTACAGAGGAACAGTGTACATCCTGTAAACCCGACGGGGGAGAAACAGGGGAATGTGAACACTCTGCATCCGAAACACCAGTGGAAACAACACAATCCACAGGTAACTCATTAGACAATGCAGACGCAGAGTCTAATCCCTGAGGAACACAAAGAGCAACATCGAAATTGACAGCAACATTCGTCCGAAACCACATACTCTTTCAACATATTGATGTGGAAAACCTTGGACTTTCCATGCATGTCAATACGATAGTTGACAGGTGAACACTTTTCCTTCACAAGAAAGGACCTTTCCAGGAAATCTTCAACTTATTCTGTTCATCAGAGAGCAAAACAAGAACCTGATCACCCACTTTCAATGAACGAGGAGAGCTCTTTCTGTCTGCGTACACTTTATACTTGTCGGTCTGACTGTCAGCGGTCTGTTGTGCCTGAGCACAACTGTCCAGTATCCGATTGTGCAAGTCATGTACATATTGGTAAACGTTTTTGTCATCGTCAGTCATCTGTGTGCCAGTCCACTTATCAGCTAACAAAGCGATAGGACCACGGGGTGAATGACTGAAAAGTAACTCAAAAGGAGAAAACCCTAAAGTCATATTCGGCAACTCCCGATATGCAAACAGAACAGCCGGAATGTACCGATCCCACTGCTTGGGACAGTCACGACAAACCTTCTTCAGCATGGATTTCAAGGTGCCATTAAACCTTTCCACCATCCTGTTAGACTGAGGGTGGTATGGAGTAGTGGTAACAGAAGAAATAGACAACAGACGGTACACTTCCTTCATCATCAGGTCTGAAACAAACTGAGTACCACAATCAGTAAGAATTTCGGAAGGCAAACCATACCTTGAAAAAATAGAAAGAAGAGCCTCCGCGACAGTGACTGTATCAATACGTTTGAGTGGGGACAACCTCTGGAAACCGAGTAGCTGTATCCACCAACGTCAGAACGTACCGAAAGCCAGAAGAAGACACCTCCCAAAGGACCAACCAAATCCATCGCTACCTTCTCAAAAGGTACTGAAACCAACGGCATCTTGTGCAACGGCGCACAAGGGACGCGGTTACGAGACACAGTCTTCTGACAAGTATCACATGAACGACAATACTCCTTGACTGACTGAGACACTCCTGGCCAAAAGAACGATGCAAGAACTCGCTGTAGAGTACGTCTGATCCCACAATGACCAGAAAAAATGCTGTCATGCGCAGTATGAAGCACAACGTTACGTAACTCCTGAGGAACTACCACCTGACGCTTAACTTCACCTTTGTCTTGACCAAGCGACATAGAACATCATTAAATAAAACAAAAACAGGCTTAGTCAAAGGGGAAGGTACCTCAGTTAAAACTGAAGAGAACAAATGGCTCAAAGAGGCATCACGCTTCTGCATAGCAGCAAA
>JADBJO010002104.1:0-27500 GCA_016801955.1 Conus betulinus
GAGTAAAGTCAGAAGGGTGTCACTGTGCTCGGTCCCATCACACTCAAAGGCAGTTCATGACAATGGCCGACGAAGTCGAGGCTTCCCGAAGCTTGTGCAGCGTTGTTCGCTAACAGAGAGAAGATGGATGAAAACCCGCCCACCAGTACCACTGAACAATCTGTATTGCTTCTGAGAGACCGGTGACTTCTGTTACTCTACAGACAGTACTTTCCATGTCATGATCAGGTGTGCCAAACAGTATATTTATATGAATGTATAATGGATGTAAAAATGCCTGTCTTTTAGATGCAGCTGAATGCAAGATAAAAGATGGAACAATATAATGCAAATAGTAATGATACTGACCGCGTCTAAGTTGACCCACAGATATGGAATTGTTATACACCTATGCTGGTTCATTACTCACCAGTATGTATGGCAGCGGTCATCTGCTGTTTACAACCGAATCAAAATGTTTTCGTACTACGCTGCTCACTTGTAGGCCTACGGTTCTTTTGTTTTTCAGTCGCTCACTTTTTGCCACTTGATGGTCATGTTGTTATTATCACTGTTATCATTATTGTGATGCTTTTTTTCAGCTAATCCTGACTTTCCCTGCCCAAAAGCGCACATGCTCCCCCCCCCCCCCCCCCCCCCCCCCCTCTCCACCCCCGCCCTGCCCTCTCCACCCCGCTTTGCCCCTTTCCCCCGCCCCCCTCTTTCTTTTCCTTCTCTTTTCCATGACATGTATTTGCGTTATGATTTCACGAGAGAAAAAATAATTAAAGAAAATGTTTATTATAAAAAAAAAAAAAGGCCGGGTAATTTCAGTCATTCTTATTCTCTTCTGCAAGATTCCTCTCCGCGCCGTGAAGTAGTCAGTTATTCAATGTGGGTTGTCGTGTATTGGCTGCTTCTTCCCTTCAGACCAGGTATTCGATCAGGAAAGTATTTGACATACCCCCAGAGTCTGACGTTCGTTCTATGATCTGTCCTGTCTGGGACTGTTCTGGTTTGTCGTATTCCTCTCCAGATTTCTCATTTCAGGCGTTCGGCGTGTGTGGGACCCTAAGGTGACAGCATAACCGTATCTTTACAGCAGTCCTGAAGAGAGCATTTGCTGTTTATGTTCAGCAGTTCTGTCGATTAATCGCTTTTGTCGAATTAATCACGCACGCACGCACGCACACACACATACACACACACATATGCACACACACACACACATACACACACACACACACACACACACACACCAACACAAACACACACACACACACACACACCACATGCACGCACACACACACACGCACACGCACGCACGCACGCACGCACGCACGCACAACACGCACGCACGCACCACACACATACACACACACACCTTACACACACACACACACACCACACACACACAACACACACACCACACACACTGCACAAGCAAGTCTCCTTCGCACCACATGCTTTGCATTCTTTGTCCTATCTTGGGCTGTGAATGCTTCTTCTTCTTCTTTTCTTCTGTGCGTTTGAATGACCTTATGCACTTGTCTTCCATCCAAGAGGTGGCAGGCCGATTTCCAGCTGTTTTCTGCTCTCTTCTTCTCTATTTTTATTTTTATTTTTATTATTATCATTATTATTTTTTGGGGGGTGGGGGTGGGGGTGGGGGTGGGGGCAGAAATTTACACAATACGATTGTCTGGTGTGTGTGTGGTGTGTGTGTGTGTGTGTGGTTGTGTGTGTGTGTGTGTGTGTTCATGCCTTGTTGTTCAGCACCCTGTGCGAGGCAGACTGCATGGGGAATGCACTGCTTCCAGAGCATCTTAAAGCGCCTTTGTGCTGGAATGAAATGAAAAGTTTGGTCAAAACTACGACAAAGGATAAGTATAGTCTACCTGAGATGATCACGATGGTCCAAAGCCGATTAATGATATAATACTAATACTCAAAGCAGAGTTAAAGTTATGATCACACAAGCCGAATAATGATTAATCATCACGAGAACAGAATATCAAAAAGTGCAAAAAATTGAATCATAGTTTGTTTTCAGAGTGAAATAACGGTATGCTCAGAACGAATACTAAACTGTGCCACCTACCTATTTTCCATATTCTATATATATATGGAATATGATATAACCAAGTGTAATCATAACCTCAAACGGGCAGACACGACAAGAAGGGAATGCTAACGGGCGAGAGAGAGAACAAGGAAACTAACTTGGATGGAAGAAGATGAAGGAGTGGGGGGTGTTGGGGGGTGTGGGGGGGGGTGGGGTGGGAAGTAAGGAAGGGAGAGTGAGGAATAGAGAGGGAGGGGGAGACTCAGCAGTTAAAAAGCCAGAGGCAAGAAGGGAGAGAGAAGAGTGCAAGGAAGGGGAGTAGTGTGTGTGTGTGTGTGTGTGTGGGGGGGGGGTGGGGGGGGGTGGGGGGGGGGTGGGGGGGGGGGGGTGGGGTTGGTAGGGGGGTGAGGACAGGTTGCATGGGCACAATCGCTTTTTAGAAGTCACGTAACGTGTTTACCCTGCCCTTACCTTGGCTTTTCAGCCCCCGCACTGCTTGCTGCCTGTCTGCCGTGCCTTTTCCTGCCCCTCCTTCCCCCTATTCAAGCGGTCTTGGCTGGTAAACTGTCCTTGTTCCTTTTGTTCAGCGGGTCCTGCTTGTCGTCTTGTGGTCCGTGTTCTGTTCCTGGTCTGTCTCTGTCTTGTCTGTCTGTCGTCTGTCTGTCTCTCCTCTTCTCCTCCTCTCCTCTCCTCTCTCTCTCTCTCCTCTCTCTCTCCTCCGTCTCTCTCTCATCTCTCCTCCCTCTCCCTCTGCTCTCTCTCTCATCTCCTCCACCATTTCGTCTCCCTGAGTGTTCCTGTCCCCCCCCCCCCCGCTCTCTCCTCTTTTCTGTCTCTCTCATCGTCCCCCTCAACTCTCCCTTAGTTTTTCTGTCCACCTCTCTGTCTCGGTGTCTCTCTCTGTCTCTCTGTCTTTGTCTCTGTCTGTCTGTCTGTCTCTGTCTCTGTCTGTCTCGTCTGTCTCTGTAGCTCTCTTGTGTCTGTTTTCTCTCTCTGTCTCTGTCCTCTCTGCCTCTCTGACTCTCTCTCGGGCCTCTCGTCTCATCTCTCATTCTATCCCTCCCCCTTTTCTCCTCCTCTCCTTCTCTCTCCTCTTGTTCTCCTCTCTCTCCTCTCTCTCTTCTCTGTTTCTCTCTATCCGCATCTCCCCCATCTCGCACCCATTGAGTTTTTCTGTGCCCTCTCTCTCTCTCCCTTTCTTTCTCTCCCCCACCTGTCTCCCCCCTCCCCTCTCTCTCTCTCTTTTGTCTCCTCCTGCCGTTTGTCTCCTTTTACCCTCGTTTCACTTCTTTCCTCTTTCGTCTTCCTCTTTTCTCGTCTCCTCTCCTCTCTCTTCTCTCGACCTTTCATCTCTCCTCTCGCTCTCACTCCTCTCTTCTCTCTGCTCCATCTCTCCCTCTCTCTCCTCTCCTCTGTGTCTCATCCCTCTCTCACACCTCCGTCCCGCTCTCGCCCCCCCCAGTTTTCCCACCCCCAACGGCACCGCACACACCCCCCACTCCGCCACCTCCCCCCCCCCCTCTCATCTCTCTCTCTCTGTTTTATGTGTCTGATTCGCATCCGTCATCCGTCCTGTCTGTCTGTCTGTCCTCTCATCTGTCTGTCTGTCCTGTCTGTCTGTCTCTCCTCTCTCTGTCTCTTTCTCTCTCTCCCTCCCTCTCCTCCTCTTCCTCCGTCCTTCCCTGCCTTTCCTCTCACCGTGTGTATCTATCCCCCTCTCCCCTTCTCTACTGTAGAGTCTCAGCCTATACACACAAACACACAGATACACATGCACATACACACACAAGCACACACACACACACACACACACACACACACACACACACACACACACACACACAACGCTCACACACATGTACACACGCTCACACACACACACCACACACACACACACCCACACACACACACACCACACCACACACGACAATGTACACATACACACACACACACACACACACACACACTCACACACACACACACACACACACACACCACACACACACACACACACACACACTCCCACTCGTGCAGTCAGTCATGAAGAAGGGCCCGGAATAAAACGCCAAATGTTTGGGTTTTTTTTTGTATCTCTGTTCTTCATTTACATAAATTCATCAACCCAAGAACCGTATTTTTGCGAAAAGATAATCCATCTTTTGTTTGTTTCTTTCTTTTTGTTTTGTTTTGTTGTGTGCAAGACAATCTTGTTGGAATGTTCTGTTCTCGAGAAAATCGATGTCAGACTCTTCATCTGAAGAACGAAAAAAATGGGACATTGAAAAATAGCATGTTTATCAGATCAGAGAGAGAAGCGTGCTCATGCTGCATTTTGTTTTTTGCTTTTGTTTTTTTGGTTTTTTGTTTTTCTGGAAGGTATTTCTTCCCTTGTGAATATTCATCGGAAGTTGTGAATTGATTTGAAACTGGTTTCGACTTGGAAGCCGATGATATTTCCTCTGTGCATGATCTTGCAACTGTGCTCTGCCACTTCATTTCCTGGCTTGCAGTCCCCCTCCCCCACCCCTTCTCTCTATAATCCTCTCTCTCCTCTTCTCTCTCCTCTCTCTCTCTCTCTCTCTCTCTCTCTCTCTCCCCCCCCCCCCCCCCCCCCCCCGGTTTTCTGTCCATCTATCTATCTCTGTCTCTCTGTCTGTCTCTGTCTCTTTGTCTGTGTGTCTGTCTCTCTCCCTGAGTTTGTCCTGTCCATCTGTCTCTCTCTGTGTCTCTTCTCTCTCTCTCTCTGTCTCTCTCTCTGTCACCTCTTTGAGTTTTCTGTCCACCTCTATCTCTCTCTCCCTCTCTCTCTCTCTCTCTCTCTCTCTCTCTCTCCCCATCTCTCCTTCGCTCTCACTCATTCCTTCCCCGTTCTCTTTCCCCTTAGTTCTCTCTCCCTCCTTTCCTCCCTCCTCCCTCCCTCCCTCCCTCCCTCCCTCCCTCCCTTCTTCTCTCTCTCTCTGTCACCGGAGGCGGATATTACATCCTATACATGTTTGTAGCCTGAACTGGGCCCCAGCACAGCCTTGGCCCCGTTCTGCTGTGCATGCAGGCAGAAGATCCAAATACACACCTCGTCACAGATACCGCGTTCTTGGCATAGGGAAGCAACAAAAATTACCCGTCGTGCGCTACAGCCTCTCCGGACCGCGGAAGTGGTGTAGCTGCGTCAAGCCCATGCGCGTAAGAACAAAAGAATCTCCCACCCCCAAACCGTTCAGGTGTGGATTGTAAACCATGCCATGCAGAGGGGAAAAAAGTCGATGAAGGAGAGGGGGTGGAGGGGGGGAGTTGTCGAGTTCTCTCTCTCTCTCTCTCTCTCTCTCTCTCTCTCTCTCTCTCTCGTCTCTCTCTCTCTCTCTCTCTCTCTCTCTCGTGGGAACTATGCATCTAAAAGCTGTTGGTAACTGCTTTAGCTTGTCTTCTCGCTCGCGGGGGCGTCAGGCAAGGAGATGAGCAGAGAAAGGGTTAACCTAGATAGGGGAGAAAGAAGGGACTTTTCGCCGCTGCTCTACACGCTTACACATACCGACGATGATGAGTCAGAAGCAGAAGCAAAACGTCATGGCACTTGATTTCACTGGCAGTTTACGATCTTTTTTGAAAAAGCTTTCACGTCATCATCAACGACTTTCATAAACGTTTTTTTTTTTTTCCCAGTCCGTTTTACTCTCCTGTCCCGTTCCTGCCCTTGATTCTCCATCCCTTTGTCCGCCTGGTCTTGCATCCCACGCTTTTGTCATCCAGCCCCCCCCCCCCCCCGCCCCACCCCCCCCTCACCCCCCAACCCCATCGCTTTCCCTTTCAGGGACTTCCTTCTGTTGATTTCCCTTCAAGGCCGTTCTTACCATCCATATCCGTTCTTTCCCATCCCTTTCCGTTCTTTTGCCTTCCCTTCCGTTATTCTTTTCCATCCCTTCGTCCGTTCTTGTCCCTTCCCTATCCGTTTCTTTTCCATCCCTTCCGTTCTTTTCATCCCTATACCGTTCTTTCCCCTCCCTTACGGTCTTTTCCATCCATTTTCCGTTCTTTCCATCCCTATCCGTTCTTTTCCATTCCTTTCCGTTCTTTTCCCATCCCTATCCGTTCTTTTCCATCCCTTTCCGCTCTTTTCATCCCTTCCGTCTTTTCCTTCCCTTTCCGTTCTTTTCCATCCCCATCCCGTTTTTTTTTTCTTCCATCCCTATACCGTTCTTTTTCCATACTTTTCCGGTCTTGTCCCACCACTTTCCGTTCTTTTCCCTTCCCTATCCCGTTTTTCCCATCCCTATCCGTTTTTCCACCACCTACCGTTCTTTTCCTTCGTTTTCCGTTCTTTTCCATCCCTATCGAGTCTTTTCGCCCCCTATCCGTTCGGTTTCCTTCCATCTGTATGCGTTTTCTTTTCCACCCCATAATCCGTTCTTTTCCTTCGCTTTTCCGTTCTTTTCCATTTACTGTATCCTGTTCTTTTCCACCCCTATCCGTTCTTTCCTTCGGTCGCCCTTTCCGTTCTTGTTCCATCCCTCTTCCGTTCTTTTTTTGCCACCTATCCGTTCTTTTCCTTCCATCTGTATCCGTTCTTTTCCGGACACCCGTTTCCGTTCTTTTCCATCCCTAAATCCGTTCCTTCCATCCCTAGCCGTTCCTTTCCTCCCCTATCCGTTCTTTTCCATCTCTTTCCGGTTCTTTTTCATTTCCCATATCCTTTCTTTTTCATTCCGTTCCGTTTCTTTTTTTTTCCCATCCTATCCGTGTTCTTTTCCCGTTCCCTTTCCTTTTCGTGGTTTTTCTTTTCGTCCGTTTCCCCGTATGTCTTGTCTCCCATCCTTTTTGCATCCTCGTTTTCTTCTCTTCGGATTGACCTTGCCTTGGTTACACATCCCCCACCCCACACATGCTCCCCCATTTCCCCTTCCTGGCGTTTTTTTTTTTTCATCGCTTCTTTACCCCCGCTTGCTCTTTGTTCCTCGTCTCTTTCTCCACCGTTCTTGATTTTTGTATTGTAATGTCGTGTATGGTTTAGTGTTTTTTGCTTGCTTGTTGTTTCGCCTTTTCGGTTGCTTCCTTTCTTACACTTTGTTGGGTAGCGTTTTTGTGTGTTCCAGTTAGCAAATGCATGCCATCACACGGCACGCACGCACGCACCGCACGCACGCAGCAACGCACGCACACACACACACACACACACACACACACACAGACCAGACCAACACAAAACACACAACCACAACAATCAACAACACAACCACGACACACAACACCACACATCCACATTCACACATCACACATCACCACACACACACACACCACACAAACACACACCACACAAACAAACACCACACACGCACATACACACACAACAAACTACGACGCAACACACACACACACACACACACACACACAACACACCCACAACACCNATCTATGGTTGTTTGCGAGTGTGTGCGCTTACAATAGTTATGTTCAGTCACACACACACACACACACCACACACACACACACACACACACACACACACACACACACACACATGCGCCTGTCCTCTTCATTACAAAACACATTTTCATTCCTATCCTTTCGTTGTTATCAAACGAAGAACCATCATTAGTTTCGCTTCTTTGTTCTCAGCACTCTTGGGAAACGATGACCAGTGCGTTCAGATGTATCGATATATACATTTATGTATATTTCGTTTATCTATTTATTCATTTATTTGTATATCCATTTATTGTTGATTTATTTAATTATTTGTTGATTTATGTATTTAGTGGTTCATTCATCTACTTATTTATTTATTTTCTTGTTTTTGATTTATCTATATTATGCTATATTTCTCTATGGATTTCCTTTTTTAACGTACTTTTACTGATTTATTCATTTCTTTTGATATTTGTTTTGCTTATGAACTTACTATTCACTTATTTCATTGTATCTGTTTGTTCATGGATTCCTTGATTTATTTATCTATCATTCATTGTTGATTGACTATTTAACTAAGTTGATGTTTGGGTTGAGGGAAAAGGGGGGGGGGGGGGGGGGGGGGGGGGGGGGGGGGCAAGTGTGGAAGAAAGAGGGGACTTCGAGGGAGGGGGAGGGGGGATTTCTTCTCTCTATTTCCTGCACCTACTTCCTCTTGACCTGTTTCACCCTCTTTCTAGATTGGATCAGGGATGGAGCTTTGCTGATTAGTTTTACTAGTGCTTTGTCACTGGACATAGGTCAACTCCTCTCTCTCTCTCTCTCCTCTCTCTCTCTCTCTCCCGAATCTCATCTCTCTCTCTCTCTCTCTCCCTCTCCTCTGTCTGTCTGACTGTCTTCTTTTTCTGTTCTCTATCTGTTGCTGTCTGTCTGTCTGTCTCCGTCTGAGTCTGTCTACTCTGTCTCAGCCAGAGATCATCTTAAAGAAACGTGCTGGTGGATTTGTGACAACCTGTGATTTTCTTAGGATACGTATGGTTAGGTTTTTGTGTCAATAGGAGATTTTTGTTGTCTAGCATGCTGGTGGATCCGTTTCAGCGGCAGAGATCTTTCTTTGATAACATGCCGGTGAATTCGCTTCAAGAGGGTATGCATCATTGCTGTATCACTTGGCTGCAACAGTATTAACCCTTCTGACTTACAGGTTGGTGCCAGTGTCCAAGAAAACACTTCCCAGAGGACCACCCTTTGCCTTTGGGAGACTATAACCCTTCTCTTGTCTTCTTCAAACGCAACAAAAAAAAAAACCTGTTCTGCCCACAAATTTCAAACGGCATCTAGACCCATTTTTCGAAGGGTATAACAGATCTACAATTGTCATGTCCGTTTAAAGTCGTGTCGTCTTACTGTATACAATTGACATGTCCATTGAAAGTGGTGTGGTCTTACTGCGGTCATTCTTGGCGATGACTCCCGGGTGACAGGACATGGATAGACAATGTTTAGCCGAGGAGATAGCTATGCATGTGTTTGCCTGCAACTGTTCTCACAGTTTCTCGTGGATATTTTGTGTGTATTTAAAAAATTATATTGTTGTACTTCGTTGACAGTTACTTTTTTGTATAACTCAGTTTGATAGTTTCCTGTCATGTTTTCTCACCACACCATCCCATTCCTTTCATCAATTCCCCTCACACATCCTCGTTGACCACTCGCTCATCTTATGATCTGCGATGACATTTAAATCAATCAAGAATCTGAAATTATCAGCAGGCATTAACAGATATACTTTAATGTGAGGCAAGCATGCGCAACCAAGCGCGTGTTAATGTGTGTGTGTGTGTGTGTGTGTGTGTGTGTGTGTGTTGTGTGTGTGTGTGTTGTGTAGTGTGCTGTGTGTGCGTGCGTGCGGTGCGTGCGTGCCGGGGTGCCGTGCTGTGTGTGTTGCGTGTGCTGTGTGTGTGTGTGTTGTGTGGTGTCGTGTGTTGTGTGTGTATGTGTGTTGTGTTTAAGATAGAGAGTGTGAGTGTTTAAGAGAGAGAGGAGAGCGAGGAGACGAGGAGAGAGTGGATAGTTCCGGAGAGAGGAGAGGCTATTAAGAACATGGAGAGACGTGGCAAGAGTATAGAGAGATTCATGAAGAGTGGAATAGGGAGAAGGAGGGAGAGATGAGAGATTTTGAGCGGGAGCCTGCACCCTAGAGCAAATTCATTGGATAAGGACGGATCTACAACCCGACACGACCTGTCCCATTAGACGATGGACAAGACGGGAGTTTGAGGAGGTGCGGGACGAGGAGGTTATAGAGAGGACTGTGAAGCTACAAAATGAGAGTCCCCTAGTAGGAACGAGAGTTTTCGACGCCAGAGACCCTAATCAAATGGAAGACGAATGGTTCCTCCGCCATCCCACAGGAACAAGAAACAAAATTATTCTCTGAGACAACACACACACCGGCACCCACACATGACACATGGACTCTTCGTGTGGTATTCCATTAGCCGAGAATTCACTCCCACATAACCCTGGACATTTCCACACGTTCAAGAAAACATTCAGATTACCTATTTGAAAAATCCTACTGACTTCACAACCACCTCAATTCCTCCTTACCGGAGACAGACTATCGACCTACACCCGATGTCCAAAAAAAAATGGATCAAGAGTAATAGTTGCCCCAGCACTTAGGAATTAAAGTTGTTACTATGAAAGGTGTTGACTGAAAGCTTTGAAAGAACCCTACCCGTACGCTTTAGCAATTGGAAGGAGACACGCCATGCCATACTAATCAAATGTAAGGATACGATTTTGTCCTCCTCCCACAACACTCACCACACACTACACACACACCACCCACAGGCACACCAGCTATTCAACACACCACACTACACACACCCTACAGTCACGCCCCACACCCAACACCCGCTGGCATTCAGAATTCAGTCTCACACAAACAACACTTCCGCACACACACTATACTCACTCCATGTTGTAACTGCCAGTTGTCCATAAATTAGCATCACCAAGAGACGATACCGCTCCGACCCGACCTTATCCTAAGCCTCCACCCCATTTCTATGCCTGGCCTCCTTACTCCTCTTAACGCATTGCTATCGCAAAATACCTGTCGAGAAAAAGGACGTCATCATGTAACCTCTGCACAGTATAGTGACCTATCGGAATTAAATAGGATTGCAAGAGAGTTGGGCTACACAAAGTTAAAGGCTCTGACAATAACGCTTTCCTCCAGGCGGGAGAAATGATATTTGGAATTTTCAGATCTAATGACTATGAGATTTATAATCTGGAATATGATACAGGAACGTAAAGACCTAAAAGTGCAATTCTCATCCTTACCGTTCGTCGCAGTCTGCCGCTTACCATTTTCCCTTGCATTGTTTCACGTCATGGTTCAGCTTTTAGGATAGCAGTCTCTGGTTAATGGACCAGCGCGACACGTCATCCTGTGACGCGAGCCTTCTACAGCAGAATCAATGCACACAGGCTGTAGTCAAGACTAATTATCATTTTCGGGAGTCTTTCAAGAGAAAAAAAACTACAATTCTGTTTGGATAATGAATGCAGGCGGTTTATGATGAAACATGAGGTGATCTCTGCGATCACATTTTACTGTATAGGAAGTTAGAAAAATATGAAGAGAGAGCTATTCGCAGTTTGCTCTGCAGTTTCTTATCCTGTTCTATCGTACAAAAAAAAAATAAGAGACGCCCTTTCGTTTTGAACTATGCACTACCATTTTCTTTCCCTTACATCTGAAAATTAGTTCTTTCTTCATACGTTTAGCCTCCCTTTCTCGCCATCGATAGCTGCTGTGAAGGGTATCTGTTTGCCTAGTGGAGTGAAGGAGTGCCGAACATAAAAGGAAAACCCGACTACAAAAAGACATACGAGTCAGGGATTTCTGTTTGCCTTTTCCGGAACGGGAACGTTTTTGGGTATTTCGAGAAAGGCGAGGGACGCACAGTCAGGGCTGTGGCTTACCTAAAACCTCTCCTTCCTAGTCAAACAACAAAGCACACATTCAAAAAAAAAGCAATGAATTGGAGGCCCTGGCTATGTCTTTTATGCTTATCTTCAGCTTGTGTTTGTGAATTCTTATAGTGTGGAGCTAGAAGCACGCTCTCTTTCCTCCCCATGATCTTTTTGAAGGTCTTTGGGGCTGCAATGATGCTACCAGACATATAGTATGGAATTGAGGCTGAACCCCCCCCGGTAAAATCGGTCTAATGTTCCCACCTTCGAAATGGGGAAAAACTTATGGGAACAAACGGGACCCGACCCCCCCCACCAACCCCATGACCACAGAACCGAACTCGTCCGCTGGTGTGCACTTCTATAAGTGGGTCCTGGCCTGGACAGCCGTGGTAAGGATTTACAAACACTATTCACTCATCAACAAAGTCATGCACCATAGCCGTATGCGGGTTGGTATCGTGATATGACGATGGGACAAGACGCAGCCCTCATCGCGGAAATCTAGGACAGAGAAGGAGATCAAGAGACACGGTCCCCCACAGGAATGGCAGAAAAGAATGCACCATATGGCGGATCGATTGGGGGAAGGGGGACCGTCACTCATCCTCAGGGATCATGGAGGAAGATAGGAGCGAAGCGCCGTTGTGATTGTGAAGCAAAGCACATGTGGACAGTTTTTCTGCATCAGGCATCATTATCTGGCTGGTGTTGGCTGGTGTTACCCTTCATGTGTTTGCTTCACACCCTCACCATGAGGGATTTTTATTTTTTTCTTCCCTCTGACGGCAATCAACATTTTTTTCATCTTGCCTTGCCGACAGTTCGTGTGAATGGCTGGGGATGCAAAGCGTAAGGACACAAAACGGTAAGGGGCAGTTTCTGTAGAACAGCGCCTTCGATGTTGTCGTTAGTACACCAGCAGATGTGATTTAACTCATTCTGACAGGGACGTATTACACTTGAAAGACGCGAATAAATAAACTCCTGCAGGGATGACCCAGAGGGACGGCCTAAACTACGTAGGAACAACATAAAGGTTCTTCTATTCCAGTAGGGGCGCGGGGGCCGTGGCTACGTCAGATCCAGCATGTGATTTGTGTATGATCTATCTTTTGAGCCGGTGAGCGGTTGTAATAGGGGAAGAAAAGGCATCACTGAAGATAGCCATAGTAAATCCGTTTGCACGGGATAATGAGAATCTAAAAACCCATATGGATGTGTAGTCTTTTATTTCTTGGTTTTTTGTTTCCATCCATCAGTCCATGCCAAAGGCATGACCAATGATAGAATTCTACAGTGTCGTAAGATGACGCTGTGTGTTGTAAGCGCTTATTTGTTATGCATAAAATGATATCCTACGCAAGCATTCACTCACGAATCACTGATGGATTGGATGGATTAAAACTTCATCCTGGGAAAACTCTTAACGTGTGGTCGACTTGTTCAGAAAATGTTACGATGTGAAAACTATCTTCCTGTAACCTGGCTATTTCAAGGGGAGCTACGATATCAGGAGAACACTGTTCCATATGGTAGGATTATTTACAACACGGTTTTGCACTGTATAAATTTCCCCACTGAATGACAAGCTCCAAAGAAAGTTATTTATGCCTGACTATTTCAGATCAGATCATGCTGCTTTAAAACACTTGCATGAACTTCACTACTTTTAGAGCAAAAAAAAAATGGAAACTGTAGTTTTCCTAGGGCAGATGAAATGAGAGAAAATGGACACTATGCAAAACAACAAAAAAAAGAAATAAATAATGGCTTAATGTCTTGCAACAAAAGGTGTTGTCCTCATAACACTTTTTGTTCTTTGTACTGGAACCATAGGGTTGTGCTATTGTGTTTTTCCTTTTATGGTTTTCGTGATATATAACACAAAATGTTCTCTTAGACAACCACTTGTTTCACCTTACTTGGAGGGTGATGAGACAACAACAGGAATGACAGCCCGGGGGGGGGACTCTGAAGAGACAAAGAAACACACCACACACACACACACACACCCACTACACCACACGCGCGCGCGCGCGCCGCCATCTTGTCATGCAGCGCACACACAGCACAGACTAGTCATGACGGACGCGCACGTCACACACAAGTATGTTATGAACCATCGCAGTTCACACCCGACGATACAGACTTCAGATTCTACCGCCTCCTAAAGTTTAAAGTTGACTCCCATTGTTTTTCTACACTCCCATGTACCTTACTATAGAACTCATACTTACTCCCCGTGTCCTACGTCTCCCTCCTCCTCCTTGTCCTCATGCTTATCGCCTACCACAGCGGAAACTGGCGAAAATGACAACAAGACGTCGATTTTCCTAAACTATCTGACACATATTCTCTGAGATGCATGCAGAAATTCCGAATAGAGGGTCTGAGGGCAACCATATGTTTAACACGATGATCACCATATAACGCTTTTTTCTCTCCCTTCTTAACTTCGCATGTTTTCAGTCCACGGCTCAGCCTGTTATGGAACTTATACATATTGACCAGCGCATTTGTGATTGTGACGCATTTTACAGGCCAAATAACTTAGGTAAACAGGTTTAATGAATAAGGGCTTCATCCCCATGCGAAAAAATACCTTTTGGATCATTCACAATGAGATTTACTATGAGCAGGAGTTAATCTGATTAATACAAGGATTTATGAGTCACCATTTGTTGCAGTATAGCAGTTAGAGCGAGAGATTTTCACCGCTGCTTCCTTTTTCCTGTCAGGAAAAAATGAGTCAAACAAATGGAGTTTCAAAATCCTGAAATACAGTTTCTTTTCTGCACATCTGAAAATTAGATTTCTCATGATTTTAAACCTCTCCATTTCTAGCATTCATTGTCTAAACGTTCATTCCATTAGTAAACGTATGAAATGAAAAGAAATAAAGTCAGGAATGTTGTTGCCCTGTTCCGTAATCAACGTTTTAGTTTATTGATATTAACGCAGGGAGAGTCAGACTGGGCTTACCAAAGTCTCCTTAGGTCAAGCCATCGAGCACATCGACTGACCTTACTGACTGACGTCTCCTTGGTCAAACCACTGAGAGAGACTATGAACTGGAGGTCCAACAACATCTTTACTGCCATTTTTTAATGTATTGTCGTTTCTGGTAGCGTGGAGCTTAGAAACGTCCCTTTCCTCCCCATATCTTCTCGAATGAGTGTTTCCCGGTTCGCAATACCACAGAGATAAAGTGGTGGAAGGGGGGGCCGGGGATGTGCAGCTTGGGTCCAACAGAACCAGACAGTGGGAAAAGGGACCCAAAACGGGGAAACTGAATAGCCCATCGCTTCGTGTCACATCTGTACTGGACCCTAGCCGTCCATCTAAGGGGTACAGCACTCACGATCTCAACACTTCTAGCCATCAGATAGGGATATGACGCGATGGCAAAAGCATCCTCTGGAACAGTGGATATTATAGACAAAAAAATGGCTAAGACCCCGCAGGGAACGGAAGTATATCCGTATGTCGTGATCAGCTTTGGAAGGGGAGAGGGCTTAAGTGAAGGAGAGAAGAAGTAGGAGGCACGAGTGGTTATTGTGGAACGAAAACAAGTTTCCGTTCAAGCAATTATCTGGCTGGTGTTATCTTCTCTTGTTTTGTTTCACATGCTCCTTGATTTGCTTTTTTTTTTTTTTCTTTTCTCCTCTCTCTGCCTGTTGTTGCCTTGCCAGCAGTTCTGTGTGAACGAATGTGGGTAACCAAAAGCAGAAGAGGGAAAATGGGGCCCGGCTTCTGTGAAAAACGCATCATGATGTGTGGGTCATTAAACCCCAGCAGAATGACCTTTTAAACTCGTTTTTTCATGGGTTGAAGACGGTATATGCTGGCGGGAACGACCGAGTGACCGACCCGAACAAAGGACATTTTCTTCACCCTTCCTTGGATGAGGGTAATGGTCAGATTCGTGTGCTAGATTGAGCTGTGAGCGTTTTTTTTAGATTCATCACAAAGGTAATCATATTCCGTTTTTGTAGGGATGGACCGTGTAAACACGGTATGGGTATGCATTCTTTGGTTTTTGGGTTGGTCAGTGGTGTTTTGTTTTTCCACTGTTCCACGCTTCACAATGACATCTTTCTACAGTGGTGGCGAAGAAGCGGGTGCTTATAATGTTTCATTGTTTTTAGTGTTAAAAATTGCATGGGATCATTCACCAACAAACTTGCTAGACTTAAATTCATCCTGAGGACTTTGATGCGTTTGGGATCTCAGAAAATGAATCTCACTGAGAAAAGAGCTATCCTCTAACTGGCATTTTTAAGGGGACCATACGATCAAGAGAACAATGCTTTATGTGGTAAGTTTATCAGATACCCATACAGAAGTTTACAGGATACATGGGATAAGGGCAGTCACTGGACATGCTCCAATGGAACGTTATTTGTATGTGTGTGACTATTCAGAGCTGGGGGCCACACTGCTGAACACCTGAGTGAATTCAAATTCTGTTACAGCAGTGGAAGCTGAAGTTTTTCCAGTGCAAAGGAGAAGAGAGAAATAGGACGCTATGAAGTCAACAAAAGAACTGACAAATCATGGAATATTCCTTGAACAAAATGTTTTTCTTCTGATATGCTGTGTCTTTTGTACTGTAACACATGATTTGATGTGTGTTCCATCATTTTAGTTTTTGGGATAGACACAAAATGTTCCAAGAACGACTGTTTCTTTTTTCTTCGACCGTGACAGTCAGACGACCGCCAGACAGACAAACAAAAGGGACAAAATAACATGCAGGAGAGAGAGAGGAGAGAGACGGTGAGAGATAGAGAGAGAGAGACGAGAGAGGAGAAGGGAGACGGGAGAAGGGGGAGAGACCTCCGGAGAGAGAGAGGTGAGAGAGCGGCAGAGAGAGAGGAGAGGACGGCGAGGAGAGCCGAGAGGTGCGACAGAAGAGAGAGTTGGCGGACGGCGGGGAGAGAGAGAGAGAGGAGAGAGAGGAGAGAGAGGAGAGAGAGAGAGACGGACCTGGAGGATGAGAGAGGAGACGAGGGAGACGGAGGAGAGACGGGAAGAGACGAGAGGAGTGGCCGATAGACGGAGAGAGGAAGGAGACGGGAGAGAGTGAGAGGGGAGCGAGAGTCGAGGTGAGAGAGAGAAGAAACATGAGAGACCGACCGAAGGAGAAGGAGGAGGCGAGGAGAGAGGAGAGAAACACCGAAAACACCAACACACACAACACACACACACACCTTAAACCGAGAGAGGAGAGATGATGGAGGAGAGAGGAGGAGATGAGAGGCCCTTGTGACGACAGGCGACGCGTAGAGAGAGTTAAGAGAGGAGGAGAGAGAGAGAGTGAGAGAAGAGGAGGAGGGAGATGAGAGAGGAGGAGCGGGAGAGAGAGAGCGATTCGACAGGAGATGAGGAGGAGAAGGGACGCGGGAGGAGGAGACGCACCGGACGACGAGAGGAAAGGAGGGGCCGGAGAGGATGGGGGGAGAGGGGGGTAGAGGAGAGAGATATCCTGCTGGGATGCCAGCGACCGAGAGAGAGCGAGAGCGCCCGGGAGGGAGAGACGGCTGGCAGGAGAGAGAGAGAGAGGTGGGAGGATGAGAGCCCCGAGGGGGGGAGGGCGGACGAGGCGGGAGAGTGCACCCGGTGAGAACGCGAGACCTGGAGAGCCGGGGGAGGACGAGGAGCGAGAGGAGACGAGAGAGACTGGGACGAGGAATCCGATGTAGGAAACGACTGTTGGACAGATTGTGAGACGGAGAGAGGGCGATGAGAGGGTAGAGGGAGCCCGACGACGAGACGTTGAGGAAGAGATGAGAGAGTGAAGACGGGGAGAGGAGAGGAGTGAGCGCAGAGGGTCGAACGGAGGACGGGGATCGAGAGGAGGAGACCGAGGAGGGGATTGGATGAGGAGGAGAGAGGGGAGGGGGTACGACTGCGGTGAGGGAGAGGAGAGAAGAGGAGTTTCGGATAATAAACTTTTTTTATCCGAAAACAAAAAAATAATCGCACAGTCTGTCCGCGCAAATTCTGGAATTCGGGTATAGGCTTGCGAACAAAATGGACCTAGCTCCATTAGAGTGAGTCATGTTTTTTATGGGTGACTTTCCTAAAACCAGTATCATTAATGTCTGAAGGTTTGAACTTTGTGGAACATCCTGGTCATCTCTTAATCCCATCTTGCATCCTCTCAGCACATCAGAAATATTTGTTATGTGATTTCTTCTTGATAGAAAACGGGGAGCTGCCTGGAAAAAAGTGGGATCAGGCAGTGTATCTCTAATTTCTCTTAGTTAGAATTACTCGTTTTACAAATTATAACTGAACATTGAAATGAGCGCAGCGCGAACAAGTACACACTCAATTTAATAACCAATATCAAAGAAGTAGGGTCACATCTTGCCTCCCATAAGAAAATTTGTCTAACTAAGTAGGTAATTTTTCTTCAAGACTGGCCACAGCCTTTTAACTTGAAAAAAGTCAGACAAATACAAAAGACGACCCCCCACTATTAAATTGTTCGTCTGTGTGTTCTCTGACTTTATTCGGGTCTTGAATTGTTATTGTTTATTGGTTTTAAATTAAGTTACTCAACCTACAAATGGGGTTTGGGGGGGGGGGGGGGTATGGGGGACTTTAACGCTGAATGGACCACTAGGGCACAACTGCAGTGCTTTCAGTATGCGATTTTTTGTACTCAAGAGCGCGATTTAAGACAAAATAATATAAGCTAAGGCGATCGATCAACAAGAATGTGCAAGGACTTTTTACACCAATCTGAGCTCCAGCACTGGACATTTCCAGGCCAGTGTAATATCATCGACTACAAAGACAATTGTCGATCATCGATCAAGAAAAAATTCAAAAGCCAGGACAAATGTTTACATCATCAGATCTGACACAGCCCCACCATGCGAGGCGCGCGTGTGCAAAAGTATAGACTATAGATTAAAAAAGAATGCAATTTCAACGATGATCGCGAATAATATTCCATGTGTCCTTGGGAAGTGTAGACACAACGCCGTGGTCCAGCAGTTATTCCAGATATCATATAATCAGCGATAAAATACAATATAATGAATTTGAAATAAAAAAAAGAAAAGAAAGAAAGTGTAGACATTAAAAGAGAGCATACCTCACATGACGTAAATGTATTATCATTATTATCATTTATTTATTTATTTATTATTATTATTATCATTATATTATTTTATTATTATTATTATATTATTATTGTTGCTGTTGTTGTTGTTGTTGATCAATGTGGGTGTTTCTTATTGATATTTTATCAATTTAATCAAATAATGCCGATGTTTTCAGTGTAAAATTTTAAATTTTTGTTGGCTCTATACTCTCTCCACAAAAAGAGTGTTGTGCGTAATAGTGCTGCATAATCCACAGGTTTTTTTTCAATCCGAGTATGCATATGTTTCTCTTTGATCTATGTTAGTTTTTACTAACATAATTGTGCCGGACACAAACCGCCACATACTAACCATGGGTCTATTGTTGAATGTGTTCTTATGCATTACAGCTCATGCCGATTCAAGATCATCAACCGTCTGAAAGGCTCCGTCACACAGCAACCAGACCCTATCTGAGCATTTGTGGAATTAAGGAGGAAACTCACAATAAACACAAAACAAAACAAAACAAAACAAAACCACACCAACACACACACCCCCACACATAGTATATCAACACACACACACACCACACACGAGATTTGAAATATGTAAAAGCAATGTTTGCTTTCTCAGGATATCGAGAGAGCGCTTTTGTTCACTTACACCATCTTAAAGGATGGAGAAAGGGACCGAGGAAGAAAGAAGAAATGAAAGGGGAGGATTGTAAGGTAGTGATGAGAAGGGGGTGAAGTAGGGGGTTGAGTTGATAGTGGGTGGTGAACGAGGAACAGCCGGGGTTTGAGGAGGGAAGGAGAAAGAACAGTTTTCCATGCTGACAATCTATGGCTGTGGACGTCTTCGTATGTGGTTTTTTGATACTCCTCACTCACCCAATTATTGCTTTTTTGGGTCCTCGCCAGCAGTTCTGAAGGAATGCAGGCGTACGTCGAAGTATAATGGAACTTGCAGATCTGAAAATTCAGGCTGATTATGTTGTCATAACCTCAGCAGAGGTTGGTGAAGAAAACTCTAATTTCACAGAACTTTGAGATCTGGGGAATTCAAAAACAGGAATAAAAAGAGAAGAGGAGTAAAAAATATGTTTTCACAGAAAGTCCTTCCTTTCTAAAATGAAGAGGACAATTCGTATTTTATAAAACGGTATATAATAATCACAATGCAACCATAGATATATGTGTACCACATTGTAAAACAAAAATCTGACTCACTCTGCTCTAACCTGTACACTTGAAACACGATGAGAGAGAGAGAAGAGACGAGGAGAGAGACGAGCCGGATGAGGAGACGGCCAAGAGACGAGGAGATGGAGCGGGAGGGAGCGCGACGCGAGGACGAAGAGACGCGAGAGAGGGACGGGGGGGAGGCGGATGAGAGGTGAGGAGCGAACGGAGAGGGAGGAGAGAGTATTTGAGGGGAGGATGGCACAGGAGAGAGGAGAGGATGGGGAAGTGGAGAGAGAGAGGGGAGGAGAGGGGAGGTGAAGAGGGCGCGGGAGAGAGAGGGGGAGGGAGGGGTAGAGGAGGAGGGAGATCGAGGAGGGGGAGAGATACGAGTTGTATCCCAGCGAGCGGAGATACGGAGAGGAGAGAGGCGGAGGGAGTGAAGAGGAGAGGGGCCGGGGAGGACGACCAGATACGCTGCGTGAGAGGCGAGGGGGAGGAAGAGCGAGAGGACGAGAGAGTAAGTAGGCTGAGGAGGAGAGACTAGCTGAACATGACCCAGTAGCTACAGAAACTCATGAGGACGTTCCAATGGCTGGCAGGAATGTCGTTGCTGTGACACTGAAATCCTTTGTCGCAAGGTGCTGGCCAAGCAGCAGCATGGAACTAGACTTTCCTAAAAAAAAAAAAAAAGTAATAGTACCGATTTGTCTTTAATTTTGCCCTGTCTTGCTTGGGCCCAGGGGTAGCGTAGGTACCTTTAGGGCATATCATGCTTCATCTGTCCCTATCCTTGCGTGCTGTACACACTCACTTTCACATTTTTGTCAGGCAAGTGCTGAGAATGACTCTGTGACACGTCATCTTGTATGCATGTGATCCGCGCGACATCCATTTCATGGAAACGGGAGAACAGAGTGAAGAGCCTGAGGTGGTGTCGGCAATATAGGATCTGACACTTTTTTGACCAAACCCGCAGCGGCGGACGGGGGCCATCCGCGGGTGGTGGCTAGAGAGTCGGTTATCTGCTCTTGCTTTAGGGTTAAAAACGCGAAATGAAAACGGCTGTGACAGGAAGATGAAGACAGAGGAATGCAGAGCAATGTGACGAAAGCTGCTTCCCCTGCTTTCGTGATTTGGCCTAAATTGTTTCCCTTCTTCTATCTCGTCTCCAACTTCACTCTTTTTAAATTTGGTGGGGGGATTATAGAGTAGCCAAGTACAGTGGCCCTAACCCCCCCCCCCCCCGGTAGTATCAAGATTAATACAGCAATCCTCTCTCTCTCTCTACCTCTCTCTTCTCTCTCTCTCTCTCCTTCTCTTCTCCCACCTCTCTCTTATATATATATATCTATATATATAGACGAGGCGGAGGGACGAGAGAGAGATACGAGAGGGATGGATACAATTAAAGCATATTGAAATATAAAGTTCGCTCAGTGATGCAAACTGACTTAACAAGTTCATGATCAATTCAAGTTGTGACGCCAGAGACTCGTCCTCAGTTTTAGTCTTTCCAACTCCATTGACTACAGGACGCGAGCGCATCTATGACAGAAACTGTGGTGTGTGGGTGTGTGTGTGTGTGGTTGTGTGTGTGTTGTGTGTGTTTGTGTCTATATATTTATACTATATTACTATATTATATTATCTATATATATATAGAGAGACAGGGAGAGGAGAGAGAGAGAGAGGAGAGCGAGAGAGAGAGACAACACACAACCTGGACACACACACACAACTGTAATATGCATAATTGTAGTTGTCGCTCCGTGATTGCAAACTGATTAAACCACATGATCAAGTCAGTGTGGACCGGACAGAGAATCTGGTCCTGTTTGTAGTCTTCCAATCCATTTGGACCTTACAGAGGGAGAAGATGAATCCATATGACAAAACTGTATGTTACAAGCACTGTACTCTGTGAGTGGGTGTAAAAATGGAACTTGTAACTGTTCATAGCCGAGCCGATTCGCAAAGGGCATCAGGGTTGTTGTCACACACGTTGAAGTTACCGCCAATTCATTCATAAAAAACAGAAACACAAAACGACCCAAAAACAAACAGAAAAACTAATTCTCACACAACTCTAAAATACACCTCCAAAAACAAAAAAAAAAACACAGGGAATTTCGTTTTAAAATAAAAATCTCGCTTTCATAATAAAATTCTTAGATCAGAATGATGAAAAATGTTTAAACCTCACAGAAACTTCAAAAAAGATCATAAAGAATAACATGGATTGGCGGATGTGTTTTGTCGGATGTGTTGTAAGTCCAGTTTTTTTATTTGGCCGACATCACAATTTTGGAAAAATTGTGTTATGAAGATGACCAGGGCATGCATCTCTAAGATTGAATGAAAACCTGAGTGAACGTAGCTAGATTGTAGCGTCTCTCTCCCTCAATGTTTTTCAACGTAAAATCAAAAAACTCAGAAACCATTTCAAAACTGTTAGTGGAAGGAAAATGTTTGAGATGACTTGACGATCCGTTGAAAGCACCCTTTCGGGCCAAGGACGAAATTGGCCAAGACACAACGACCTCTACGAAAAGAACCTACGCTTGAAAGCATTAAAGATGGAAGAGTTGATTTTTACACTGTGTGAAAAAATTAATCTACGCTGGAGTCAGTCGTTCAGAAGCAAAAGTTGATCAAATCAATGTGAAAGTAGTGATAGAGAAGAGTCGTGCTAGTAGATATGAATCTTAATAAAAATAAAAAGTTTTCTGGAAGCCAACCAGAGGCACAAGTCTACCCAATCTTATTCGATGCTACTCGTCGTGGGTAACTGCAACATGGGTGGTCTCAAAGACACTGTCTGTGCTGACTGCTGCATCTAGGGGATGGGCCTTTAAAGTTGTATGTCAGGACAGTATGGCCAGGAAAGGTAACTAACACAAAAAAGACACAAAAAAGCCAAACGGAAGAAGGAGAGAAGAAGGTTAAATAAAGCAAAGGAAAGGAAAGGGGAAATAAGTACACGTCCAAAGCCGCTGGAAGATGGAAAGTGTGGAATGGAAAGATGCACGAATAGGGCCGTGAGAACCTGTAGAACGTGCCGAGAGAGACGTGGGAAAGACGCATCGTGGGAGAAAACTCAGGAAAAGAAAGCAAAGTACACAAGAACAACAGGAACATTCTACTCCCAGGTGTTTTGGTAGTTTATTAGTGAATTTACTTCAATAGATTGATTTCAGCTCCGGACAGGGGATAGTGGCCCTGGTCTTCAAGCGCCAACCCGAAAAGACTTTTGTCTCTGATTCCTCCACACAGTAGCATGACTGAACCGAATGCTAGGGCAAGATCTGTTCAGATCCACGAGTGCCTCGGTAGTTTTGCACCGTTGGGGATGGGATTTAAACTACCCTTACTCCTTAAGGAAAAAGAAAGCAGTTGAAAAGTGAGAAGGAATGAAAAAAAGAAGCCGTGGACAAGCGGGAAGAAAGAAATGGTATCTGACATCGCGACTGTCAAGGATGATGCGTTCCCCAAGCCAAAATCGTTTCAGTAAGGCTCTTCCGGTTAGACTAGAGAGTGATAGAGGCAAAGCGCGTAGCGTATTTATACATGATCAGGATTACTCGTGGGCATTGAAAAAAAAATCTAAAAAAAAACGTTTTTTCTTCGTGGGGTATAACGAGTCAGTCAGCTGCAGGTGAGAAATTATAAGGGATCTCCTAAACAGTCAAGAAGGGCCGGGTTGATTGGCTGGTCCTGGGCGACATTTCATAAATCTATTATGTCTCTGGGATCGGCCCCAAAACACGTTAGAAAGACGCGGTGGAGGAATTCTTGTGTTGTGCAGAGTATGGTTCGCAGCCCCGTGAATTCCTGCCACCTCCTGGTGCCGATCCCCCCCCCCCCCCCCCCCCCCCCAACCCCCCCCCCCCCCCCCACCCCCCCCCCACCCCCCCCCCCCAGCAACCCCACACCCACAAAGCACCACCCTGTCCCCCCCAAAACCAATCCCCTTCCACCACCAACCAACCCAACCCCCACAACCCCCCACCCCACCCACAAACAACCCCCCCCCCCCCCCCCCCCCCCAACCCCCAACACAACCCCACAACAACACCCCCACCCACACCAACCACCACCCCCCCCCACCAAACAAACACCAACCCAAACAAACCCACACCCCCACCACACACACCCCTCCCACCCCCCCCCCACCACAACCCCACCCAACACCCCCACCACCCCCTCCCCACCCACCCCCCACCCCACCCCCCCCCCCCCCCCCACCACACCCACCCACCCCCCCCCCCACCATACACCCCCCCCCCCCCCCCCCCACCCCCCCCCCCCCCCCCTCCAACACACCCAAAACACACCCACCCCCCCACCCACCCCCAACCCCACCCCCCCCCCCCCCCCCCCACACCCCACAACACACCCCCACCACCACACCCCCCCCCCCACCCCCCACCTCCCACCCCACCACCCCCCCACCCCCCCACCCCCCCACCCCCCCCCCCCCCCACCCCCCACACCCCCCCACCCACCCCCACACCCCCCCCCACCCACCCCCCCACCCCCCCCCCCCCCCCCCCCCCCCCCACCACCCCCCCCCCACCACCCACCCCCCACCCCCACCCCCCACACCCCACACCCCCACCCACCCCACCCACCCCAACCCCACCCCCCCCCCACCCACCACCCCCCCCACCACCCACCCCCCCCCCCCCCCCACCCCCCCCCCCCACCAAACAACACCCAAAACCCCAACCCCCCCCCCCACCCACCCCCCCCCCCACCCCCCACCCCCCCCCCACCCACCCCCTCCCCCCCACCCCCCCCCCCCCCCCCCCCCCACCACCACCCCCCCCCACCCCCCCCCAACCCCCACCCCACCCCCCCCCCCCCCCCCACCCCCCCCCCCCCCCCCACCCCCCCCAACCAACCCACAACCCCCCACACCCCCCCCCCCCCCCCCCCCCCCCCCACCCCCCAAAATTTTACAGTGGAATGCTAGGTCTGTTTCCACTAACCTACCATCATTCGAAAATCATGTTCTGCAGGGAAATTATTGTGTGCTAGCCCTTCAGTCTCTCAATGTTGAAAAACAGAAGCTTCCCAATATAAAGGATTTTTATTATCCTCCACTTTTTACCATTAACAGGTTAAATGAAAAAGTTCAATGCGCATTATATATAAGGTGTGGCTTTGAATATTCAAATATTTTTCCGTGGCCAGTACCAAATGATAAAGAAGGTTGTTTTGCTGTCGGTGATGCAGCAGTTAAAGTAAATGATAGCTCAATATATAACATATTATTAATGTATAACCCATCCGGGTCCAAAGGAGGACAACAATACAGATTGGCTTAAAAATACGGATTTCTCTAAGAAAAAATGGATAGTTTTGGGTGATTTTAATACCCTTGCCCTTTCTGGGATACAAAGAGCTCTAAAGTAACATGCAATAGGTTTGTTGAAAATGTTGTAGATTCGGAGTTAATATTATTGAATGATGGTCGCATTACAAGAATTCCTGATGTCTCAACTCATAATCCCGGCGCTATTGATTTGTCTTTAGTGTCCTCAAACTTAGCTGTAGATTATGATTGGTTCCCAGGAAGATTGTCTTGGAAGTGACCATCTTCCCATTACCATCGCTCTCAATGTCAATTTCAATTGTAGATTGATTAAGATAAGATCTAGGGTGGATGTCTATGTGTTAAATAAACTACGTTAGTATCCAAAGTGGCAGTTGTTTGATTGATGACAAAATTATCATTTTTATTCTTGGGGGATGGTGGTCTAAGCGACTTTCACCAGAAGATTTGATTTGACAGAAATGTATTGTGAGAGCTGCTGCATTTTCTTCCCCTCACCCCCTCCTCACTCTCTCTCTCTCTCTCTCTCTCTCTCTCTCTCTCTCTCTCTCTCTCTCTCTCTCCTCTCTCTCTCTCTCTCTCAATGTGCACGTGCATGTGTGTGTGTGTGTGTGTGTGTGTGTGTGTGTGTGTGTGTGTGCGCACGCGCGTGCGCGCGCGCGCTCACGCGTTCAGAAGAAAATGCCTTGTTTACATACTTTAAACTGCCAGTGAGATTAGGCTTATACTGCTTATTCCATTCATCACATACACGGCCCTACCTAGATTTATCCTCTCGCCATCCCACTTCTAGTGAAACGTTGATATATAGCCACCTACCAGCGGAGACACTGCACTGTTACCGAGTCATCTGGTATCAATGAGTAGCATTTGTTTCAATGTTTGTGTTGCTTTATGCCTTATGTGCTCCCAGTATGAATTCCAAACTGAAATGAATAATCGGAACAATATTCTTTTTTCAGAAATGCGCCACACAAATGCCTTGGACATTCATGGCAAATGTAAATCAAGAGTGTTTCAAAGCAATTTATACGGTTTTTGCGTTTTTTGTGTGTGTGCAAACTAGGCCGCCATTCTTGAAACGTTAGCTTCCTATTCTCTTCACCGTTTTCTTATCGGCCTCATGTAAATACGAACAAGATGCAAAGCATATAAACGCACTCTGCAGTAGTACACAAAAAGAAAAAAATGTATGTATATATAAATCAGTCACTATACCACTTTCTCCCCTTTTAGTGGTAGACATTTGTATAAAAAAAAAAAAAAGTGCTCTCCCTGGCGGGGAAACGAACCCCGGTCTCCCGCGTGACAGGCGGGTATACTATTCACCATACTACAGAGGAGCTCATGGAGTTTGGTAACACTTAAGTTTATAAACCGTTATTGCTTAAACTGTACATCACAAAATTATCATTTATAGCCGTCAGTAACGGCTATTCTGGCAACATAAAACATCGGACATAATCCATGACCCATAATGAACATATCTACAAATTTTCAGAAACATCGGCCCAACAGTTTTACCTGGTGCGAGTGGAACACATTTTGACCATGGACGGACACACACACACACACACACACACACACACACACACACACACACACACACCACACACACACACACACATGCCATCAACATTAACGTATTGCCTTCATGTGACTACCGTTTCCTTTCATATTCAATCCAATGATGCGTGTCTGTCTGCATTTCTTCGTTCCTATTGTAAAGTACTCCCTGTTCTGTAAGAACTGGGAGTACAAAAAGGAAAGGAGAAAGTGGTTTGGGTGTTTGCTGATAAGACTAATAACGAAATACTTATGACAAAAACTATTGCCTCTGTCTTGACAGCTGCTACTTTTTTTTTATCAACTTATTTTTGTTCTTTGTGAAATTTAAGAGGAGAAGAACTCAACCATGAAGTGGTGTGAAATGGAACACTTGATGAATGTGTAAATTCCCAACCTGATAACTGCTTTTTGGTTTGTCTACCTCGCCATTCCTACCACCCACTTGGAACTTCTAACAAGACAGTTTATACCATAACGAAAAAAAATCTTTCGTCAAATTGCCCTAGATATTTACCTTCTAAATCGCACGAAAAAGCACACGATTGTTTCTCAGAGTTTCACCATTCAGGTCTTTGATCATTATTATATCAAATTCCGTATGATTCAGTGTGAACGATCCTTAATATCAACACACAATGATCAATATGCTTCTCCATTTATCCCTTTCTGGGGTAGTGAGGATTCAAACACTAGCAAATGGTTATTTGATTGAATATGAAAGAAAACAGTAGTCACATGAACGCATTGCGTTAATGTTGATGACGATACCTATGTCTATTAACCAGAAAAGTATTTCAACCACAAGTAGGCCTTTTCAAGGTAGCTTGCTTACTTTTATGAATGAAGACATTTTCTCGAGCGCTAACCAA
>JADBJO010002104.1:32500-35000 GCA_016801955.1 Conus betulinus
GCGTGTGTGACTCAACATTATTCTCTCTCACAGATCTGGCTGAATCACAGAGACAGAAGAATAGGTCTTTTACCAAAATCATTGTCTTCTTTGAGCGAGCATAGAGACCCCCCCCCCCCCCCCCCCCAACCCACCCCAACTTTTCCTGTCCTTCCTCTTTCTCTTCCCTTTGTCACGCTGCCGTCTTGGCTCGCACACGTCCGGTTCCTTGGGGAGAGGAATCACATAGAGAGGAGAGGACAGGAGACGGAGGGAGCGAAGCACAACAGGAATGAAGGTTGACAGAGTTCCGTGTGTACTGCTACACTGGCTCCTAATGAAACTCGTCCTGCCACTATTACCCATCTAGGAGTCCGCAACGCTAACCACTTCACCACGGCAGTTCGTTGCGACGGAATTTTGATGTCATCTTGCTACCAGACAAACCAGCCAACAGATGTGGCTGATGACATAATCACCTGGATGAAGGTATTAAGAAACGCCTGGATCCCTCATCGGGCTTCAGGACTGGACTGGGCATGCGCCAACGGTGGCAGAACTAGGCCGCCATCACGCCGATTGCTGTGTCATCTCTCAGTGACGTGTCGTCCCTGGGGAATGCTGATCTAAGAGAGGTCTCCCACTCTTGTGTGGTATATGTCTGTCTGGTCACAGAATGATTGTTTGTGTGAGCAGGGACTGGAGGTGTCTTGTTTTCTAGATCACGAACAGTTTCTTCCGTGATACTAACAATCACGCACACACACACACACACACACACACACACACACACACACACACACACACACACACACACACACACACACACACACACACAGGCACACCCACAGGCACACCCACACATACACACACAGACACATACACTCACACACACACGCACGCACGCACGCAGTTATGCACACGTACAAACACACAGTCACACGCACACATCACACACACACACACACACACACACACACACACACACACACACACACACACACACACACACACACACACACACACACACTCATACATACACACGCGCGCGCGTGCGCGCGCGCACGCACGCGCATGCGCACGCACACACACACACATACACACATAAACACACACACACACACACACACACACACACACACACACACACACACACACACACAAGACAGAGACCAGAGAGAGAGAGAGAGAGAGAGAGAGAGAGAAGAGAGAGAGAGAGACGCACACAGAGGCAGAGAGAGAGAGAGAGAGAGAGGAGAGAGAGAGAGAGAGAGAGAGAGAGAGAGAGAGAGAGAGAGAGAGAGAGAGAGGGAACAGAGAGACACTTTGATATCTTATTGTCATTACCAAATAGGTTGTTTGACAAGGGGAGGGGGGGGGGGGGTAACAGAATAATAACAATAATAACATTTCCCTCTTCCTTTCCTGCAAACAGATGGTACACATTCATCCTCAGTGTGTATCAAATCAAAGTTTACATTAACAAGTAAATCATAACATTTTCTTATGTCCTCAAACACAGGACTAATGCAGTAACGTTTCTTTAAAAAGCGTTAGACTGACTCGACCATCCACTCAATCAAATGATGACATTGTATCTTACTCATCTCTTCCACATGCGATGAATGATATTATTCATTCATATATCTCTTATAATGCATGTCTTAAATTTCACTATCCCTCGTCTGTCTAATTTTCAATGCTACCGCGATAAATTTCGCAACTGGTTTAATTACAAATTCATCATCTGATGATGACACGACTGCGACCTCTTGTCTTTTTTCGCTATATCTAACTGAAAAAATGAACAATTTGTTCGCACTTTCATTGTAAGCAGTACAGTGGAACAGAAAAAATGTTCATTGTCATCAGTAATGTGTCTACAATCAGGACAAGGTGATTCTGTGGATGTTTCACATTCATACCATCTTTTGTTCACATTTAAGCCTAAAGTTCGCAACCTGAATCTTTTGTGATTTATTCTGTACCATTTATCTGTTATGACATTGGGAAACTTTTCAGAATGAAAACACATCTTAAATGAGAAAAAAAAACAACAGTGATGTTTTTCTTTACTTTCGATATCTAAGTGCTAATTCTGTTTAAAAGAACACATAAGCCTGTCTTTAAATTCCGCAGTGCACATACACATGCAGAGAGAGAGAGAGAGAGAGAGAGAGAGAGAGAGAGAGAGAGAGAGAGAGAGAGAGGAGAGAGAGAGAGAGAGAGAGAGAGAGAGACAGACAGACAGACAGACAGACAGACAGACAGACAGACAGACAGACAGACACAGACAAAAACGGAGGAATGGAATTCACAGTTTGACATAATCATGCAGCACCGTTTACAGCGACAGAAATCTGGAAACACCAAAGGTTGGAATTATGTTGCAACATTTCCAAAAGCAGAGAACCTGAAAGCGGTTTTTAAGGACTAGCTTTTTTTCAGGAGTGCAACATTTCTGTTATTTTGTCCTATTTCGTCTGGGTCCAATTAGGTGGGAACCCTGCCTTTAGTGCAC
>JADBJO010002104.1:42500-52500 GCA_016801955.1 Conus betulinus
GTCCGATCGATCAGACCAGTTTCACAGAACAATAATTTTGATGAACTGCAAGCAAGCGTACGTCATTTAAACGAATTTAGAAATGCGAATGTGCTGTGTTTTTCTGAAACCTGGCTGAGCGAAGAAATAACAGACGACATTTTAGCTTTGGACGGATTTGGTTTGCCACTGAGAATGGACAGAGACAAGCGCGTGACAGAGAAATCAAGGGGGGGGGGGGAGGGATGTGTATGTACGTGAGCGAGAAGTGGTGTAACAGTGAGAACGTTAAAGTGCGTCGTCAAGTGTGTGACGCGTGACGTGGAACTTTTAGCAGTGTCACTGCGACCGAAATACCTGCCACGTGAGTTCGGACAGCTCTTCATGACTGTTGTTTACGTGCCACCATCCGCAAATACTGTACGTGCAGCCGCAGAAATCACGGACTCTGTTCACGCTCTGCAGGCCATGTCCCCCGACGCACCGTGCTTTATCCTCGGAGATTTTAATGACTGTGACCTCAATTCAAACCTGCCTTCTTTTAAAAACAGTATGTGTCATGTTTTACAAGAAAGGATAAAATACTTGATTTATGCTACTGTAATATACCATCTGCATACAAGTGTGTTCAGCTCCCCCCTGTTGGTCAGTCTAATCACAATGCCATTCATCTCTTGCCAGCTTACAGACCAAAAGTGAAAAAACACAACCTATCACTAAAAAGCAAGTGCAGTGTTGGACACAAGAAAGTGTTGATGAATTACAGGCTTGTTTTGAATGTACAGATTGGAATTTGTTTTTGAATTCTAGTTTTGACATTAACGAAGCCACCGATGTTATTTCCAGCTACATTTCTTTCTGTGAACACATGATTGTACCTACTAAAACTATCAAAATATTCCCCCAACAACAAACCTTGGGTTACAAAATCTCTGAAAATAACTCTAAATGAGAAAAAAAGAGCTTTTCAATCAGGCAATAAAAGCGATCGTAAGGTTGTACAAAAGAAACTGCAAACGGAGATTGAAGAATCAAAGAGAGCTTACAAGAGAAAAGTTGAAAACATGTTCCAGAATGGAAATATGCGAGAGATGCATGGAAAGGAATAGGTTTTATCAGGTTCAGGAAAATGTTCAAACCAAAATATTAGTAACAAAAAAACAGCAAAAGAACAGAAGCAATTTGCAGAAAAGCTGAACGATTTTTACTGTAGATTTGATGATGAAAGATTTTAGTAAAGAATAAAGGAAGTGAAGGAAGAACTCCAAAGTAATGTTAAAAACGATGTTGATGGAAGTGATTCTGTTGTGATTGAGGAAAATGATGTTCAGTTCAGTTGTTTTTCAAAACGTTTAAATGTGAGAAAGGCAATGGGCCCTGATAATATCTGTGGAAAATTGTTGAAGGTGTGTGCTTCTCAGCTCTCCTATGTTTACAGTCGTTTGTTTACCTGGTCACTTAGAGAATGTATAATTCCTGTTTCTATGGAAAAAATGCCACTGTATGTCCTGTTCCCAAAAAACGCAAACCAAGCTGTTTAAATGATTACCGACCAGTTGCCCTCACATCTGTTGCAATGAAATGTCTTGAAAGAATTGTCCTCGGTTATGTTTTAAAAGATACTACACAGTACCAAGACCCGTTTCAGTTCGCATACCAACAGAACAGATCAACAGATGATGCCACACTCACACTTCTCCATCATGCTTTTTCACACCTCGAAAAACCTGCCTCCTTTGTACGCATTCTCTTTATTGATTTCTCATCAGCATTCAACACCATACAACCACATCTGATGGCAAAGAAACTCATTAACATAAATGTGGGTAACAAGCTCATTCTTTGGATAATTGATTTTTTCTTACACAGAGGACACAGTCTGTTCGATATCAAAGTGTTTTTCGTCTTCCAGAGTCATTTCAACTGGCGCACCCCAGGGTACTGTTTTATCACCAGTGCTTTTTACTCTGTACACAAATGATTGTTCAGGAAGTGATTCAACTTTGTACATTAAATATTCAGATGACTCAGCACTTGTGGATCTTTCCAACTCTGATTCTGTTTTTACTTCAAGGAGGTTCAAAGATTTGTTGACTGGTGCGATCATAACTATCTTGATCTGAATGTAACAAAAACGAAAGAAATGTTGATTGATTTTAGAAAGAATCCAAAAGCTGTACCACCACTTTTTATCAAAGGTGCTGAAGTAGAACGTGTTGAATTTGAATCATACAAATATTTAGGAACTTTTTATAGATAATAAGCTGAATTTTAAATCCCATGTTGAGTATGTCCACAAAAAATGTCAAACCAGATTATATTGTCTTCGCAAGCTGCGATCATTTCATGTGAATACTGACATTCATTCTTCGGCATTTTATTCATGCTTCTTGGAATCTGTTCTAACTTTCTCATATTGTTGTGTGTTGGTATGGTGGGTTGACTGTGAAGAGCAGAAATGTGCTTGAGAAAGTGGTGAACGTGGGAGGAAAAATCGTTGGTGGTGAGAGACAAAAAGTCTGAGTGAGCTATACAGGTGCCGTGTTGTTTGTAAAGCGAAGAAGATTACGTGTGACCACCCACGTTCTTGCAAATCAGTATGACCTTCTTCAGTCAGTCAGGACGAAGATATCGATCGGTTAAATGCAGAAGTGTCAGATTTAAACAAAGTTTTATTCCCCTGTCCATTGATTTCATGAACTGAGAAGATGTTTAATTGAAGTCCAAATTCCTCTATATGAATGTATGTCATATGTGAGAAAATGGTAATGTGGCTAAATTATTGTTTTTATTTGCTGTGAATGTGTGTGACCACAATTGACTTGACTTAAAAAACAATGAATAATAATAATAATAATAATGATAACAATAATAATAATAATGATAACAACAATAATAATAATGACTTGGTAAGGATTAAGAGAGAGAGAGAGAGAGAGAGAGAGAGAGAGAGAGAGAGAGAGAGAGAGATCAGGGCGTTAGATTATAAATATAAAATCTTCACTAGCAGTATGTGAGAACCATCGTAGACCATCTACAAACGAGATTCATTTATATCACCTGCTTAGAAGGTTTCGCTTTTGCTGATTCAGACTCATCAGCAAGACAGCTATCTATATCTAGCTAGCTAGCTAGCTAGCTAGATAGGCAGATAGAAAGATAAATAGATAATTAGACAGATAGATAGGTAGATAGATGGATAGATTTAAAGACAGAGAGACAGACGTAGACAGACATGAATACCCTTTCCATAGCTGTGAGAGACAAGTCTGATGTCTACTAAAAATGTGTTGAGTAAAGTCTTTTTTCCCACATGCGCCGGCAAGAAGTCCGTGCCAGCAACATACCATGAATTAGTGTTGGCTCACCAGATTGAGTCCTGTCTGTTTTGTGCCTATTCACGTTGTCTAACCACCCCTCCTTCTCTAAGCCCAATGCCCATCCCACCGACAATGGCAGAGAATGTTAGTGAAGCAAGGTGTTCACCATTTTCTTTCCCATCAGGCCTTTGGCTTTCCATTCTCTTCAATGACTACATGGAGGGTTGTGGGATCTGGTGACGGCTCATAGTCATGTTCCCATGGACGGCTAACAACTCAGCCACACTGTTTACTGCCCAGCTGACATCAGAATGAACACATGTCAAAACCAGAATCACTCTGCACAAACTAGAATCCACGTTTGAAATCTCTGACCATCTCATACTTCAGAATCTAAAAGATCAGTCAAACAACGTTATTACGGTCCACACATTGTCATAACCAAGGCACGAAGCTTGCGGACCGATCCAAGTTTGTAGAAATTGTTCCCCTTGGACAGAATGGGATGAGTCTGCAGTCAAAGTTTCCGGGTAGCAGTCTCTTTGCCTTTCTTTTGTGAGGGTTCGTTTCTTTCATGCCTTCTTATTTCTGTCTCCCCTATTCCCTACCGCCATCCCTGACCCTTTTCCTTCCCATCTCTTTCTCTCTGTCTCTCTCTGTCTCTGTCTCTCTCACTCCCACCTATCCCCCCACCTCTCTCTCTCTCTCTCTCTCTCTCTCTCTCTCTCTCTCTCTCTCTCTCTCTCTCTACTACTTCCAACATGAAATTCACCATCTGCAAAATATTGATGCCGCAGCAATGAAGCACTGACCACACTGTCTGAGAATGCATTACACACACACACACACACGCACACACCACACACACACACACACACACACACACACACACACACACACACACACACACCACACAGAGAGAGAGAGAGAGAGAGAGAGAGAGAGAGAGAGAGAGAGAGAGAGAGAGAGAGAGAGAGAGAGAGAGAGGACTTGTGAGGCAATTTGATGATGTGTATAAGAATATTTGATGAGTAAAGTCTGCGCTTTTAATGAAGCAAAGACTGCTTGCTACGGATGCCATCACTAATTACAGTTGAGTTTCCAAATTAGGACATGTCTCTGTTTGTGCCATTACATTAACTGCCCCTCACCCCATCCCTTATTCCACCTCGGGCTCACTGTCTCTCTCCATCCCTCCTACAATGGCAGACCGTGTTGTAGAGGAAACTGCCGGCCATTTTCTTTCCCATCGATCATTTCGTTTTACACTGCTATTAATGTATATTTGATGCACTGTGCCATCCTGTTGTCTACATAGACTACTGAAAATCAAAGACATGTCGTCAAGTTTGGCGAAGAGGCGACATTTAGGCTGGGTGAATGTGAGACGACGACAACTGCACTGTGCCATATAATATCCAGATCTGAAATCTCAAACAACGTGAAATGCCTGCACGTTAGAGGCCAGCTGGAAACGACGATAGTATAGTTTGCACGTTATCATCATCGCTACACTGGGCCTGCAGACAAATCGTTCAGACTTGATTGACACCCGGGTGATGTTGTTTCCCATGCCTCATTCTCATACAAGAGATGGTGCACAGACACACAGACACACACACACACACACACACACACACACACACACACACACACACACACAGAGAGAGAGAGAGAGAGAGAGAGAGAGAGAGAGAGAGAGAGAGGAGAGGAGAATCAGATCAGATGATTTTTTAATGTATTCGTAGTTGGCCATGACCCCTAGCAAAGGGGTGTGTAAACATATACAGCACAATAATTATAAACAATTATAATGTGTAATGAAACAAAAAGCAGATCGTTGTCACATGTTCAAGAAGAATACTTAAGAGAGAGAGAGAGAGAGAGAGAGAGAGAGAGAGAGAGAGAGAGAGAGAGACAGACAGACAGACAGACAGACAGACAGACAGACAGACAGACAGACAGACAGACAGAGAAGGGGAGGGGGGCAAACAAACAGAAATCTATTGTCATGGTGAACGGTTGAGAGGTTAGACTTCACTTGAATCAAGTCGGTTTTGAAGCCAAATACAAAGGAATATTTACAGATCGAGTATGGAAGAGTTACTGACAGTTTGCTTCATTATGAAAATGCTTGGTGGTAAAAGTACTACTGACCATTTGTGTTTGTCCATCGGGGATATTGGGTTTTTGGGAGCAGGTGTAGACCTCTATGATAGGCGTACATTTTTGGACATTATTGTCACTGCTTTGCTTGTGTTATGGGGGCACATTTGAAGACTGGAACTCCTAAATTGATTGTTATCCCTGAATGGAGGCATCTGGAAAAGTATTGCTAATCGTTTAAGTTTTTGAATATCTATATATTTCTCAAGCTGGATTATATCATGAGTGGAAAGATTTGTAAAGTCTTGCATGTAGCCTCCAATCCTTGGTGTCATTTTGACCACCTTCACATTGACTGACCATTCTTGAAAAAGAAAGTTTCAGTTTATATGGACCTTCGTGCCTTGCATTTGTCAACACCTCGGCATCGACTTCCCATGCGATGACTTGAGTCGGATAATTCAGTGTCGGCAGGTTCAAACAGGCTGCCTTCAGACTGATCTGTTAGAAAGCATTCTTCCAGGAAAAAGCTCACTCACCATTGGCCCATCAGAGCAGTGCCGTCAGTAGGGAGCTTAGCAGGCCTGTACTTAGTACGCTGAACAAAAAACAGGCATTATTAAAATCATCAATGCGACTCAGTGGTAGTGCTGTGTCTTCTCTCTGGTGGTGGTCTTAAGACTGCTGGATATTGTTACTTTAAGGTGCACTGTTGGTGCTTGGAATACAAGGAAAATGCTTCTGAATATAGTGATGAATGAGCGTGTGAGGGCTAGGAGTGAAGGTGAGTGGACTGGGGGGGGGGGGGGGGGGGGTTAGGCCGAGAGGGATTGGTCTGGGAAGGATGAACAGGCATTAAGACAACATAGAATACCAGACATTCGAGCAAAAGTTGCTGACAGGATCTGTACTCTTTCCTCTCTCTTCCCCAGCCTCTGGCCACAAACCGCATCATGTCTTCAACCAGCTCTGACGTCCTCCTTCCCACCGTCATGTTTTCCCTCCAACTGTCTACAGACATTGACAGCATTGGAGTCTGCAGAGAGGAGGGCGTCAGTCACAAAGGGGCAGAGGGAAAGGGGATTGTCATTATGTCAGCGTTGGATGGGTGCCAGGGGTATGGTGCGATGAGAATAGGGGCGGGGTGGAATAAAAGGTAAGGAGTAGGGGAGATGGAAGGTCTTGCTTTTCATCATGCTGCCCTCTCTCTCTCTCTCTCTCTTTGATCTTGAACCATACTTACGTCTAGGTTTGGGCAGATTTGTTCGATACATTCTAACAACATTTTGATTTGGAATGTCCGATTTATCAGTGCATAGTTCAAGATATAAGAGAAATGATGAACGTGGAACACAAATGTCCGTTGTGTAGATCTACTACTGATGATGAGATTCACTTTGTTTTTTGCTGCCCTGTGTTAGATGATTTGAGACACAGTTTAATCAATCCAAAATATTATAACAAGCCCAGTGATTACAAATTAACTTTACTTTTAGCATCACAAAACGAACAGAACGTTAGAAACTTTGCTATGTATCTTTATAAAGCCTTCAAGAGAAAAGAGAAATTATTCTATCTTGAACCACCAAATTTGCATGTCCTTTGAAGGCAATTTCAGTGCATGATATCGTGCACGAAGTAGTGTAATGTTGTTCTTTTTCATTTTCTCTTTGTTTCCTCTGAACATTAGTGAAACGTTTCCATGTCGTCTTTTGATTTAGTTTTGAAGCAGATGATGGATTGACACTATCATCTAAATTTGTCTTGTTATATTGATCATTAATGTTCACACCTCAAATGAGGCTTCGGCCTTACTGAATGAAGTGTTCTGTTTCTGTTCTGTTCTCTCTCTCTCTCGTTCTGTCTCTCTCTCTCTCTCTCTCTCTCTCTCTCTCTCTCTCTCTCTCTCTCTCTCTCTCTCTCTCTCTCTCTCTGTGTGTGTCTGTGTGTGTGTGTGTGTGTGTGTGTGTGTGTGTGTGTGTGTGTGTGTGGGTGTGTTTGGTTTGTTTGCTTGTGTTTGTTACGCATTTTTCAACTTTCAAAAACACAGTAAACTTTTCGTTTTAACAGTTCTTTGGATGTTTTAAGACAGACAGACAGAGAGAGAGAGAGAGAGAGAGAGAGAGAGAGAGAGAGAGAGAGAGAGAGAGAGATTTACATAATCAGAACAGTTCCACAGCTAAAGATATCAAGAGGTACCAGTCCTCCGAATCTTACCAGAATGCTTTTAATGGCAGAAAAATCTGGAACCGTATGCAGAAACTAATCTTCTACAGAATAATTTCTTCTGCTCTCATCTCTTGGGTCCACATAGCTCGGATATCCCATCTCTTTGAACACCAGCTCAGTTTACCTTGTTCATCTTGGGCACTGCGCTCAGCTGCTTGGGCGCGCTGCCAGGAAAGTGTCGCTCCTGAAACTAGGTCCACAATCTCCCACCGTGTGCACGAACTTCGTGTCATTTCGATTTCACGGATGGGAAAAAAGCATGTAGGGCCTGACACTGATATTGGATCTGTCACGTATTTAAAGCAAACGGGAAGAATGGGAGACAGGGCCAGCAACAGGCTGTGGACAGGCGAGTTGGAACATATGCTTTGTTGCAGGAAAATCGGAGGGAAGGTGGAGTGGTGGGGAGAGGGGGTTTGGAGAACTGGGGGGAGGTAAGGTCGATGAAGGGAACCTGGTCTCCTCTCCTTCTAAGTGATTTTGATCTGGGATATTCTCCATTTTAGCTCTGTCTTGCAGCTGATAAAAAAGCATGGCTAGAAACCCAGTGTGCATTATATCATTCTCTCAGTCCCTGCAAACTTGATGAAGCAAACTCTGCAATCACAATATTTCTTTCTTCTGTTTGTAGTCACTCTGCGTGACTTGCTGAAGAAGGCTAAATGGTAATATCACAGCACTGTGTTCTATTCTACAAATGCATGTCACAGCAGATTTCTCTGTTTAAAGTTCGGGCTACTCTTCCCAGAGAGAACTTGTATCCATGGATCAGGGCCTCTGACTTTTTTTTATGTTTTCGGGTATCTCTCAGTGTGGTTCCCCTTTGAATTGTCAATTCAATTCTTCGTTGCTCAGAGCTCTTCATTGGGCCTTAAAAACTTCCTGAAGAGTTGCCTTCACTTTATCAATTCGTCCAAAAAGTTCGTAACCATATCACTCACACAATTATTTAAAATCTCGCGAAGAGCAGGAGAAAACCATCGTTCATCATGAGCTTTGAACGATGGACGTGCATTCATGTTCTTTTCCGAGCTATTGTATTATCCATCATGAAAATCATGTATACACCTTCCCAGAAGCAAGTAATAAGAAATAGGACCTGTGAGTAAGCATGAGATAGATTTGATAACATTCGAGCAGTATTTGTAGGTTTGAGATCTGTTCCCGAGAAGAGCGGTCGTGGGTTTGCTGGAAATGAATCATGTGATGAGCTGCCTTCTTTAGTGCCCCATTTTTTTCTTGGTGGAAGAGGACAGTTTCCCTAACATTTTTGAACCCTAAGTGTTGCTACTCTTACGCCACTCATTCCAGCTATCATATACACTGTATCGGGGCTCACCAAACTGCAGGGCAATCATCACAGAACTAATGATTTAGGACAGTCATGAGGCTACCGTACAGTGGAGGCACTGCATTACTGCTGGGCTGTTCAGTGGTAAGGAACGTGTCTGTTTTGCACATTCAAGCATTATGTGCTTTGCTGACGTACTTGTCTCCAGCATGAACTAAAAAAAAATGTATGCTAGTATTCCAGAGGCGTGCTATAAGAACATTTTCAAAATATGCACGGCACGTCACGATTCCACTAGTCGCTCTGCGTCTCTGTTATGTTGCTGACACCCCACCCTTTAAAAAAAAAAAAAAAAAAACAACTTTGACCTCTTGTAAGTAAGATGAATGGGTGATCAAAGTCTGCCAAATCTGAAAAAGGAAATTTAAAAAAAAAAATATTGGTGACCAAAACAACATACTAAGTCCCTAAAGCTGCCGATTTTTTTTTTTTCTTTTTTTGCTCATTGGCGTAGTTTCTTGAGAATAATGGGAAGAAATAAATCGATGAAATAGAAGTGTGGAATACATGACAAGTTAACAATGTTCAACAAGATCATTGTTGCATTGTTTCACGGACCCCACCCTCCCATTCTCCTCCCACTCCAGCTAGCGCTTGTCTTAAAAAAAAAGACAATTATACCCTATATCAAAATCTCTTTCTTAAACAATCCTTTAGCTGAAAATATTGAAAAAAGAAAATCATTGTTTTTCGACTGTTAAACACACACCTTGTTCAAATTTTGACAAGGGAGTATAAACTATCCCTGTTTATCACAATGGTTCCATGGCAACTGGTTGCTTGCTTCCTTTTGCTTATGTATTCGTTTATTTCTTTATAATTAATCTGTTTATTTACATACTGGTTAATCTATCTATAAAATGACTGTATGTCTTTCCTTTTCCTTTCCAATAGAATAGGCCGTATTAGACATTGGGGATTCAAAATGAAAAGTGCATATATGCTTACCTATCATCCTCAGAAATAAGCTTGATTTGTCTTGCTTGTCAAGCGTATGATTTTTAAACCCTGAACA
>JADBJO010002104.1:57500-60000 GCA_016801955.1 Conus betulinus
TTCCTCCACTATTCTCGCTCCAATCAATACAAAATAAAACTTACTGTGAATAGCACGTCTGGAAGTCTTCCAACTTGACCTCAAATACCAACTTAATGAAACATAACAAGAAGAGTGTTTAGAGAGAGAAATCGTTTTGAAATAACTTCAGGATTTAATTGACAACGCACACGTATGCATGCGCGGTTGAGTGCGTACATTTAAACACACACGCACACGCACACACGCACACACACACACACACACACACACACACACACACACACACACACACACACACACACACACACACACACACACACACACAACACACACATCTCTCTCACTCTCTCTCTCTCTCTCTCTCTCTCTCTCTCTCTCTCTCTCTCTCTCTCTCTCTCTCTCTCTCTCTCTCACACACACACACATCTTTGTATTTGTCGGACTTGATTCAAGTTTGAAAGGCTGAGCCAGTCTTGAATAAAAGTTACTTTTTTTTTTATTCATTTATCCAGTTCTTGTAGATGTGTTTTGGTACAGGGGTTTATGGGCAAGCTTGGAGCATACCTTTTGGGGATGTTTCCTTGTTTGTTCTGTGTGCTCTGTGCTGTCATGTCTGCTTGGCGATTCGGTGTCATAAGCAGCATATATACCTTTGGAGTTATGTTTCCTTGTGGGAGCAAGAGTTACCCTACTTGTTTATACCGTTTTTCATTTACTGCTCCCTGCCTCATTTCATACTTAATGCCATTAAAAGGCTTACAGCAAGCAGAAACACGACAGAAGGGAAATGCCACAACGCTCAGCCACCCCCGACCCCCCCCTCTCCTCCTCTCTCTCTCTCTCTCTCTCTCTCTCTCTCTCTCTCTCTCTCTCTCTCTCTCTCTCTCTCTCTCTCTGTATGTGATCTCTTTTGTTTCTATTTCGAATCACGGATTTGCTTATAGTGTTTGCAGGTTTTTAATTTCATTAAGAGACAGTTATTACATTGCCATAATCATTCTATAATGCCAGAGCTACGTATATAATGAAATGTCGATCCTCAGAATCTCACGGAAATGTTTCCGGTAGCAAAAACTCTGGGTCTCTATGCAGAAATTCGCCTTTTCGCGAAGAATAGCTAACGTCGATGATTCTATCCCCGTCCCTTCTGACTAGTTCTGATACCCCATATTTCAGAACGAAAGTTCGGCTGAACTTTCTCATAGTGTGCGCGCTGCGCTGAACTGCTAGCGCGTGCTGTCAGCATAGTGTTGGTGGTAGTGTCCCTTTGAAATTAGGTTCACGACGTCACGCCTCGTGCACGTGCTCGGTGTGACATCGATTTCACAGATGAGGTGGCAGAGTGGTTAAGACGTTCGCCTGCCAATTCAACGTGTGAGAAGTGCGTGGGTTCGAGCCCTGCTTTTCTCGCCCTTTCTTTCCCAGTTTGAATGACAAATCGAACTGAACGTCAAGTCCATCGGATGGGGACTATAAGCGAGTCGGACCCGTGTGCCTTCCTGGCCCCCTGCACACGTTAAAGAACCCACGGCAGCTGAAAATCGAAAAGAGCAGGGGGGTTCCCCGCTGCCCTGGTAAAATCGATGTAGATTGAAGATAGCGGCCTGGTATTTCTTACCAAGCCACAAAATTGTCACTTACTGTTATCGTGTGCCGTCGTGTACCGGTGGAAATGGAGGACACGTATAAACATCGCATGTATCCTATGTGAGAAACTGGATAAATAAATGAGATAAATGAAAGTGAGTGACTGGTATTTGAATGGTACGGGAAACGACTGAATGAGCGCCAGTAGGCTGCTCTTCGGCCGGCTCTACCTGGGTAGGCAGCCCGTTGAGTGAGTGAGGTAGTGCGTTTATTGTAAAGCGCTTAGAGCTTGGTCTGCGACCGAGGATAGGCGCTATATAAATACCCAATATAATAATAATGATGGAAGCATTTGTTTTTCCCTGCTTTAGTGGTCATTCTTGACGTTCTCTACCATCTTATACAGAAGTGACACGTTTCATAGCTGGATCGGGCAAGGCTGTGTCATTCTCTCAGTCCCTGTAAAAGTGATGAAAGTTTCGTTGTCAAGTCATTTTGGGGAGGTCAGTAGTCCTTTCCTCAGTTTGCAGTCATTCGACCTGGTTTGAGAAAGAAGGTCGAATCACGGTAACACTGCATGAACGTTTCTTGCATAAATGTGCAATAAAATCAGTAGGTTGTCTGTTTAAAAATCGAGCTGCTCTTCACTAGGAGAGCTTGTATCTATGGTGCAGGGCCTTTTCTTTTCTTTTTTTTCTTCTTTTTTTTTTTTTTTTAAACCAAATTGTAATCAGATAAGTTCAGAAGTTAAAGGTGCACCAAAGGAGGACTGTGTGCCTACTTCAACACATAAGTGACACACATCCGTAGGATGCAAAAAAAAACACACACACACAAACATTCCTTGTAACTTCAGCCAGTAAAAATATTACAGCGAACCTACCATCCAAACAGTTTACTGTTCACGATTAACCGCGCGCGCGTGTGTGTG
>JADBJO010002104.1:65000-67500 GCA_016801955.1 Conus betulinus
CAGAACTCGCGAGTGAGACTTTTCCTACATCCTGCCTCACATGTTTCTCTGTGAAATTTGTCATGGTCATATTTCATGTCAGCACACAAGAGGAAATTAGAAAAGACGTGAGTTCCGGTTTTCTCTAGCAAATCAGTCCGTATATGCAACACCTCACTTGCTTAACCACCAAACCAGAGAGAGAGAGAGAGAGAGAGAGAGAGAGAGAGAGAGAGAGAGTCGTGTGTCCATGGTCCGATTAAAACAAGTCATCTTATGGGTGACCATAAAGGAATATGTCAAGTGTCATGTCACATACACTTTATAAGCCATGCATCGTATGAAGATGAAACTAGATATAACAAAACACGTGACCTCCGCCACCCTTCCACTGATTCCTGTTCACTCCTCATCCCCCAACCCAACCCCGTTCATTCCAGTCAAGACTTTGGATTTCCCAAGTGCGCCCACTCGTGGTGCTGCGATGTCAGTCACGGGGCTTCCGGAAGCCGCCCCAGGACAGATGGGAATTAACACGATGCTCCGCTTTCACTGTGTGGGTGGGTGGGTGAATTTTAAAGCGCTGATGATAGGGACTTTTATTTTCTCCCTCAGAGTCTTCTATCATGACTACAGAATGATTGCCTTGGATAGCCTCTATATTCGTGCTGTTGTATTTGGGTATGTTTTTTCAGTCTCTCTCTCTCTCTCTCTCTCTCTGCTTTTTTATTGTTATGGAAGCATTTGTAAAAGTGTTAGATACATTTTTGAGTCAATGTGTTCAACATCTGTATATCTCTCAAGCCAGAATAGGTCATGAAGGGCAACGCACAGTGCTGTCTTGCCTGTAGTTCAGACCAGAATGATAATCCGTGCCCTCACTTTAACCAGCTTCTTAATCATGACCCTTTTTTAATAGAGAAAACACTTTCAGTTTATATTTAACTTCAAGTTTTCCTGTCATAGTGAACTTGTCAACTGATTTACCATGCTTTGAAAAAAAAAAAAACCTGGTGTTGGCAGGTTCAAACAGGTTGCCTTCACACTGGGCCGATCAAAAGTGTTCTTCTAAAGGAACAAGCTCACTCACTGTGGTCTCCATCTGAGCTATGTCATCAGTAAAGAGCTCAGCAGGCCCTGTACTTTACATGTTGGACAAACACAGGCACCGTTTAACACCATCAAAGTGACAAGGTACCAGTGCAATTGCTGGTGGCCTGAATACAACTCAAAGTTTTAACTCTTGCGCTGCTATGCTTGGACTCCAACAGAAATACTTTAGATGTGTTGGCAAATCAGTGTGTGTGTTTGGTGGTGGTGGTGGTGGTGGGGGGGGGGGGGGACAAGAGAGGAGATGAGTGATGGCAGAAGAATTGGGTGGGAAGAGAGTACTAAGCATTGAGCGGACACAGAACGCCAGACAATAAAAACAAAACTTGTTGACAGGACTTGTACCGTTTGCTTCTGCACCCCCCCCCCCCCCCCCCACACACACACTCTTACCACAACCAGTATCCTATCTTCTTCTAGCTTCTGCTTACCCTTTTCACCATCATGCTATCACTCCAACTTTCCACGGGCTCTGACATGGTAGGGGGCTACAGAGTGCGAGGCGTCAGTCACAAGGGAAAGGGTGAAAGGAGCTTGTCGATATGTCAGCGTTGGTGGGTGGGTAGGGGGGGGGGGGGGGGGGGGGGGAGCGTGGCGGGAGCGGGGTAGAATGAGAGTTTAAGGTAGGGGAGATGGGAGAGTGTTTGCTTTGCTGCCTTGCTCGCTTCCTACTCTCTCTCTCTTCTCTCTCGGTGTGTGTGTGTGTGTGTGTGTGTGTGTGTGTGTGTGTGTGTGTTGCTTGTTTTTTGTTTTGTTTTTGTTTGAAATATAACTTCGTCTTTCGTTTTTTTTTTCATTTACTTTAAGATTATAGAACGAACGAGAGAGAGAGAGAGAGAGAGAGAGAGAGAGAGAGAGAGAGAGAGAGAGGGTGGGGGTGGCGGTTAATTTGGCATAGTCATACCTTTCTCCCAAAGCCACAGATGTCAAGAGGTCTCAGTCCTCAGAGTCTCAGGTTCATATATATTTCTGTCAGCGGAAAATCTGGAGGTCTGTTGAGATTCTAGCTTTTACTCCGATCTGTTCCGGGTCTCCATCTAGCGCCAATATTCTGTTTCTTTTAGAACAACAGCTCGGTTTATATTTCCCATCGTGAATGCTGCACTCAGCTGCATGTGCATGCTGTCAGGGAAGTGCTAGACGTGTTACCTTAAACCTGCTTTCATGACGTCACACCCTAAGCACGTGCTCCCGTGGCATCCATTTCATGGATGGAGTATAAACTTGTAGGGCACGGGTCTTCGGTGATATCAGGTTCGTCACTTATTGAGTAAAATGTGTAGAGTGCGGGATGCGGCAAGCAACAGGGTGTTAGCAAGGGAGTTAGATCATATGCATTTGTTGCAGGAGAATCGGGGGAAGCTGGAAGTGGTGGAGAAGAGATAGGGAGGACTGCAGAGAGGTGGGCTGC
>JADBJO010002104.1:70000-72500 GCA_016801955.1 Conus betulinus
GAGTTAAAAAACAAAAAGAAACAAACAAACGAAGAGAGATACAGAAACAGAGACAGAAATAGGAAGTGACAAAGACATTTAATGCATACCACCTGCCGTGGCGAAGTGGTTGGCGGCATGGGCTCCCGTGTGGTTGGTCATGGGTTCGATTCTTATCAGAGCCATCATTTTATTTGTGGGATGTTTCTGGCCCGACCATCTCCTATCCAGTGTTTAGTTCACTATTGGCACATTTCAGTTTTGATCCACTTGTGGCTGCTCTAATCTTCTGAGGGACACTGCGGATGTCTGTATATCTCGGGTCTGATTGACGTCGAGATACAGCATGAAAGTAAGCGTACAGCACAGCCCTATCATGCTGTCTCAAGCCAGAATGGATACTTGTGGCATCGCCTTCAGTACCCTCATCTTCATCGATCAGCATGAAATGGTCTCAAATTTTGCGACCCCCATGCCCTGCTCTCAACGTGGCATGTTTCGACTTCACTTCTACGTCTGTGCACGTGGTAAGGTTCTGTCGGCAGACTCATAGGAAGTGTCTTTGGACAACAGAGGTGGTGGCGCTCTCCGCAGGGAGAGCTCACGCTGGCTCTGTGACCGAGCAATTGTAGTCGTCAATAGCGGGCTTTGTAGGTGATGTCCTTCGTATGCTGAATCAGATCAGGCACCACTGACCGCCACCAAACTGACTCAGCGATAGTTCAGCGTCTCTTCTGGTGGGTTGCCTCATGATTACTTGACATTGGCTGCTCCCTGTGGATTGTCGGTGCCCAACTCTGTGGCAGTGCAAGCCTGGCTGTGCTCAGAACGGAGATCCAGAACGAGCAGCGTGTGTGCAGTGTGCCACAGCAGTGGTGTAGAAGATGAAACATAAAAAGATGAGTTAGTGTATAGTTTTGCATTTGTGGATAGATGGTTATGCTTAAACGTTAAATACATGCATCGAGAGGAACACAGACACAGTGGCGCAAACAGACAGATACACATGTGTGAACATGTCAAGCACTTGTTCGTCAAAAGGGATATGGTGCTGTGACCTCAGTCAAGACTCTGCAAGAAGTAAAGAAGTGACAAAGGAAGTTAACGTGTTGTTCAGATGTGTGTAAAGATGTTAGAAGAGCTATTTTTCTCCCTCCTTCTTGAGTTTTTAGCTTGCCTCTGCTAGCGCGCGTATCGACTGATTTTTCATTAAAAGTTTGTTGAATTTTTTTTTGGTCTATTTCCCTTGGGTAGCAAGTGTGTAATCGGACTGCTGTGAACGTTTTTGGGTGACAGTCTGCTTGTCTTCACTTGTTAGGGTTAATTTCTTTTTATGTCTCCTTACATTTACCATCTGATTCTCAATAGCTGCCCCCCACCCCCCCCCTCTCTCTCTCTCTCTCTCCCTCTCTCTCTCTCTCTCACATGTGTGTGTGAGTGTGTGTGTGTGTGTGTGTGTGTGTGTGTGTGTGTGTGTGTGTGTGTGTGTGTCCTTTTCATTATAATGCTAACACATGTCAGGTTTTCACGAACAATGGTCATTCATGCTTATGGTCATCAAACGTGTCAGGTGTGTTTATTCGTAAAGAAAAAATTGAGGCATAAAGTCTGTCTCCTGTCGACTAGTGGGTAAAGTTAACTTGCCCCACCAAAAGCGATGCCATAAGTAAATGTTGACTTCACAAACTAGATCACCTGTGCCCATTTGCCCATCACCTACCGCTTCACCTTCACATCACTCCCTACGCTGGTAGAACACGTTGATGAAGCAAACTGTCTGGCCTTTTTTGTGTTCTCGTTCCTCTGTATTTTCACCCCCTTCAATGGTGGTTGTTGGATACTTGCATTTGGTGTCACCGCATCCTCGTGTCTTCGTGTATTGAACAAACAAACAAACATAGAAACAATTAAAATTTATTTTTCCTACTGAGACCAACATGACTGGAAGCTGTCAGAAGCTAGAATATAAAGTGCACGTTGAAATCCGAGATGGAAATATCTAATCAAACCAAATTATCGACACTATAAGACCAGTCATTAACAGTAATATAATTTATGTAATAACCTTCTTCAATAAGTCATCAAACCCATGGATAAAGCCTCCAGACACGAGGACTATTTTCTGGTGATGTTCCTCCTCAGCATTTTCGTTATGTCAGTGGACTTGTGCCTTCAGGCATTCTTTCTGGTATTGTTTCTTCTTTAGATCTTGACGGATTGCCATGGGCAGAACTTCCTAACTGCAGGTCATGAAATTGTACACCATGTACACCTCTATGAACGGTTGTGGAGTGAAACACTTATAATGCTGTTCATACCCATGCCTCTGAGGAGTACGAAGAACCCAACCATCAGACTACTTCCTATTATATTGCTGTGTACCAAAGCCCCCCCAGACATGACGGACTTTTGGGGATATTCTCCCTCAAGTCGTTGTGGACTACTGTGGATCAGGCTGTCAGGCATGACTGGGTTTTCATTTTTTTTTCTTCATATATCTACTGGTTGCAGAGGACCCATC
>JADBJO010002104.1:77500-85000 GCA_016801955.1 Conus betulinus
CTGCTTGCAAGGATCTTGCTAGCAGAGCAAAGAGGGATCTGCTTGGCATCATGAAAAAATTATCTTCAATCAATAATAATTCATTGACATTATTTGTTAAAATATTTGATTGTCATGTGCAACCTGCTGTACAGTATGGCTCGGAACTGTGGGGACTCAACAGAGCTGCTTTATTTTCTGAATCTGTGCACTTATTTGCTTTAAAGAAGAATTTTTGGGTGTAAGCATGTGTACACCCAATGATTTAGTTTATGGTGAAACCAATAGATATCCTTTATGTTTAAATTCTGCTGTTCAGTGTATTCGTTATTGGTTTAATTTGCTTCAAATGGATGAGTGTCGCTTACCTCGTAAAGCATATAATATGTTGTTTGAATTAGATAAGAAAGGAAAGCAAAATTGGGTATCGGATGTACGTACATGTTTATACGAATATGGTTTTGGAGAAGTGTGGATGAATCAGGGCGTTGGCAATGTTAAGGGATTTATATGTGTTTTTTCGTCAACGTCTAATTGATTGCACATGGCAAAAATGGCATGATCATGTTCAAAACAGTGAACGATTTAATATGTTTAGGATGTTTTGTAATACACATGAAATAAAAACACACCTTTTGTTGAATATGGATAGTCATTTGAAATATAGAACAACGAGATTTAGGCTGGGGATTTCAGAGATAGCGGTGCATCATTATAGATACAGAGAACACAATGAAGCAAATCTGATATGTTTGTTTATGTAAAAATGCTAAGGAAGATGAAGTACATTTTGTTTTATGTTGCCCAGCTCTTAGTAAAATTAGAGAAAAGTTTATTCCCAGCAAATATTATCAACGCCCTTGTGTCTTTAAACTCTGCTTGTTGATGGCATCCTCTAAACACAGTGATGTTAGGAATTTATCGCTTTTCTTGTATATAAGCTTTTAAGTTCAGAGAAATTATGAACTCGTAATCGTGCATTTCAAATATCCTATATCATGAATAAGTTCATTGTTGATGTCTTGTGTTTACTCACCCCCTTCATAAGGGGCTATGGCCTAATGAATAAAACCATTCGCATTCGCTCTTCTCTCTCTCTCTCTCTCTCTCTCTCACACACACACACAAACACAACACACGCACGCACGCGTACACACACACACACACACACACACACACACACTCTCTCTCTCTCTCTCTCTCTCTCTCTCTCTCTCTCTCTCTCTCTCTCTTCTCTCTCTCATGATGCCACCACATCCATCAACGACAGCTCTAAAGAATTTGTCGATATCACGACCCCAACAGGAATTGACCGACAACAATGTTCCACTTAATGTTGCTTGCTGATGTCATTGAATCATGAGTGTGGATTTCAAATTAGCATCAACGCATACGCAAAACTTTTTGGATAAAGAAGCAGTTACATCATAAATATTTCTGCGTAATTTGAAATGATACTCTACACTGTAGCACTCAGACACAATTGATTTCGGGTGGTATTCTTCATATCTGAATGAATTGTTGTAGACTGACTCATCGTTAGATATGTTTTAGAGTGACGGTGTTCCTAATAATTTTAGACGTTACTGTAGATCAGGCCTTTAGAGACTGGTCATGTTCCTCTCTGTGTGTCTCTCTGGATTGCTGTGGACCAAGCCAACAGACATCATTCACTTATAGTGACGTTTTTTTTCACCATGTCTCTATGGCCTGCATTCTGAATCAAGCCTTCAGGCATAAAAGACTACAAATAGCTCATGAATCAAGCCTTCAGGCATAACAGACTTCAAATAGTTCATGAATCATCCTATGTACATGACTGGCGTTACCTTAAATTCTTGCTCATGTCTCTAAGGTTGGTTGTGGTTAACTGCTTGAGACACCAATAAATTCTTATGATGTTCTTCCTCATATTTCCATGAATTTGTTTGACTAAGATGAGATCTGAGGATCCGGCAGTAAAGGGCACATGTGTCTGTCTCCCTTTTCTCCAGACTGCATACAGACAACAAAGCAAAAAAAAAAAAAAAAAAGGCAAGGCAGCAAGGCACTTTGCTCACTCTTTCCCCACTCCCTTCCTCTCCTCTCCCCACAGCACGTTAGATATAAAGCATTCTAAATGAAAAAAGAAGAAAAAAAATCCTCCATTCACCCTTCCATTGATTTCTATTTACATCTCGCTCACCCCTCATTCATTTCTTTTTCTTATCAAGTGCTCTGACGTCTTTCCCGCGCCGCTGTGGCGTCAATCACGGGCAAACCCTAAGCCGAGCCAGGATGAAAGGGAGATAACCCGTCGCACAGCATTCAGCGAAGAGTTTGGATTTATGAATTGCTGATAAAAGAAGCTCTGCTTTCTTTCGCTTTTCTTTCCCCTCTCAGCTTTGACCGTTTTGCATACGGAACGATTTTTCTTAAAATTTTGGAGAGACGTCTTTTCCTCGAAAGGGGTGTGATCAGTCTGTTTTGAAAGTGCCTGATCGATGGTTTCCTTGTCTTTTTTTTGTCGGTCCCAGGTTCTGTGCCACTTCAGTGGCAGTGCACTAATGCCGTTCATTCTGACACCCCGTCCACAGCCACAGCCCAGTCCGACCCGCCAGAGCCCAGGCACCAGCAATCCGCTAAGAGCAGTCAATATCAAGTCGTCAAGAGGCAATCCACCGAAGGAGACACTGCACTGCTGCTAGGTCACTTCGGTGGTGTTCAGTGGCGCCTGGTCTGATCCAGCATACGCAGGACACCACCTACTAAGCCCCATACTGACGACAATCATTGCTTAGTCGTCGCAGAGCCGGCGTGAGTGAGCCCTTCCTCTGGGGAGGTGGGGGGGGGGGGGGGGGGGGGGGGGCACCACGTTTGTCAAACGACCGCCCCCATGGACTTGCTATAATACGGGTGACCTTAACGGAATCAAACCAAAGCCATAGAAGTGGTGATGACATCAAAACTGAGGTCACCGTGAGAACGGAGTATGAAGGGCCGCAGAATTTGATACTTTTTTTTTTTTTATGCTGATCGATGAGAATGAGGATTACGAAGATGATGCTATGGATTTTCTTTCCTGTCTGAGACTGCGTGACAGGGCTGTACTCTACGCTTACTTTCATGATGTATTGTCTCGGCGTCAACCGGGACTTAGAGATACAGATACCTGCAGTGTTTTGTCAGGAACTCTCAGAGACTTATCCATTAATTGGATAAAACTTGACTTTGTGGTCCCAGTCTTCCCAATTGAGCCCGTAGCAAACTCAACCCTGGGTAGGAGCCTATTGCGGCAGAAAAATCCCGCATGGCTCTGATGAGAATTGAACTCACGATCTCCCAGCTAGGAGATTGCGATGCTAACCACTTCGCCACGGCGGCTGGATTCTGTCGTTTCTTATTAGGGTTCATTTCTTTCAATGTCTCCTTACGTCTGTCTATTCCATACTCTCTCTCTCTCTCTCTCTCTCTCTCTCTCTCTCTCTCTCTCTCTCTCTCTCTCTCTCTCTGTCTCTAATGTCTCCTCTCCCACCCACTCACTGATCAGTACAAAACACACTTTACTCTGAACCATATTCTGGAAGTCTTGCAACTAGACTACAAAATACGAACTCACAGAAACATGTCAGCCAAAATATATAGACATCTTATATCAAAATAACTGTTTAACTGTTTTAACTGGTAAAATGAAACCCACCACTTGTACACTCTTCAACTGGTCGTAAATGACATCTTTGAGTACACTGTCTGAAAAACACACTCTACATGAGAACCCCCCCCCCCCCCCCCCCCCCCCCCCCCCCCCCCCCGCCTCCCCCTTTCTACCTACATCCCTCTCTTCTCTTTTCCTCCCTGCCTGTTCTTTTCAACTGGTAGACTGCAAGGATGGATGGATGTCACACACACACACACACACACACACACACACACACACACACACAGACACACATGCGCGCGCGCACACACACACACACGCGCGCACTCACTCACGCGCGCACGCACGCACGTACGTACGTACGTACGCACGCACGCACGCACGCACGCACGCTCACAAGCACGCGTACACACATGTACCGGCAAAACATACTGCATGAATTTAAAGGACTGTACACACACACACACACACACACACACACACACACACACACGTGCTCGCGTCCGCAGTTAAAGAAGAGAGAGACAGGGAGTTTGACAGCAATTAGATACATCACTCATTGAGAAAATTCGAGAAAGTCAAGTCTGGTGTCTTCCGGGAAACTTTGGGAGTAAAGTCTGGCCCGTTCTACAAGCGTGCAGAGTAAAGACTGCGTTGCCACGGTGGATGCCTGAAAATAGAGTTGGCTCCCAATGCCTGGTCATGTCTCCACTTTCTAAATGAAAGCCAGCTAGCTGCCCACGCCATCCCCTAGCTGTACGTTCATCCCTGGCCAACAGCCATCCTATTATGATAGTAAAGTATACAGGTGAAGCTAGTGGTTCGTCTTCTGCTTTGGACTGTAGATTCTGATGCTATCGTTCTTCGTGTTTCGTGAGATGAATTGTTTACTGCCTAGCTGATCTTGCGGGTCATATTTTGGGCTGGAGGAATGGTTGAAATCAGATCCAGACGATAAAACGTACATGTCCAAATCAAAATCTGAAACAAAGTCAAGTGTTTTTTTTTTTTTTTTTTTTGTGAAAGAATTCAGTCTGGAAAACGTTGCTAGTATCCACACGTTTTTAACCATCAGTGTATGAAGACTATGGATCAAGCCTTCAGACATGAATGACTTCCGTAATGTCTTTCCACATTTTTCTATGAAATCTGTAGTGACATCATTTAAAATAATTGTGTGTGGCGACATTCTTCCTTATGTCCCTATCGACCACGATGAATCTAAGCTTTGAGTGTGTTCTGGAGAGGATACAGGATAGGACTGGTAGCTCTGTTCTTTCTCAAGCTACCTATATACAGACTCCACAGAGCAGCCCTATCACCCCTAATCCCGTCATCACAACCCCATCCCCGCTGCTGGTACTCTCACTCATACCCTCTCCTAACAGAAAAAAATCCAGCGTATCTGACCATTTGCACATTAAGCATTCTGCATCTTATAAATGTTAAACTAGCGCACGTGACACTCATTGAATCTTTCTCTTATTCTTATTCACCCTTAATTTACTCCTCTTTCCTGTCCACCACCCTGACATCCAAAATGGATGTTTAGTCAAAAGTGTATTGTCAAGGTATTGTACCCCCTTCAGAAGGGGCTATGGCCTATACTGAATAAGCCACTGCTTCTCTCTCTCTCTCTCTCTCTCTCTCTCTCTCTCTCTCTCTCTCCCCTCCCCCCCGCTCACGCACCAGTTCGCACTGCTATTCAATTCATTCTCATTTACCAGTCAGTGATATACATGAACACTCATCACTTTTCCTTCAGAGCCACAGAGGTTTTCTCCTCAAGACGCGGGCAGTCTTGGCTCACTCTCTCTAACTATATAGTCCCTGGGGCCAGTCAGCTAGGGGGGCAGAGAGAGACACGGAGAGAGAGAGAGAGAGAGAGAGAGAGAGAGAGAGAGAGAGAGAGAGAGAGAAAGAGAGTCAGAGAGAGGATGAAGACATTTTGATAGATCAGTAGTCAGAGAGAGAGAGAGAGAGAGAGAGAGAGAGAGAGAGAGAGAGAGAGAGAGAGAGAGAGAGAGAGAGACAGACAGACAGTAAATGATGAGAGACAGAAAGACAGGCAGACAGGCAGGCAGGCAGACAGAGAAAAGAGACAGAGGAGCATGGAGAGAGTATGGAGGCAAGCCCAAAGTGTTGGCAAGGGGAGAGGGGTATGGGAAGAACAGATGGCTAGGCGGTGAACAAGGAAGGTGCAGGTGTTGGGGAAGGGGGTGTGTGTGTGGAGGGGATAGGGTTAGAGTGGAGGGTGGCGAGATACGACGGAAATGAGGGTCGACTGAATTCCCCGCTCATTCCAAAACCGGTCTCCTAATGAAATTCATTCTGCTTTCCTTGTGGCCAGCACTCTTCGATTGAGCTCTGAATCTGTTTGGTTAGCTTGTCTGTCCTCCGTCACCATTAGTCACTGGAGGTGCGTGATGGACACAGCGTGTGTGTGTGTGTGTGTGTGTGTGTGTGTGTGTGTGTGTGTGTGTGTGTGCACGCGCGCGTGTGTGTGTGTGTGTGTGTGTGTGTGTGTGTGTGTGTGTGTGTTGCAAACTTGAAAGGATCAAGTCCAAATTGAAACTCGAAAGGGTCATGCCCAATACCATTCAGAAAAACGTAGCGAGCATTATTGGATGTGTCTTTCAGTAACTTGGATAAACAGTAGCGTGTTTCACCAAATGGGCAGCAGCGTGAAGACTGTCATACCAAAGACGATGCCACAAACTACAGCTGGCCTCCAAAAACGTGTCATGTTTGTGGTTGTACCCTTTAACAGAACGCAACCATCCACCTTCCCCGCCCACTCCACCACCCATCCCTCTTACAATGTAGGAGAACTTTGGTGGAGCAAATGAGCCACCACGTTTTCTCCCTCAGTCTTCTTTCTTTTGGCAGCTTTCAATGGGGTGCTTCATTGAATGTGCTTTCTGATTGCACCTTCTCTCCTTACCTCCATGGACTCCACAAAAAAACCAAAGTGATGTTGTGTACCACCCAGCCAACCCCTGAAGCCCTTCAGCGCTTGGAGCATGTTCAAACCAGACCCCCACTAGGCAAATCATAATATAAGGTTGAAATCGTAAGCCAGATTAGTTCCTGATCATCAAAGACTAATCTGAAGCAATGTTATTCCGATTCATATATTTTTCAGGGTTAATGCATGAAATCTGCGAGTGACACTACCCGGCATGGTTGTATTCTGATGCATTATTCTCATGTCTCTAAGGACTGTTGTGGATATCGCCTTCAGAAGTGATTGACGCGATCAGTTGATTTTCATAATACGTCACTTACAGCTTACCCATCCTTCTTTTCTATACAGCCCATTAATTTCCAGACAACGGCCCCTCCTCTGGCTCGAGCACCAATCAGGGGGTCTAACAGAAACAAGAACAGGATGGAAGGGAGAGAGAACACATCGCTCTGTCTTCAGCAGGGAGGTCAGAATTCCAAAATTCTGATGGCAGAAACTCTTTTTTTTTTTTCATTTTATCTTCCACTATCTCGCATACAAAATGATATCCTTTAAAAACGTTTAAAAAGAACAAAAGAGGGAATCTCAGACGAGGCAAGGAACAGTGAACAGTGAATAGCAGGTAGGGCGAGTCTTGCTCCCATATGGAGGTGTCCTGTTGGACTGTATATGACTAGGTCTGCCATAAGATCCTTAAATCCAGCCTCCTTGAATGCGAACTTCCATGCAGTGATGTCAATCAAGTACTTAGTGGAAGAAGAGACGCGAGAGAAGGGAGATAAACAGCATTTGGTCTTCAGCAGAGAGGTCAGAATCTATACTAATGAGAATGGAAACTCGTCCTTTTCCTTTCTTTCTTTCCGTTTCGTTTTTTTTTTTTTTTTCTTTTTGATTTGCTATTCAAATGAGCTTCATT
>JADBJO010002104.1:90000-97500 GCA_016801955.1 Conus betulinus
GGATGCCTCAAAATAGAGGGGGCTTCCAAGCCTGGGCATGTCTCCACGTGCTCAACTAGCTGCCCACGCCATCCCCCGCCCTTTCTTTCTCGGTTCGGTCGCCATCACCTTCCTTCAATGGCAAAGAAAGCAAGCTGTTCGCCCCTTTTTTTCTTCCCTACCGGTCCTTTCTTTTTTCCCTTCAGTGGACGGTTGTTGGACTGCGGAATCTGGTAATACCTATTCTGCATGTTTAAGAAGATGATTAGTGAAAGAAAAAAATAAGAAGAATTGTCGTTGTTTACTGCCTAGCCGATCTTGTAGGCCATCTTTGGGTTGTAAGAAATGTTTAAACCAGTACGACATTGTGAAACTGCAAGCGTAAGTTGAAATCTGAAACGAAGGTTTAACTGCTAGCTATGAACCAAGTCAAACCTGTAAATGTTGAAAGGTACCATGCGTTTTTAACCATTGGTGTAATAATGTATGACTCAAACTTTCAGACATGAATATCGTCTGGTAGCTTCCTTCCACAAGTTTCCATGAAATGTAGAAAAGGTTTCGGACACGATTGTCTCGCGGCGATTTTTTTTTGGGTCTCATTTTGTCTCTATGTACCACTCACTGTGAACCAAGCCACCATACGTGTTGCGGAGAAGCCACAGCGTAGGATCTATATCTCTGCGCTCTCTCCTGTACTGTATACATACATAATAGCACAACCCTTCTGTAGCCCCCACCTCATCCCTTCCCATCCCTGGTACTCGTACTGTCTCCGAGCTTGCTTACATATAATAGAAAAGAAATGTAACGTAGTCTACCATTCGTACATTAAAAGCCCTGCATCGCCTCCCATCCCTGGTACTCGTACTGTCTCCGAGCTTGCTTACGTATAATAGAAAGAGAAATGTCACGTAGTCTACCATTGGTACATTAAAAGCCCTGCATCGCATGAATGTCCAACCGGAAATGACGCAACGCGTGAACCTCATCCACCCTTCCACTGATTAACGACCACCCCTGATGGACTCCTCTGTCCTAGCTGTCTACCAGCCTGATTTCTGTTTACATCGTTTTTGATAAACGGCTGTCATACATACTACATTCCCGTAAAAAAAAAAAAGGTATAATGCATGTTTTTTCTCTTCGGTACTGGTTCATCAGTCTGCTGTGGAAATTTCTGGATGACAATTTCCCCGTCTTCTGTTATCACAGGTTGTTTTCTGTGTCTCCCTATTTCTGCACCCCATCCCCACCACCATCCCCACACATCCTCCTTCTGGTCACCATCCCCAAGTCCCCTCCTCTCTCTCTCTCTCTCTCTCTCTCTCTCTCTCTCTCTCTCTCTTTGAGGAACCCTTCCCTCGTACCCATGCGCGTTCATCATTACAAAGATACTTAGGTTTCCCTGATCACACGTCTGAGACTTATTTTTGAAATATAATTCAAGGTATAAACTCGCTGAAACAAGTCAAGAAACGTCTACACACACACAGACACACACAAGTGAAACAGAGTCATTCTTTTGAAAACATTAGTCAGAAACTAAAACGATTCAGAAAAAATAATATTTGTCTCTACAAGCTCTTTACAAAGTGCTAAAATTGAATAATTACACAAAACTAAACCCCCCCCCAAAAAAAAAAAAAAAAAAAAAAAAAAAAAAAAAAAAAAAACAAAAAAAAACAAAATGAACTGGGATCGTCATTCAGTTTTGTTCAAACGGCATCGACGTGAACTAATGAGGTCATGGTACACACTGCAACATGGCTATATATACAGAAAGCCCTGTGAACAATAGTGGTGGTACTAATGGGCCATGTGTGACACAGATTATTTAAGTGGCCTGGCCTGGGACAATAGCCTGTCATGGAATAGCATTTCTTTTCCGTGTGCCTGTCTGTTAATCGGTCGATTGGAAGGTCTCTCTCTCTCTCTCTCTCTCTCTCTCTCTCTCTTTCTCTCTCTGTCTGTCTGTCTGTCTGTCTGTCTGTCTGTCTGTCTGTCTCTCTCTCTCTCTCTCTCTCTCTCTCTCTCTCTCTCTCTCTCTCGCCACTCAACTCAGTCTTATAGTCAGGTAGAAATACGAACATTTTTTCTGATGTTCGTCGCTTTTGTTCCACAGCCATAGAGGTATTAACTCATGATGCTGGCCATCTTAGTTCACTCCCTCTTGCCATATCATATCATTTAGGAGTAGGTGTGTTAGAAGTAGCGAGCGAGCGAGCGAGCAAGCGAGGGGGAGGGAGGGAGGGAGGAAGACAGATCCATAGGTCAATAGACTGAGAAAGAAAAGAGACCGACAAATAGAGAAAAAGAGACACAGAGACAGACAGACAGACGAACAGACAGATAGGCAGACAGTGGCACACACACACACACACACACACACACACACACACACACACACACACACACACACACACACACACACACACACACACACACACACACACACACACACAGATTGACAGAGAGACACACAAACAGGCAGATTGGCAGATAGGAAGACAGACAGACAGACTGACTGCCTGACTGACTAACACAGACCCCAAAACAGAGACAGAGGGTCATAGAAAGAGTGCGGGGGCAAGTGGGAACGGATGGCGTGGAGAGAAGGGCTGGAAAGCAGAGATGTGGAGTTGATACAGTTTGGAGGTACGGGTGTGGAAATGGTGGCGGGGGGTGAGGTTGGATTGAAGGGTAGCAAGATACGACAGAAATGAGGGTCGACTGAATTCCCCGTTCATTCCAAAACTGGTCCCCTAATAAAATCCATTCTGCTGTCCTTGTGGCCAGCACCCATCGATTGAGTTTCTAAATCCTGTTTGATCAGGTTGTCTGTCCTCGACCACCATTAGATTTTATGACTCTGCGAGCTGACACAGTGTGTGTGTCGTGACAATTGCCAGCACACCATACCATACTCTCTACAGCACCCCCCCCGCCGCTCTCTACTCCCTCTCTCTCTCTCTCTCTCTCTCTCTCTCTCTCTCTCTCTCTCTCTCTCTCTCTCTCTCTCTCTCTCTCTCCCCCGGTCGCCAGGCTTATGTTTGTACTACCGTTCCTTTTTCTATTCGCCTAATCTTTTTCATTACGTTTATATGGACAATCATGATCACATACGTATCCGAGCTAGTGATGAAATAACATTAAGCTCACAATGTGTTTGTCAAATGTTTACTCAAGATGTTACCTAAAAAAAAATACCTATATTCCGATAAGTTGGCAGTTATTATGGATAAACTGCAAGCAAGTCCCATCTTTAAAAAAAAAAAAGGAGAGCCAAATCGGATATCTCTCAGAAAATTTGGGTAAACGACAGCCTCTGATATCAAATGGACAAGGTAAAGAGACTGTCCTACTACCAAGGATGATGCTACAAGCTACAGCTGGCTTCCAAAACGTGGACGTGTCTGTGGTTGTGTCCGTTAAAGGAACGTAACCATCCACATTCCCCGCTCGCTCCACCACTCATCCCCTCTCACATTGGCGACGAGCTTTGGCGGAACAGATGATCAGCCGTTTTGGTTTCCAAATCACTCTTTTTGCTTTTCGCTGATCTCAATGGGCGCTTGATTGGCCGTGCTTTCTGATGACACGCCCTCCTCTGGACCCTAGAAACACCAGTCTCATGCTGTTTACCGCTATGTTAGCCACCGAGGCCCTATACGACCTTGGAACATGTTGAAACCAGAAACCACGACGTGCACATTATAATTTAAGGTTGAAGTCTCAAACCAGGTCAAATTTCTGAACCTAGAAGACTAATCTGTGGCAATGTTATTACGTTCCATATATTTTAAATGTATGTGAATATATGAGTAATGCACGAAGCCTGTGAGTCAAGCTGCCAGACATTATTGTCTTCTGATGACGCGCTTTCCCATGTCTCTAGGGATCGCTATGGATCCCACCTTAAAGGAGTGGTCAGCTTGTTACAATGGTTTTCACATGTCTCTTTGTGCACTGTTCATGGTACATGGTAAACACTGAATTTCTTGATACTCTTCTTCATGTCTCTGTGGATCGCTGCAGATCGGTTCTTTAGTTTTGCTTGTCTTTTCAGTACGCTCGCACTCCATGCCTCCACGAAAGTTTAAGAGTGAGCCTTGAAATGTGTTATGGACGGGTCTATGTGAAGGAAGTATGTTCATGTCTTTTCTGGTAATCGGCCGGGGATAGGCTAAACAACCTGAAAGACAAAGCAGTTGAAGTCTTCTCCATCGCCTCACTCCAACCCCGTCATTTTCTCTCCTCGCTACCCTCCCCTCCCTCCCTCTTTAATGAAGAGAGAACATACCCTAGATAAACTATATCTTTCGGTCTTGTTACGTGTACATCAAAGTCTTGCTTCGTACGAATGTTTAAAGTACACACACACACACACACACACACACACACACACACACACACACACACACAGAGAGAGAGAGAGAGAGAGAGAGGAGAGAGAGAGAGAGAGAGAGAGAGAGAGGATATGAATAGAACACATATACCAGGAAGTAGAACGCGCATAATACATACTCACTTACACGCGCGCGCGCACACACACACACACACACACACACACACACACACACACACACATTCAGCTTCAATGAAAGCTTCGGTTGATTTTACGTATCTCTCACTTAACACCTTACCCATCCTCGTTCTCTGTACAGTTTATTGATTTTCTGAATCCCGCCCTCTCCTCTGGCTGTGACGTCAGTCAGGGGCCGAGAGAAGCAGAGACGGGAGGGAGGGAGATAACACGTCGCTCAGCTTTCAGCAAGAAGTTCGGAATGTCAGATTACTGATAGCAGATATTCTTTCCCCCATCTCGACCCTTTTAGATTTCAGTCTTGCAGTCTAAATGATATTCATGAAACGTTTGTAACTATGTTTTCACCTTCGTTATGGTGTGACAAAGATTATCACTATTCTTGTTATTATTATTATTATTATTATTATTATTATTGCGATGATGATGACGGTGATGACACTTGTCCGTACGTACTGTAAAATACTTGCAAGTGTTCATTTCTGTTATGTGTCCTCATGTAAGTCCCCTTACCCTCTCCATCTCTCTCCCTCTATCCTCTCTCTCTCCATCTGTGTGTGTGTGTGTGTGTGTGTGTGTGTGTGTGTGTGTGTGTGTGTGTGTGTGTGTGTGTGTGTGTTCGCACCTACCTTGCGCTGAAGAGATCAAAACTAAGTGACAAAGTCGTTCGTCGTAGATTGTTAACAAATCTTAAATAAATGTCAGCGAACCGCCTAGAGAAACGTGGAACAAATGAGTCACAAGACAAAATACAACGCGTTTCGACCTCTTAGGTCTTCATCAGGTGAAACAAAAACAAACAAAAAAATAACGAAAATGCACTTAGCTTTGATCGCTTCAGATTGCTTCTGTGTTCAGCGCAAGGAAGAAGGCGTTGAATCAACGCCTTCTTCCTTGCGCTGAACACAGACGCAACCTGAAGCGATCAAAGCTAAGTGCATTTTCGTTATTTTTTTCGTTTTTTTGTTCACGTGATGAAGACCTAAGAGGTCGAAACGCGTTGTGTTTTGTCTTGTGACTCGTTTGTCAACGTTTCTCTGGGCGGTTCGCTGACATTTATTTAAGATTTGTTTAGATTTCCGCCTGCAGTCGTTTCACTTTGCACGTAGATTGTTAGATTGTCTTCGGTGCCAGAACCAGAGTTGTAAGTTCAGCAGAGTGAACAGAAGTATCTGAAGGAATATATTCTAACAGATAAGCCTCCGTGGACCTTTTCCACACCAGAGATACGTTTTGACCTTTCAGGTTTTCGCAAAGAATCTACCAGCTCTCTGGCATTCAAGGCACTGTTTGCCGATCTCTGTTCGAAATTCTCATCCTGTCAGAAAATTTTCACTGACGGCTCCAAGTCTCAAGTTGGAGTGGCCTGTGCAGCCTATTGCCCTGGTGCTCCTTCTCAAATACTACTAGAACTGATTATGGGAACATATTTGCCTGTTTGAAACAACACTACAAGTTAGTTTAAAGAAGATGATTAGGGCTTTTTCTGATATCAGTTGTTGATGCTGTGCTGACAAAGAAACTGTCCACCATCTCCATATTCACTATTATCTGCCTGCAATGGGTGCTTGTGGTACTGTGCTTAACAGAACAAATCTTCCTGAAGTTTCCATGGGGTAATAAACAACCAGTCACGCCATTTAAGGCTAAAAACCGACCGCGGAGGCCATATTAGAGCTGGAAGTATGTTAAGACCAGAAACACACATGGCCGCTTGAAATCCAGTCTCAAACCAAGTCAGACTCTTATAATTAAGACACCGGTGTGGAACAGTATTATTATTATCCATACGCTTTCATCATGTATTCACGAAACCTGCAAATTCAGCTTCCAGATATGATTGTTTTCCTGGTGATGATATTTTCTCATTACTCTTTCGATTGCTGTAGATTAAACCGTCAGAAATGTTTGACCTCTTATGATGTTGTTTGTTATATCTGCATAAAATGCCGTGGACTATGCCTTTAGGTGTTTTCTGGAGAGGCCACGGGAAAAGGGCCTATGTATCTGTCTTCCACAAATGCCTGAAGACGGAAAAACAATTAAGCCCATCTGACACCCCCCCACTCCCTTCCCAACGCCTCCCCTCCCTCATCTCTTTGCCTTGCCTTGCTGTAAATTTAAAGGGAGGTATTCCAAAACGAAAGAGTATGCCGTGCCTAACGTCACGTGCACATTAAACGCCCTGCATTGTATAAATGTCCAATAATTATCAGAAATGACAAGCTATGTTACCTTCATTTATCCTTCCACTGATTCACGCTTAACCTTCATTCACCCCTCTGTTCTATCTACCCAACATGTTTCCTAAACGCGAACTTTCATGCGGCGACGTCAGTCAAGCGCCAGGCGGAAGTGAAGACGGGACAGAGGGGAGATAACATCGCACTCAGTCCTCAGCAAAGAGATAAGAATCTAGCGTACTGAGAATAGAAACTCGGGCCTTTTTTCATTCAGTTATCGTACATTCCAAATGAGTTTCATTTAACAGTCCCTAGACATTTTTTTTTCCAAGTAGATGAACTGAGATTTATGTAGTGTGAATATTCCTGAGTGACTGTTTACATGATTTTTCTTATCAGAGGTTATTCAAAATCTCTGTATGTCCGCACCCATCCCCAACCCATTCTCTCTTGCTACTATGACCGCTCTCTCTCTCTCTCTCTCTCTCTCTCTCTCTCTCTCTCTCTCTCTCTCTGTGTGTGTGTGTGTGTGTGTGTGTGTGTGTGCACACATTTTTTTCTCTCATTATTTTCTCTTCCTCTTTCTTTGTCAAGGAGGAACAGGGCCACTCCTTTGATGGAGCTCTCCATCTTTTCTCCAAATTCCGGGGAAGGAGTTCCCTTGAATGCTGGCTGACTTGATACACTCCCCATAACCTTCCTGTCCCTAGGGTAGGGGTGTCAGAGAGAGAGAGAGAGAGAGAGAGAGAGAGAGCATGTGCAGATGGGTGCGAAGAATAAGGGATGTTGTGA
>JADBJO010002104.1:105000-112500 GCA_016801955.1 Conus betulinus
TTCCCAACCAGTCTCTTACACACCATGCATAGTCTGTATGTTCTCTCAAATGGACATATTTTGCTGATTTTAGTGTTTTGGCAATTGATACAAAGTGTCTGGGTTTGTTAACGTACTAATGTGTGGTGAGGGAGTAAATGTTAATCTGTTCAGCAAGTGGGCAGAGTAACGATTGCACTGCCAAGGGCGATGCCATGATTACTTTTAGCATTCAAATCCTGGTCATGCTCCACTTGTTCTGGTAGAAGTCAACTACCCTTACTCTATAACCCTCCTCACCCCCCCCCCCAACCCCCTCTTACAAAAGCGAAGAACAGTCGTCAAGCAAACTGTCCGCCATTTTTTTTCCGATCAGTTCTATCTGTTCTTGCGTTCTTCAATGGATGGCTGTTGAGCAGCGCTTTCTAAGGACATCTGCTCCTAATTATTCTACGGACTGTTAGAACATCTCCATATTGTTTATTGCTAAGCCGATCGTGGAGGCCATGTCGCTGCTGGAAAAATGTTAAACCAGAACCACACTGTGCAAAAGAAACCCCAAGTTTGAACTCGAGAACCGAGTCCAGTTCCTGAAACGAAAAGACTAATCAAAAGTAAGATGATCAAGATCAACAGGGTTTTTATTATTAGTGTACACAGGATGTGGATTGATACTTCAGACCTGAAAGCCTGGTGTTCTTCCGCCTGTCTCTAAGAATCATTGTGGACTAATCATTCAAGCGAAAGTTTCTCATAATAACGTTTTCTCCTCATGTCTATAACATACTGTGGTTCGAGCCTAAAGGTGTGTCATGGAGCCACTGCAGAGTAGGGCCTACATCTCTTCGTTTAGACAGAATAGTTTTGCCCATCTCTGTCCGCTGGACGTCTTCCTCACACTCTGCTTTCCATACCATGAGAGGTCTTCCGAACACCTCACGTGTCTGTCACGTGCACAAGAAACGTCCCCGCTTCGTATGAATGTCAAACCAGAAATGACTTCAGAGATTAACCTCATTCACATTTCCGTTGATCCCCTATTTTTTCCCCCCTCACTCATCCTCCATTTACACCTCATTCCGATCCAGTTTACGCACGTCCTTAAACCCGCCCTCTTACACTCTGACGTCAAACACGAACCACCTATCAGAGGAAGAGGCATGATAAGGGAGACGATACACCTGAAACTTCCTTAGTAAGATGGGGATATTTAAGGGACAGTAATGGCAACACTACTGCTTTTCCGCTGTGCTATCTCGGCCAGTTTTTACTTGATAGTCGCGGCAGCAGCATTATTTGTAATCAAAAGTAGCAGCAGCAGTAGTGGTCGTCGTAATAGTACATTGAAAGTAGTAGCAGTAGTAGTAGTAGCAGCAGCAGCAGCAGCAGCAGCAGAAGAAGAAGAAGAAGAAGAAGAAGAAGAAGAAGAAGTAGTAGTAGTAGTAGTAGTAGTAGTAGTAGTAGTCGTAGGCATCGGCGTCGTCATGGTACTAGTAGTAAAGGTAGTAGTAGTAGTAGTAGTAGTAGTAGTCGTCGTCATTGTAGTAGTAGTAGTAGTAGTAGTAGTAGTAGTAGTAGTTAGTAGTAGTAATAGTAGCAGCAGTAGCAGTAGATTTAGCAGTTGTAGTGGTAATGTAGCATTAGAAGCATTGTGATCTCTTTTATCGTTTTATCAGCAACAGCAGCAGTAGTGGCAGTTGTAGTAACATTGCCATTACTATTATTATTATTATTATTATCATCATCATCATCATTATTATTATTATTATTATTTTGTTGTTGTTGTTGTTTTGTTGTTATTATCATTATTATTCATCATCATCATCATCATCATCTTTATGATTATCATCATTATTATCATCGTTATTTTTGTTGTCGTAGTTGTCGTTGTCGTCGTCGTCATCGTTGTTGTTGTTGTTGCTATTGTAAATTTCGTATCCTATCGTTATTTTTTTTTCTTTTTTTGAATTTCTTATATTTGTATATTTCTATCCAATTATCTTTTTTCACTTCTACTGTTAGGACTATACTACTAAACTACTATACTAATAATACTATTACAACCATAATAATAATAATAATCATAACAATGCTAATAATCATAATTATTATTATTATCATCATTATCTTTATAATTACTATCATTATTATTGTTATTATTTTCTTCATTGCTATCATTGTCATCATAGCTGTTCAAGTTACTATCCTTCTTCTCTTTCTTCTTGGCTGAAAGAACTTTCTTTTTTCAAGAAACAAACGAACCCAATACCTTTACAGTCCTCAGGACAAATGAGCAACAACAACAAGCCCTAGGATTACACTGTGCTCAAATATAACATTGACAACACAATGGTGGTTACAATGCATAAATGGTGTACAACATATTTCACCACATAGTAGGGATTTTTTTGAAGGGAATGTCAAAAAGACAACAGGAAAGAAAAAAAATGACATAAAATGATATGAAAATGGAAGGGGAAGTGAAGCAACAATCATGTCAATTACAAGGATTTGCGTGTGAACAATTTACAAACAAGAGAGATAACTTCAGGGGAACACGTGAAGTATTCAGGGTGGAAACCATTATTTTCCATTAAAAAAAATGTATGGAAGTCATACCAAGTAGTTCAGTGTAGATAAACTCCCCCTCCGCCACCCCCCCTCCCTCACCGTTTTCTTCTTTCCACTCTTTTCTTGTCTTACTTTCCCTTTTTTAAATTCATTTCCTGCTGTCGTTTTTCGTCCCTTGTGTAGGCACGATGACACGAATTGTTTAATTAAAAAACAATGATACCTCATGTTAGCCAAGACATTGGCTAACCAGTAAGCGAACGAATCTCATCTGTAAATTGTGTCACAGGCCTATCGATTTGTCAGTCAACCTATTATTTCTAGAGAAATGAAAATAATCGTAATGAAGAAATAAAGTCTAAACTATGTAGTTCTCTAAAGTAAGATATTTAAAAGCAAGAATGGATAAGTGACACAATGAAAAAGTCAAGGCTGAATTTGATTCGATTCAGATATAAACTAATATCCTATTTCAAATTATTAGCGCGTTCACTTCAGATTGAAGATCAAAGCTACCTTATAAAAGAATTTGCAACGGGCATGATTCTGTAGAAGAGTCAGAATTGTATTTCCACGGACAAACATTGAAGAGGGGAAAAAACAACAGGTAGTGTTCTGTTGTTTCTCTACCATTACTACAACTACAGAAAGGGTTCTTATCGAGATGTTGGTTGACCATATCATTCTTCAGATCATTCATACCTAAACGGAGTCGGCAGTGAATAACTTGTGCTCTTCTTTACCAAAATGAGGAACTATAGAATCATCAATAGGTATCGTTTAAGTCGGCTCAATGAGCTACTAGCTTTAATGTAGTCGAGTAAGGCAATTTTACGTAACATTTCATTATTGTACATTGTATAGGCCTTCTTCTGTGATGAGGGTTTTCTGTCCGTGAGTAGAGAAATCTTCTTTCTCTTCTTCTTCTTTTATTATTATATATAATTATTATTATATATTATTAATACTATATTGTTGTTGTTACTTGTTGTTGTTATTACTATTGTTTTTTATTATTTTTTTTTCTTTTTTTTTTTTTTCTTTTTGCAAACGTCCCAAACCTTACAGCCATCAGAGGCAGTGCACCCACGCCGCTCATTCCGACACCCCGTCCACAGCCACAGCCCGGTCGGCCCCGCCGCAGCCCCGGCCGGCAATCCACAGAAACAGTCAATGTCAAGTCCGGAAGAGACACGGCGACACTGCACTGCTGCCGAGTCACTTCGGTGGTGTTCAGTGGCGCCTGTTCTGATCTAACATACGCAGGACACACCACCTACTAAGCCCCCTACTGACGACAATAATTGCTTAGTCGCGGAGCCGGCGTGAGTGAGAGCTCTCCCTCCGGAGGGCGCCACCACGTCCGTCCAGCGACAGCCCCCATGGACTCGCCGATATCGGTGACCTCGACGGAACCAAACCAAGGCCACAGACGTGGAGAGAGGACATCGAAATTGAGGTCACCATGAGAGCAGGGCATGAAGGGCCACAGAATTTGACACTTTTTTTAATGCTGATCGATGAGAATGAGGATGATCAAGATGATGCTACGGATTTCCATTTCGGTCTGAGACTACATGACAGGGCTGTACTCTACGCTTCCTTTCATAATATATCCCGGCGTCAACCAGGCCGAGAGATACAGGCACCTGCAGTGTTGGTCAGAAATTTGAGCAACACTCTCAGAAACGCATCCATTAAGTGGATGAAACTCGACTGTGTGGGTCCCAGTCTTCCCAATGAGTCCGCAGCAACTCAACTCTGGGGTAGGAGCCGGTCGGGGCAGAAAAAACCCACATGACTCTGATGGGATTCGAACCCACGACCTCCCAGCGGGAGTCCGCGACGTTAACCACTTCGCCACGGCGGCTGGTATTACCATTATTATTGTTATTATCATTATTCATCATCAACATTATAACCATTATCTTTGTCATAATCATTAACTCTGTTATAATTATTATTATTATTATTATTATTGTTGTTGAGGCTGATGCTGCTCTTATTCTTATCATTATTATCATCATCGTCATCGTCATTATTATTATATTATTATTATTGTTATTATATCATCATCATAATCGACAATCATCATAAGCATCATGCTTCGTCTTCTTCTTATTGTTATCATTATTATTCAATTTTTGCCTGCGGTCATCCGGCTTCGAAGACAACCTAGAAATGACAAAAGCATGTGAACATCACTCACCCTTTGTTTGCTCCCTATTCACCCCTTTCTCACAGTTCATTTATCCCCCTTTCCCATCCTGTCCTCTCACTTCCGGAACCCGCCTTTTTATGCTCTGACGTCAATCACGGGGCCTACCGGAGGGTTGAGGCAGAAGAGAAGGGACATAACTCAACTGAACCGTCAGCAGGGCGCTCAGAATCTTCAAGGGACGATAACAGAAGCACTGGGGTTTTTTTTTTTTTTTTTTGTGTCTCTTAGCCTTTGCTATTGAGCATTCGAAATGAGCATTCGAAATGATTCCCATTAAAAGCCTGCAGAGACGTCTTCCCCGTGGGTGGCGTGTGATCAGTCGGCTGTGAAAGTTCGTGACAGTGTCCTCGTGTGCTCTGGTTACGTGACATTTCTTTCAGTGCCTCCTTAAAACTTCCGTTCAGTTTACCCCGACCACCACTTCCTCCCCCACGCCCATCTCTCTCTCTCTCTCTCTCTCATCTCTCTCTCTCTCTCTCTCTCTCTCTCTCTCACACACACACACACACACACACACACACACACACACACTTCTTTCTTTTCAGTCTTAAACAAATGAGGGGAAAGTAGAACAACTCGTCTATGAAGGTCACCATTGTTCTCCCAAATTACGCCGAGAGAGAGAGAGAGAGAGAGAGAGAGGAGAGAGAGAGAGAGAGAGAGAGACAGACAGACAGACAGACAGACAGACAGGCAGGCAGAGATAAAGGGAGAGTATGGGGACCGGATACGCACAGGCAAGGGGAAGGGAGAGAGAAGCAGAAGAGAGCGAGGACGGTGGGGGTGGGGGTGGGGGGGGGGGGGGGGGGCTAGTAAGAGGGCGAAGGGCGAAAATGAGAATGGACAGAATTCCACGTTCATTCCAACGCTGGCTTCTGATGAAATTCCTTCTGCTTTCTTGCTGGCCAACACTCATCGATTGAGTGCTGGATCTGTCATGTCAGTTTCCCCGTCTACCGTCACAGTCAGTCCTTCCGAGTGTGTGCGTGTGTGTGTGTGTGTGTGTGTGTGTGTGTGTGTGTGTGTGTGTGTGGCATGCGTGTACTCTCGCGCGCGCGTGCGATTGAATACCTCTGTGTGTGTGCATGCGTGACTGCCTGTCTATCTGTCTGCATGCACGCCGCGCTTTCGAACACGCACACTGTGTATGTTTGTGCGTGTGTGCGTGCGTGCGTGCGTGCGTGCGTACGTGCGTGCGTGTGTGTGTGTGTGTGTGTGTGTGTGTGTGTGTGTGTGTGTGTGTGTGCGTGTGTGCATACGTGCGTGCGCGTGCGAGAGAGCTCATATCTGTGTGTGTGTGTGTGTGTGCGTGTGTGTGCGTGTGTGTGTGTGTGTGTGTGTGTGTGTGTGTGTGTGTGTGTGTGCGTGCGCGATTGCACGTGCGTACTCCTGTGTGCGCGCACATGCGCGCGCGCGCGCGTTTGTGTGTGTGCCTGAACACGCGCACATGTGCTTGTGAGAGAGAGAGAGAGAGAGAGAGAGAGAGCAGATGAGAGAGCGAGAGAGAGAGAGAGAGAGAGAGAGAGAGAAGAAGAAGAAGAAAGAATGAATGAATGAATGATGAATGAATAGTTTATTGTGATAAGCTTTACAAAGCCCATTCACAAGGTTGGGAAGGAGGGGGAGGGGGGGGGGGGGGGGGGGCATGGACTGTGTAGAAAACAAAATCATAAATAAACATCGCCAATACATACCGGAAAGATCATCGTGACGAGGAATCCAGATCACGGAAAAGCATCGAATTCAGTTATCAACTCTGAACATTAATAACAGTCACATTCTCAAAACGTTCATGAACAATTGCGATGCGACAATGTAGCAGTGACGATGGATCGCCCAAGATTTCGGTTTTCGCCCTCTGTGTTTCGTGTCACGCAGCCTCTCAGTTCTTCGTTCAAGGAACACAAGCGGTCATTCATTTTCCTTGTTGTTTTTCCATTCCAAACATGTCATGACGTCTCTATTGTAATATTGCCGGCATGTGGTGTCGTTGACATAATGAAATCAGAGGAATCTTCACAATCACTGCTACTGTCTATCATACACATATTCGCTTCTGCGACAAAGGCTTGGGTTACACGTTGAGTTGGAGTCTGTGTCGTAGTTATTAATGGACTGTCTTTTTGTCTTTCGTATCAGAAACATCTTCCACATAATCTCCATTAACACTTTGTTTGTCCACATCCACTGTTGTTGTGGAATTCTAATGAAGGAACAACAGTAACTGACTCACAGTCTGTGTCACACTGTGCCATGTCGATGCGTGTTTCATTGCCAGATGGTGCACTTGGTGCAGGCAAAGACACAGTTGAGGGGTGGTGGTCAGAAGACTGAAAGATGTCAGCACAGGCAGCTCCACTGATGTTGTCATTTCTGTCGGTGTTGTATGACAGACAGGGTGGGGTTGGCAGGAACAGACCGGACGGGGTCAGTACACATTCACGTGCCTTATGTTTCCTGTGTTCCTCGGCCCTTCTCCTGTCTCTGCTGATCTGGGATACACATTTTCTTCTGAATACAGCACTGTGGGCTTTGGCTTGCGTGGCAGGGGAATGGTCGGCAATCGTTTTCAGTCTAAGAACGACAACAGTCTGATTGTCTCTGCCCTGGCATTAGCGTAGTTTTGTTGTAAACACAGACAACATTTGCCGGCTGGCTATGGGAAGTTCGACTTGCTGGCAGCCAAACAAGGGAAGTCACTGCAGAGAGAAGAAGAGAGAGAAGAGAAG
>JADBJO010002104.1:117500-120000 GCA_016801955.1 Conus betulinus
TGTGCTCCAGAGAAGGTATCAAAACGGTAGCATTCGGCTTTCATGAAAGTTTTCCCAGCGTAACAAACGCGCATTGCTGCAACGCATTCAGTGAGGTCTTTTACTTGGTAAGTCGTGAGAGGAACGGAACAATCGGCCCTGATAATTATGGCCTTCTTTGATGGAAGCTATACGCATGTGCCTCAAGGGACCGTGGCTTACTGTTTCAGCTGCAACCGCATCGGGTATATACAAAGACGAAAACGCGCCAGAAAAACGCCATTCAATGGTGAATCCCTCTTTTGTCTTCTGTCTCGCTGTCCATACCTCCTTCCTCAACGGCAGTGCTGTCAGGCAGCTCCTTCCTGGCGCGCCATGCACAGCCATACCAAGCACTGACAGTCTCATACGGAGCTGGCAATATCACAAACAAGAAGGGTAACTCTTGCTCCCATGATATAATCATCACTACCTCATAACTCCAAACGAATGCTGCTTATATCGCAAAATCGCTTAGTAGAAATGACAACACAGAGCACACAGAACAACGAGGAGCCCCCCCCCCCCCCCTCCCCTCCTGCTCGTCCTCCTAAAAAAAGGTTGTTGCCACCTTGCTCATATATCTTGTACCTGACACATCTATACACAGCAACAGCAACTGGAGAAATGAACAAATGCAAATTAACATTTTATTCAAGACATGCACAGACTTTTTAATCTTGAATATCGTCGAACAGACGTACAGACGCACAGCGACAAATACAGTTAACTTCAGTTTGACTGGTATGAAAGGAAATCTTAAGTGAGGCAGGGAACAGTAAACAATAAACAACAAACGAGCAGGGTAACTCTTGCTCCCAATATTATGTCATCATAAGCCAACCTTCAATAAGAGACACTGCACTGCTGCTCAGTCATTTTGGTCAGGCTTAGTGACACCTTTTCTGATTCAACATACACAGGGCACCAGCCACTAGCCCCACTACCGACAATCATAAACACTTAGCCATGGAGTCAGAAGATTAATCGAGGATACCCAAAAGCAAAAAACGTTTAGGGAGAAAAAGCAAGCCTTTAGGGCGAAACGACCTTTATTTGTAGGTATATCTGATACGACTAAGCAAAACATAAGAAAAAAAAACAATGTGTTAAAGTAAAAAAAAAAATTTCCATTGCACCGTAAATCTAAATTCCACTAAGGCAAACATTTGAAAGAAAAAAAGTAAGTAAATCTTAATCAATATCTATACTTAATAATGACTAAAGAAAACGCCACGCAAGAACATACGACTTGAGAGTGAGGGAATATTATATAGGAGATAGTTTGTGGTATGTACCAAGGCAAAAATTTCAAGAATAAAACAAAGCTTTGAAATGTGAGAAGATAGATGCTTTTTTTTTTTGCGGGGGGTGGGGGGGACGGAAAATTCTAAAGAAAAGTAAAGGAAAATAATTTTCGATGTGAAATAAATCTAGTGTAGACCAGCAAAATCCGGTTTCAGAAATGCAATAAAAGGAGGGAACTTTATAGACAAAGACGAAAGTCCCAGAAAAAAAAAAAAAAAAAAGAAAATTAAACAGCTGTAGAGAAAGAGTGTTTGTATTAGACTGTAAATCGTGTAAAGACAACACACAGAAATCTTCCAAAAACCAAGGCCGTAAGGGAAGGGAGATTGCATAGAAAGATAATTTTTTAAAGACTGAGAAAGAAGGGTTTCCGAGATAATGACAAAAAAGAAAAAAAAAAAACAACCAACCAACCAACAAAAACAAAAAAAAAAAAAACGGCTTTCAGGGATGAGACGCTTACGTAGAGGCTTCTTAATCAGCACTCGCGCGCACGCAAGCACACACACACACACACACACACACACACACACACACACACACACACACACACACACACACGCACGCACGCACGCACACACCCTAAGCGATTTGTATCAGATATTTCCCGCGCTGTTCTCGGTGTCCTTTCTGGTCATCACTTACTGCCGCAGTTGGTTCCATTTCTCCCTGTGCAGCGCGCTTCCTCTCTCTGGCCATGAAGCACTCAGCCCAACACACCCCGACCACCCCCCCCCCCTCTCTCTCTCTCTCTCTCTCTCTCTCTCTCTCCTAGTCAAAACAATAACAATGTTTGCCACCACTACCCTTGTTGTCCATTCACACACACACACACACACACACACACACACACACACACACACACACACACACACACATACACACAGCGCGCGCGCACACACACACACACACACACACACACACACACACACACACACACACACACACACACACACACACACACAGAGGCGCGCGCGCACGTACACATACGCGCGCACACACACACACACACACACACACACACACACACACACACACACACACAGCGCACACACAGCGCCCGCGCGCGCGCGCGCGCAGCGCACACACGCACACACACACACACACACACACACACACACACACACACACACACACACACACACACACACACACACACACACACACGACACAC
>JADBJO010002104.1:125000-137500 GCA_016801955.1 Conus betulinus
GCAGTGCAGAGAGATGACGGAGATAATTATGGTGTGCGTGTGGGGTGGGCAGGGAAGGTGTGGGAAAGAGGAATGGAGTGGTGAACCGGCGCGATGACTGCCTCCGGACAGGTCCAGATCATATGACCCTAGCTCCAGTTTTCCACCGAAATTGTGGTATGAACATGGCCACCACTCGAGGCAAGTGAAGGCAAGTCAAAATTACCTTTATTGAGGGTTAAAGAAGAAGCTTAACATTTTTGTTTTGTTTGTTTGTTTGTTTTTTTTCGCATATATAAGAGTTGTTTTTAAAAAGTCACAATAAAGCTAGGAAACGATAGAGGAATAGGGAAACCAGGTTTTGTCAAATTGATCTGAATCATAGTTCAGAAAGGCTAAGTATTTTTCCAATTTAAATCTGTAGCTTAAGATTGTTAGGAAAACATGGAGGTCTGGGTGGTTATTTTGTAGTTTATATTTGTAAACATAAAACTTAGCAAACAGCAGAATAAAGTTAAGAACTTTGTCAGTTTTCCACATTATGTTTCACTCCAAACAGAACTAACTCTTTCTCAAAAACAGATTAGCGCAGTGCTGACATTTATCCATTAGCAGGTTTTGAAGATTTCTCCAAAACCGCTGCACAATATTACAGTCGAAAAGCATGTGTGTAATCGTCTGTTGTTCATGATCAAAAAGTTACATAATGGTAAATAAAAAATTTTGCATTGAAATAGGTATTTCTGGGTTGGCAGCAATCTATGTAGAAGTCGACATTGGAACCATCTAAGCTGGACGTCAGTAGAAACTTTATAACTTTGAAGGAATATTTGTTTCCAATTCAGATTTACAAAACGATTATTCCATTTTGTTTGTTTTCATCCTGCCCTCACAGGGAAGACTTGTAGCTTTCCATCAAGTGTTTTATGGGCTGTTGTCTAGTGTTCTGTTTAGTGTTCTAATTCCACTCATTATCCGGGTGAGGTAGGTTTCACATCGTGACTTTTCAAGCCAGTTGCATACTTACGAGGGAACAATTGTTAAGAAACATTTGAAAACAAAAGAAAACAACAGAAGTACAGCAACCACATCACACACATAGAAAGAAGTATCATCCCATGAAAGAACAAAATTGTAATGCCATGACAATTTTGAGTGCAATGACACTGTTTACAAAAAAAAAAAAAAAAAACTTTGATCAATCTAAGACTGCAGGTAGATGAGATGAGTAATACTGCAAAACAAGAGACAGATTGTGTGCAGAGAATGGGGAATAATTGTTCTGTGGTGTAGCTAGAGTAACACCCTGAAAAAGATCAGTCAACGTGGTTAGCAGCCATTACCGACTCAAAAATCTCTTTAGCCATTAAACTTACAACAGCAGAAAGGTCATCCCAGATAATTCCTTTCAAAATGCTAGATGAGTGAGATAAACTGGGTTTTTTTTTTTTCAAGACTTAAACTTAATGTTTTGACAACAGTTTTCAGTTGTTCTTTTTTTCTGTTTGAAATCTTGGCTTCTACCTTGATTTTCATCAATTGTTGCAACAAGATCGATCGAGGATGAAGCGACGGTATCAGACTGTGTGGACTTTGTACCGGCTGGAGAGGATGGCAGTGCAGACAGATGGAGGATCTATGGTGTGAGTGGAGTGGGAAGGGGAGGTGGGAGAAGGAGAAACAAGTGGTGAGCCGGCATAATGACTGCTTCCGGACATGTCAAAGTCACGTGACCTTTGCTCCGGCTTTCCGTTGACTTGTGCTATGAATATAGCGACCACCATGGAAGGCTTGCAGCTTTCGAACAAGTTTTGCTCAGCATTTTCTGCGAGCCTTTGTCTAGTGTTCCGCTTAGTTCACTAATTTCACTTATTATCTGACCGAGGTTGTACATTTCACGCCCAATGATTGTTCAAAATCGGTTAACATTTTAAGAGAAAAACAGCAACTGAAAAACGAAACAACAGAAACACAGCAAGCACCTTACACACATAAAAAGAAATATTGTCCCATGAAAGAACACAACCGTAATGCCATGACGATTTTGAATGTGATGACATTGCTTCCAAAAGTAGAACTTCGATCCATGTAAGACTACAGGTAGAAGAGATGTAATACCCCAAACATGAGGCAGGTCAGGTGCAGAATTTCATGGATGAATGTTCTGTAGTGTAGCTGGACTAGAAAACTGGTCGATCAATGAGGTAATCAGCCATTATGCAATGCAGAATGTCTTTAGCCATTAATCTAATGACAGCAGAAAGGCCAGACCAGAGAATCTCTCTGGAAAGGCTCGAGGAGTGGGGATAAGCTGGTGTTTTTAAGACTTGAACTTGATGTCTTGTTTTGTGTTGTATAAGTTCATCATCACCTGAATTTAGTGGTGTGTGTGTGTGTGTGTGTGTGTGTGTGTGTGTGTGTGTTTGTGTGTGTGTGTGCGTGCGTGCGTGCGTGCGTGCGTGCGTGCGTGAGAGGAGAGAGAGAGAGAGAAGAGAGAGAGAGAGAGAGAGAGAGAGAGAGAGAGAGAGAGAGGAGAGAGCGAGAGAGAGTAGCAGAGACAGTGTTACGTGACATTCTGGCTGCTCTGTTTTAGGACAAACGCGTCACCAGAGTACAGTGTTACCCATATATTTTCTCACTGTGTTGTACTGGCGTTGTTTTGTTGACATAACCAAGCGGATTTTTCCTTCGGAGCTTGGACAGGGGGATCTCTGTTGCTATGAATTATTTTACGTGTGCAAGTCTCATGCTGTATGTAAGGCTGAGGTTAAACCTCTCACTGGAAAGACGTTTGCATGAACTCGAGTGCTGTTTGTGGAACACTATCAGGGGTAGAGGCGTATACCAGACGCACTCCCTACCTGGAAAGATCACCTATTGGCAGCCTCACACAGACTGAAGCGATGGCAGAAGTGCACGCTCCTGAACAATTTCACCTCCTGTTGTGATTCGACTACAGAAGTAGGACTGTGACAGACGTTTTATTTGATTTCATTTCACATTCTTTATAGCCCAGCCAACCCCGAGGGACTTTTTACTGGGCTGTCATCTCGTCTTAGTCAATTCCGTTCAAAGTTGTTTAAAAACAAACAAGCAGCAAACAAAACAAAACACAAAACAAAACGCACACTACTACTCCTTAAAACAAGACATACCGAAGCTGGTAATTAGATGCACAACATGATAATCAGTGTGACCATTTTCCATTCTCACAGTGAGAAGTGAGATTTCATCAAATTGCGTCGAAGCAAAGGGACAGAGTCCGATGAAGTCAATGATTCAGGAGATATGGAAAGATCACAGTCCTGCAGAGTCCCATGATGTCAATGATTCAGGGGATATGGAAAGATCATAATCCTACAAAGTCCAATAATGTCAATGATTCAGGAGCAGATATGGAAAGATCATAATCCTGCACTGAGAGGAACAGAGTCCGATGATGTCAATGATTCAGGAAGAGATATGGACAGATCATAATCCTACAAAATGAACGTCGAACAGAGTCCGATGATATTAATGATTCAGGAGGAGATAGGGAAAGATCATAATCCTGCAGTGTCCGATGATGTCAATGATTCAGAAGATACATGGAAAGATCATAATCATACTCATGCTTGTTCTTGCTCTTCCCTGTATTACAGAAACGACACAAGTTCTGTGCATGGTATCAAAGGAAGAATTCCCACATTGTTTTTTTAATTGTCAAGGTCTAAATAATGTGTTGAATAGAATAAACCCATATCGTATCTGAGATATACATTCCAAGTATTGTATTAAACCTGAAATCTTCTAAGTAATCACATTCTGTGTATTGTACTGAAGGAATTCACCCCGAACATTTTAGAAATACAAACTGCACATATTGCACTGAAGGACAAGAAAAAAAATCCCACAAACCTTTACACACTCTTCTTTTATCGAAACAAAACTATCAGCAACTTTTTGCAAAACCATATTGTGCACACTTTATAGTAGCAAAATCATCGATAATCTTTCAAAGGCCCGTGAATCACTACTGTCTAAAGAGATGTGTGTCTGCGGAGTATTTCAACGGATTATGTTTTGGGCGTGACAGTTGCACACTGATTTTGTTTACATGTCTCAAATAAGCACAACTGCAGTTTGCATACACATGTACATTTCGGCACTAGTATATTTTACAATGCTGTCAATGTCTGACCTATGAAACAGCTGAAAGTAATGAAGGAAGAAAAGTAAATGTTATCAATGTATACGATAGGCAAACAATCCACATTCTACGCATTGTGTTGTAGGAAAAATACTTTCAACCTTTAAACCCTTTCTTAGAAAACCGTCATTGAGGGCAAATGAAAACTGTACACATGTTATTATAATCATGCTATTTCTGGAAAATGAGCATGTCTCTTTTGACATATCGTGGCTCGAACATTTTTTTTCTGGTGGTTTGAATATGATTTGTGGGCTTTGAAAAATAAATATTCAACAATAACAAACAGGGTTGTACCCTAGATTATAAGATATCCGATACATTCATTCAAATACTTTTATATTCCGTATTTGCAATTTCAGTATACAGAATGGTTAGGTCAGCCCACTTAGCGCCCGTAAAAACGTGTTTTCTCTCGACTGTTTGGCTAGTTGCAGTGAATTAGTAGAGTTTATCTTTATTAACATAACTATATACTTTTTTTCCCCATGGGGGAAATCTGCGATCGCGCCTATGTATAACTCTGCCTGTCTGTCTGCCTGTCTGTCTGTCTGTCTGTCTTTGTCCTTCTCTGTCTCTCTGTCTCTGTCTCTGTCTGTCTCTCTCTCTCTCTCTGATCTTTTTTTAATCTCTGCTGTCGCCCAATGCTTTTTTTTATGTGGCTCTTGTGCTTTTCTTTGTTCCGGACAGTCTGTATTTTTGATATTTTTTGTAACAACGTCTTGCAGAAAAACCAGACAGTGAGTCTTTAACACTATGTAGAGTGGACGACTGCTGCCTGCTCTGCTGGTTTTTGTTTGCCTGGATGACCTTTTACATTGCATTCTTTACGGAGAAGTTGGGGTCCCCCCTCCGTCAGTATTATTTTCTTTAAATCTCTCTGTCGCTGTTTGTGTGTCTGTCTGTCTGTCTATCTGTTCGTCCGTCCGTCCGTCTCTCTCTCTCTCTCTCTCTCTCTCTCTCTCTCTCTCTCTCTCTCTCTCTCTCTCTCTCAATCTGAGAATGAAAAATGAAACGGATTGGCAGGCATCTGCAGCAGAGTACAACTGTATCTAGCTAAAGGATGCCGCCATCTCAACTAATATGCTTAGAACTTTTCCAGATGATCATGCCATTGCGTCCTGTCGTGTTTTCATTTCATGACATTAGGCTTTACTTTTCTGTTTGGTGTCAGCCCTGAAAAGGCCATGTGTGGTCGCCTGGGTTGCAATTAAACTAAAACGGTACCTGAAACCCGGATCCACGGCCTGCTGTTGAGTGTTTGATGCAGCTATACGGTGCAAGCCTGGTCTGGTCAAGATTTAATATAACAGATAATGCTAACAAGACTGAAAACCTTGAGCGGTACACTTGAAAGAAAAATGACTATTGAAAGGGGACACATTGCAAGACAAAAACACGACGCGTTTTGACCTCTTTGGTCTTCTTCCAGCAAACAGACAATATCCAAGACAATGAAAACGAAGAGCAACCTCGTTCAAAGAGAACGGATAACGAGCCTCGTTTTCATTCCACGTCCATTTTGCTGTCCAATGTCAGGTGCTAAGTGATTGTTCGTCCTTCGATTTCATTGTCTTGAATGTGATTTGTCTGGTTCACCTTCGGCTGCTTGAACTCACCCTGCACTGAATCAGATCTCAGTGTATCACTGAGTCCACAGATAGGGTTTTTAGGCCGTAAAAAAAAAAATCCGGCCTGGAGAGTAGGCTGTGGCTGTGTGGACCTCTATGAGCGTTTGATAGCAGGGCTGTTTATAACACAAGACACAGCCAAGCAAAAGATGCAGGCAACAAGGGCAAGGTCTTTCCAGAGCTTCCGTGTGAACTGAAATGAAATCAAGCTGTAAAGAACTGGACGAGGAGGGAAGGGATAAGTGAGTGAGGAAGAAGGAAAAGAAGAAGCAGAAAAAAAAAAAGGAGGAGGAGGGGGAGAAAAAGAAGGTAACAATGAAGTGGAGACGCTTTAAACAAACAAAAACCGAAGAGAGACCGAGAGAGATTGAGAGAGAGTGGGAGAGCGAGAGGGAGAGAGAGAGAGGGAGAGAGAGAGGAGAGAGAGAGAGAGGAGAGAGCAAAAAAAAAAAAAAAAAAGAAAAGGATGATGGTGGTGATGACATAACAAGAAAAGGATAAAAATTAAAAATTTAACTTCGGAAGAAGAAAAAAAAATAGGAAAAAAATAAAAGAAAAAACAAAGACGGAAGTGGAAGTCAAAAGAGGTGGAGGAAGCGTGAGGAGGGGGAGAAGGGGTATGCGGGGATAGGGGGAGAGGGGAAGTGAACGAGATGAAACAGGAGGCGGAGGAGGAAGACGAGGAGGAGAAGGAGGGGGGAGGAGAAGGGGGGGGGGGGGGGGGGGGGGGGGGGGGGGGGGGGGGGGGCAGAGAAATGATGAGAAGTCGATGAAGGAAAGACCGGAGGGGAAGAGCGGAAGTAGGAAACGACGGAACGAATAACAAGATTGAAAAAAACGTTGAGCAATGGAAAAAGAAATGAAGACTGGGAAAAGAAGGAAATGAAAAAAAAAAAAAAAAAAAAAAAAAAAGAAAGGAGGAGAGAAAGAAGAAAGAAAAGAAAGAGAAAAAAGAACAAAAAAAAAAAAAAAAAAAAAAAAAAAAACCGAACAAAAGAAAGAAAAAAAGGAAAGGAAAGAAAAGAAAACAAAAAAAAAAAAAGAAAGAACAGAAAGAGAAGAAAGAAAGGAAAGAAGAAGAAAAAAAAGAAAGACAAAGAAAGAGAAAGAAAAAAAGAAGAAAGAAAGAAAGAAAGAAGAAAGAAAGAAAGAAAAAGAAAGAAAGAAAAAGAAAACGGGAAAAGAAACAAAGAAGACCAAAGGAGAGAAACAAAGAGAGAAAAGAAAAGCCACGTTGTCATCCCTGCAGAAAATCAACCCGCTCACAGCTGACAGGGAGAAACAAGAGGCGATAAGGAAGGAAGAGTGGCCATCGATGCCAAACGGCAAGGATGGAGATCAGCTCAGCAGTAGTGACAGCAGTATCATCAACCTCTTGACACCAGCATGAATGCCACACACTCGGCCTTCAGCAGGTTTAAGACCCACAGAGCCTGTTGGCTAACAAGTGAAATGGACGAGGGGAGTAGGACATGGGTGAGGTTTGAAAGGAGTGGTGAAGTGGTAGGGATGTGACTGTATGTGTAAGGGGAGAGCGGCAGCTACAAAAAAAGAAAAGAAAAGAAAAAAAAAAGTTGTTTTTAGGGGGAGATGGGTAGGGGAGAGAGGTTGTGATGAAGCAGGCTATAAGTGGGTGGAAGGCAAATTAGAGAGTGGGTGAAGTGAGGCAGGTGGGAGTTCGTTCCCTTTATAGATGACGAAAGGAAAAGACAACTCGGTTGTCTGTATACCGCAGTCCAGACTTATCTATAAAGGTCTTTCATAACTGTTTTAGAGTAGAATTGGGAATGGGTTAGGTTAGATGTTTAAAGAAAATCTAAATCATTACAGAAAAAAAAAAATCCAAGCAAATAAACACATGGTTATGTTTTATTATAAGTACATAGAAAAATAACTCACAAAGTTATAGGAAGGCAGGAGAAAGGAGAGTAGTAGAAAAGACATTATAAAACGAACAAAACAGTGAATGGTTTTTTGAAGGAATGGCAAGGCAGCTGACAAATAGGCAGGCAAGGCAAACAGAAAGAGACAGAAGGCGTTAGGAGGTCTCTTGTCTTCAGCGTAATGAGAATGAGGTGTCGTGATACTTTATGATAATGGCACTGACAATGAAAGTTTACACAGGGTCTAATCACTACCACTCTCTATACAATTACACACAGACACAATGAACCTCCAATATGATAAAGACACATACGTAGAAACAAATCGTAATATATCATTTCTATCTTGTTCCTACGAACAAAGTGTGGTATATGGTATATATTTTGGAACACAATATAACAAAACTCATGCGAATTATTGTCTCTTCCGTTTTTCTATCTGTGTTGTAAACTGTTGACAAATTGTCCATTTAGATTACACAGATACACATGTTGTTTAGCTAATGGTAAAATGAAATAGAAAGTGGCCACCGAGTGTTTTATGTGCAAATTTGAGGCATTCGAGCGTTTCTCATTGACTGTTTCCGTTTCAAAAAACTCTAGAAGCTTAAACACCACTTCATTGCCAAAATGTAAGAGCCATACAATCATTTGATGTTTTTCCAAATTACGTACCGATCACAATTCAGCACATCTATTTTCAGGGATAGCAATGCATATACGCATTATCCATATTTGAAACCATATAAAGTTTACATCAGAAATCATGTGAAGATAGCAGTTGCATTTTCGCAGGTATTTTTAATGTGATCAGCTATGGGATTATTTTGTTTCCTGCTGTCGTTGTGAATATTACGTGTATGAATGCCAAAAAATGTATACATGTTTCTCTTATACTATTTGTTATTCAAGTACACAACTGTTTCTTTCGATTTGAAAATGCAGAAAAGTGTTTGAAAGATAGTTAGATTGATACATATAAACATACATACACACAATACATACATACATACATACATACATACATACATACATACATACATGCATACTATATAGAGTGCATACATACATACATACATACATACATACATACATACATACATACATACATACATACATACATAAGTAAATGAGTGCATACATACATACATTACATACATACATACAAACATACATACATACATACATACATGCATGCTACATACATACATACATGCATGCATACATACATACATACATGCTACAGGCATACATGCAGTGCATGCATGCATACATACATGCATGCATGCATACATACATATACATATAATACATACATACATACATACATACATACATACATACATACATACATAGATACATGCATACGTATATTCATAGATACGTACTTACATACGTATATACATACAGATATACATGGCAAGACACTACATACATACATACATACAACATAGATAAAAGAAGAAAGAAAAGAAGCAAAAGAAAGAGAAAGGAACAAGAAAAAAGAAAATAACGTAAAAAGAACAAAAGAGAGAAAGAGAAGAAAGAAACGAACGAAAGCACGAAAGACGAAAAAACATACATACATAAAAGCATGAAACATATGCGTACTACAAGCATGCTAGATAGAAAGAAACAGAAAAGGAAAGATAAATACTAACAGAAATAAAGATACAAGCTTACAAGTAAAGGATAAGACATAATACATAAAACAAACGACAACATACAGACTTTAAGAAGAAGAAAGAAGGAAGAAAGCACGAAAGCAACGCAAAGCAAGATAAAAACATACATACATTACATACATACATAAATACATAAATACATACATGATGCTTACCAGACATACATACATACATACATACTATATACAGAGACATACAACATACATACCTACATACGACATGCTTCCATGCATACATACATACATACATACATTACCGTAGAACGTGGAAGCCTTACAGAAAGGCATGCATGATGCCATGCCATGCATGCATGCCATACATACAGGCATGCAGAAGAAGACAGAAATGCATGCATACCATACATACATAAGAACATACATGACTTACGTATACGCAAGATAAGTACTTACACGAGGACCATACATACCGAGAAGAATACAGAAGAATACTGATAGCGCCTACCATACCACAGTTAACATACGTATATACATAAAGACAAAGAAAAAGAGAAAAACGAAAGGAAAGAGAAGAAAGACGAAAAGAAAGAAAGAGAAAAGAAAAAAGAAGATGAAGAAGAAGAAAGGAACAGAAAGAAAGAAAAGAAAAGGAAGAAAAAGAAAAAGGAAAAGAAGAAAAGAAAGAAGAAAGACAGAAAAAAAGAAGAACGAAAGAAAAGAAGGAAAAAAGAAAAGGGGAAAAGAGAAAAGAAAGAAAGAATAACAAAGAAAAAAACAAGAAAGAAAGAACGAACGAAAGAACCCGAAAAGAAAGAACCGAAAGAAAGACAAACATAAAGAACCTCGACTCTGATTCCGTTTTCGTTCGGTTTATTTTTTTTTAAAATCCATTATGTTCACTAAACAAAACCAGTGTTGATATGAAAGGGTGGGGGGGGGGGGGGGGGTGGGGGGGGGGGGGGGGGGGGGACGGGTGGGGGAGGGGGGGGAGAACAAGGGGGGGGGGGGGAGGGGGAACGGGGGGGGGGTGGGTGGAGAGGGGGGGGGGGGAGGGGGGGGAGGAGAGGGGGGGGGTTGGGGGGGGGGGAAGGGGAGGCGGGGGGGGGCCAGGAGGGGGGGGGGGGGGGGGCGGGGGGGGGGGGGGGGGGGGGGGGGGGGGGGGGGGGGGGGGGGGGGGGGGGCGGGGGGGGGGGGGGGCGGGGGGGGGGGGGTGGTGGGGGGAGGGGGGGGGGGGGGGGGGGAGGGGGGAGGAGGGGGGGGGGGAGGGAGGGGGGGAAGGGGGGGAGGAGGTGAGGGGGGGGGGGGGGGGGGGGGGGGGGGGGAAGGGAAGGGGCGGAGGGGGGGGGGGGGGGGGCCTAGGGGGGGGGGGGGAGGGGGGGGGGTTGGGAGGGGGGGGGGGGGGGGGGGGGGGGGGGGGGGGGGGGGGGGGGGGGGGGGTGGGGGGGGGAGGGGGGGGGGGGGGGAGTGGGGGTGGTGGGGGGGGGGGGGGGGGGGGAGGGTAGGGGGGGGGGGGGGGGTGGGGGGGGGGGGGGGGGGTGGGGGGGGGGGGGGAGCCGACGAAGGGGGGGGGGAGGGGGAGAGGGGGGGGGGTTAGGGGGGGGGGGGGGCGTGCGGGGGGGGGGGATTGCTTAATGTGAGGGGGGGGTTACAGTTCTTCAAATGACATTCCAGCTGTCATTTTGTCCAAGCACTAGGAACAGTTTAGATACCCTGAATAGGAAAACACAAAAGGATGTGTATTTTCTCTCTCTCCTCTCTCTCTCTCTTATCTCTCTCTCTCTCTCGCTCTCTCATCTCTCTCTCTCTACTCCTGGACGACCACATCATCGATTTCATGCATTTGGACACCTGTGGTGGAATCGGCTCGGTGGAGGTAGGAGGACATTTCGCTGGTGTGGGGGGGTGGGATGGGGGGGGGTGGGGGGGAGTGAAAAATGGGACCCCGCCTCTGGAGGGTGGGGGGGGGGGGGGGAGCATAATACCTGCTTACCCTCCGACTGGCAGGGGGGCACTAACTAAACAGGGAGTGATGATCCCTGAAACTGAACTGAGCACCATAAGACTTGTCATCCTATGTTCAGGTAGCTCGCATGACCTTATGAACAGAGTGAATTGGTCCAATGTCTTTCCTTTCCGTTTGCCGCCAGTATGTCATTAGTGCCAAATGCTGAGTCTCGCTGCATGGGTTCAGTGTAGGAAGCACGTTTTTGGCCAGAACCACGCATTTCCTTGAATGCATGGAGGAAACATCAAATTCCTGTCTGGGGGGAAGAATTGCAAAACAAGAATAGTGTGCAAGCGTCGCAGGCCGGCACGCTGGTATATCGCATTGCACACAAACACGTGGTCCTGCACACATCTGCGCGACCGTACACATGCATGTGTGCGCACGCGCGAGCGTGCGCTCACACTCACACACACACACACAAAACACACACACACACAACACACACAACACACACCAACACACAAACGCACACACACACACCACACACAGACACACACCACACACCACACACACACACACACACACACACACACACACACACCACACACATGTGAGCGCATGCAACACACACTTAGAAAATAAACTTAAACACATACACACATAAAACACTTCGTCTCTGTCTGTTAGTCTGTCTGTCTGAATGTCTGACTTCTGTCTGTCGGTACTCTCGGGTGGTCAAAAAACCAATCTCGACTCTCTCTCTCCTCTCTCTCTCTCTCTCTCTCTCTCTCTCTCTATCTTCTTCTTTTCTTCTTCTTCTTTCTTCTTCTTCTTCCTCTCTCTCTCTCTCTCTCGTCTCTCTCTCTCTCTCTCTCTCCTCACACACACACACCACACACACACACACACACACACACACACACACACACCACACACACAACACACACACACACACACATTTACCACACAGGCGGGGGTTGCCTTTTTAAGGATGAAAACAGCGTTTGGGTTTTAAAGGTGTGGCAATCGAGCGCAAGAGTTGCAGATTGTTGTGCCACAGAATAAAGAACATACATCACAAACAAGATGCTTTATATTCATGCTTCATGCCAAACAATGAAAACAGTGAAAACGTTTGCCTTGGCGATCCGACACCGTGAATGTGTTCGTGTGTGTGTGTGTGTAGGAAGGAATTCTGTTTTACGTCTCGTCTCGTCACACATATAGG
>JADBJO010002104.1:147500-160000 GCA_016801955.1 Conus betulinus
TTACTGTTGTACCACGCTTCAAAACACAGTACCTTTCTCTGACTGGTGGCCACGTGGAGAAACTCGTCAGTATTATTACGTGTCCATTATATCTCTCTGCCGAATTAAAGATACCCTTGTAACTGCGTTGTTTCACAGTTTTTTTTTTGCTCCCGCCCTTCGCGCTATGTCCGTGAGCATTCATTTTACATAATTTTCTTTAATCCCTTGAAAGTTAACGTGTGTTCTAGCATTTCCAATTATTTCTGCATCTTGGCTCTCTTTCTTCTGTCGTTTTGCAAAATATTTCATCGTGTGTCCCTGTGTCGCTGACAGCCCGTGTGATTTCATTGTCCAGTCTCAGTGCTGTTCCCACTGTCCGGCACTTTCCCTGGCCCAGTGGGGTGCGGTGGTTCACTCTGGCTGATTCGATTTGGGAGTCTCCAGGCTCACCCTTCCTCCCGGGCCAGACGACTGCATTGTTTTATGATTTCATTTTGTGCCCTGAAAGCTGCCCCTCCTGGTAGGGGTAGAAAATGGCATCCCACACCGTTATCCACCCATCCTCCTATGTAGAAATACTCCCGGACATTTCGGTTGTACTGAGACTTTAGTTTGTGCACAAGTTAAAGATGAAGGTTTTATTTTTCGGCAGAATTTCAATGAGGCCTGCAGGAGTAGGTGAGATGTAACCCTGTCTTATCATTTACGGATAGTACTGTGTGTGTGTGTGTGCGCGGGCGCGCGCGCGCTTTTGTGTGTGTGTGTGTGTGTGTGTGTGTGTGTGTGTGTGTGTGCGTGCGTGCGTGCGTGCGTGCGTGCGTGCGTGCGTGCGCGCGCGCGCGTGTGTGTGCGTGTGTGTGCATAAAGGCACCATGAATGTTTATTTTAAAGAAAGACAAAGGACATACAACACTGACATACATACTGCCAAACCTATCTACCTTAGATGCTGTCGACGTAACCTCTCACTTTGTACTAAAACAAACTTTGGTACTGTTAGACACAGAGGGCTAGGCAAAGACTAAAATCCTAATATAAAATGATGGACAGACCCAAATGTGATATAATTCGGAAACAGTGTCTACCAACTTTCTGTTGACATTTTAACTCTCTCTCTCCCTCTCTCTCTCTCTCTCTCTCTCTCTCTCTCTCTCTCTCTCTCTCTCTCTCTCTCTCTGTGTGTGTGTGTGTGTGTGTGTGTGTGTGTCTGTGTCAGTGGCTGTGGTCTGTTGTGTGTCTGTATGTGTATAGTGTTTTGTTTATGTAATCTGGAAGACTATATGAGACATGGAAAAATAAGCCGTTTGAACCATGCGTAGGTCAAAATTTGTATTACAAAAAAGAAAGAAAAAAAAAGAAACAACTGAATGTTTTTATCTCCTAATCTTTCAGGTGTTAACATTCTATGTTAACTGAATGATCCATTTTGGAAGTTCTAATATGTTCATCTAACACATAAGACGAAAAGGAAACCAAATAAACAAAAAGAAAAGAAACGAAAGAAAAAGGGAATCAAATCTAACACTGTTGCTTTCCTCAGGTGTTCCGAATGTCACCGTCAACATCTCCGAGGGAGTGAAAATATTGGATTCAGTTTTACGTGTGTGTGTGCGTGCGTAGTGCGTGCGTGCGTACGTCCGAGAGTATGTGCGTGAGTGTGTGCGCGTTCGCGCGCGCGCGCGCGCGCGTGCTCGTGTGTGTGTGTGTGTGTGTGTGGGGGGGGGGGGGTTAGTGAGTGAGTGTGTGAGTGTGTGTGTGTGTGTGTGTGTGTGTGTGTGTGTGTGTGTGTGTGTGTGTGTGTGTGTTGCTGTATGTTGGGGGTGGGGGTGGGGGTGGAGGCGTGCACGTATGAATGCTGCGTTGAGGTATAAGTATATTCGTTACTATTTGAAGACACTCCCTTCCACTTTAGACAAGATCTATTATTGTCATTATCATAACCATCTTTAGCAATATTGTTCGTCGTCGTCGTTATGTTGCCGTCGTCGTCGTCGTCGTTCAAAAGTAGTAGTAGTAGTAGTAGTAGTAGCAGTCGTAGTAGTGGTTGTGGTGGTGGTGGTGGTGGTAGTAGTAGTAGTAGTAGTAGTAGTAGTAGTAGTAGTAGTAGTAGTAGTAGTAGTAGCGGTAGCAGTATGAGCAATATCAGCCGTAGAAAAACAGCAGCAGTAACAGTTGTAATAGTAATAGTCGTAACAGTGCGAGTCGCAGAAGCAGCAGCCGTGGTAGAGGTAATAGTAGTAGTAGTCGTCGTAGTTTGATGGGGCATGGTATCAGCCCTTCTTGTCTTCCATGCTGTCCTTGACTATTTGTTGGAGAAGTGATTCCGCTTTGCTCTTGTTATCTGTGAACGTGCAATGTGCTTTTGCCTGTCTTTTTAGCGCCGTCTGTATTTTTTCTTTCTTTTCTTCTTTTTCTTTCTTTCCTTCTTTTTTTCTTTATTTTATTTATTTTTTTTTTTGAGCTTCGAATCCGTTTTATTTGCAGCCTCCTCAAACTGATACGGTTAAGACTTCTACCGGAATGCGAGGTAATGAACGAAAGTGGGACAAGTATAAGCTGATGTCCCTTTTTTGTTGTCGTTTTTCCAATGTTGCAACGAACAAGACTACTTGCAGCGACTTCAATGTCTCTGACCTACATCGAAGACTAGAGATTCGGGATGTGTGTGTGTGTGTGTGTGTGTGTGTGTGTGTGTGTGTGTGTGTGTGTGTGTGTGTGTGTGTGTGTGTGAGCGCGCGCGCGCGCGCGCGTGCGTGCGTGCGTGCATGTGTGTGTGTGTGTGTGTGTGTGTGTGTGTGTGTGTGTGTGTGTGTGTGTGTGTGTGAACTGTTACCAAAGGAAAGAAAGAGTCCAAACAGAAGAGTAAGGGAAAACAAGATGTGAAAAAGGATATAACTTGATCTGAACAAACGCTTCAGCATGTGTTTGTTTAGATCAGTTGTTACATTTGTGTATAGGTGTGTGTGGGGGAAAGAGCCGCGTAGCACTATCTACTCACATGCATAGAAATGAGATAGTGAGTACTGCAACAGCAACAACAACAACAACAACAGCAACAACAGCAACAACAAAGACAACAAAGACAACAATCACACACACACACACACACACACACACACACACACACACACACACACACACACACACACACACACACACACATCACGCACACCACCCCACACACACCACACTACACGCACGCAGACTCTGATTTGCACGCATACACACACCGCATACACACGACCTCGAAGATGGGTTTATCACATTTTCAAATGCACTTTGATAATGTGGCACTTAAGATTGACTGTAAAATTCGAATAAGCATATTTTTTGCACAGCCTTTGATTTAGGCTAAGCAAAACTAGAATATTGTATGTGGAGTTTTATGACTCCTTCTAACACATCAGTATTTTTTTTTCTGAAATGCGTATGTTAATAGTGACATGTATGTTATTTTAACCCAACTATTTAGAAGGTTAACTCTTTAGTTTCAAATGTTTTGACAGTAAAGATGTAATCGAACATTGCAAAAATAAACTGGGGTTATGGATGGAGGGGGGGGGGGGGGGGGGGAGAGAAGATTAGCCTGCTTGCAGTTTTTTTTTTTTTTCTTTTTTTTTTAACATTAGCTCTATACACTTACACACTCGCACACACATACAAACACACGTGCACATCTCTCACGACCCCCAACCCCGCCCTGCCAAACACACACACACACACACACACACACACACACACACACACACACACACACACACACACACATATACACGAATATACATTCACGCAAACATATACACACAATAAATGCGCACACGCTCATACAGACACTATAAGCATGCTCGAACGCGTGCACGCATAACACACACACACACACACACACACACACACACGCACGCACGCACACACACACACACACACACACACACACACACACACACACACACACACACACACACACACACACATTTGTCGTATGTAAGAAAAAAAATTCGACGCTTCGTACCATACGTGTGTGTGTGTGTGTGTGGTGTTGGGGGGGGGGGGGGGGGGGGGGGGGGGTATGTGTGCATGAGTGTGAGTGTGTTGTTGTGTTGTGGTGGTGTGTTGTGTGTGTGTGTTTTTTTTTTTCCGATGAAAGACTAGGCCTACTACTAGAACGTTTGGTTTTCATTGTGCTTCAATACCCTCTAGAAACTTGACCTGGATAAACTGGGCATCGACTTTATAATGTGTAATGGAACTGTTACTGACCAAGATTTCTGTTCATATAGGAAAATGTCAAAGGATATTTTCTTACCAAAGGACAAGACGAAAGAATTCAACGGAAAACAAGAACTAAGGCCTCCTTCGACAATAATATTTGTGTGAACAAAATTGCAGAATAACCATATTTACTCCATTGAAATGTGATATAATTGCATAGTACAAAGGCAAAAAGCCCATAGATCTGTACTGCTGTCGAGTTCCTTTGCAACTGGTATATCAGGGTCGGATATATTGATAAAGAGAGAGAGAGAGAGAGAGAGAGAGAGAGAGAGAGAGAGAGAGAGAGAGAGAGATATTACGTATATATACATATATATATATATATATATATATATATATATATATATATATATATGTATATCCGTATATATATATATATATATATATATATATATATATATATATATATATATATATATATATATATATATATATATATATATATATATATATATATATATATATCCAAAAGAAAAAAGACACAAGGACAACAAGCTGTCGTGGTTGTAAATGAAATTTTCGGCTTTATTTGCCTTCGTCAGCACATGACATCCTCCCTGAGTGCCAGCAGGTAAGGTATATATATATCAAAATTACTGCTAAATATATATATATATATATATATATATATATATATATATATATATATATATCAAAAATACTGCTATATATATATATACGTAGATAGATAGATATCATATATACATATGTAAACATTACTACTAGCATTATTCTATCCAACGAAGAAGCTCTTTCCTCCCATCTTAGCAGGCCGTGTGACATGTAACCAACGAAGTCAAATCCCACAGGCAATGTTGTCTTAGAGAAGTACTACAGACTCTCTCAGACGGACGCCAGCCATTCCATTCTTCATACCACAAGCGTCAAATCGATCAGTTCGAAGTCTGGAACTGGTAAATGTCCCAAAGATACATATCATAATATTACATTTTTATTCATTTGCTGATAAGATCGATACGATTTCAAATCTGAAATGTTATATGTTTGAAACATTGCAATGAGGAACTTGAAAAAAAAAACTCTCTTGGTGTTGAGTTGGATTGTGTAGCAAAACACAGTGATTCAAACTAGGATGTTCGAAAGGTTTAAGTTTTGCTCGGCCGAAAGTTGAATAATTGCAGGGCTACATCAATCACTTATTTATGTATTGAAGTTAGTGATCAAACAGAAATCTGGCAGTCAACTACTACCGCATACGTGACGGTAAAGATCTCCTCATACGGGGCATTTTTTCGCATGGACTTAAGGTGGAAAAGAAGAAGAAAAGAAGGAGAAAAAAACAGTAAACCCACCACCCTTCACTCCAAGCCCGTCACCACTATCACTACCATCACCATTAGCAACAACAGTACCAAGTGATAAATTTACTCCGTCTGCGTTTTGTGTAAAAAATGTTAAGCTGCGCTTTTTTTTTTTTTTTTTTTTTTTTTTTTTTTGAGACATTGTTGGTGGATGAGTGCTTCAGCTCAAAATATGTATGCAGCTTGTAAAGCAGGATATTTGATGGTATGTTCTGCATTCTTTATGTCTGCTATTGCGGTAGATGAATATATATCGGAAGCAGTGATAGGTTAAGGTACGGGAATAAACGGGTTCCACCACTGACGCAAGAGCTGCCTCCCTTGCTTTGTTTGTTTTGTTTTTTGTTGTTCAAAAAGTAACTATCGACGGTCCTGTCTTGCCTATCGCAAGGAACTATGCAAATTTTAACGTGTCACGTCGCCCGACATATTAATATTAGAAATAAAAGAGATACAAATAAAAACGGAGACTAATTTTTATGTTCTAGTGTCTCATTCAGCTTATTTAGTCATAAAATCCACAATGTACAATAGAAACAAGACACGGGTTATAGGCTATGACAGAAACAGTTTCTAATCATGTTTAGCCATCACTGTTCCACCATGCTCCAAACACAGTAACGTTCTCTTATTCGTAGAGAGAATTCATCTGTATGTTTCTAGTCCATTTACGTATATCTGCCGAATTAAAGATACCCTTTTGACTGCGTTGTTTCAGACATTTTTCCTCCCGCCCTTCACACTATGTCAGTGAGTGTGTTCATGTTTCAGATTTTCCTTTTTCAATAATTCCTTGAGAGATTAACGTTTGTTCTGGCATTTCCAATTATTTCTGCATCTTGGCACTCTTTCTTCTGTCGTTTTGCAACATACTTCACCGTGTCGCTGACAGCCCGTGTGATTTCATTGTCCTGTCTCAGTGCTGTTCCCACTGTCCGGCACTTTCCCTGGCCCAGTGGGGTGTGGTGGTCCACTCTGGCCTGATTCGATTTGGGAGTCTCCAGGCTCACCCTTCCTCCCGGCCAGACGACCGCATTGTTTTATGATTTCATTTTGTGCCCTGAAAGCTGTCCCTCCTGGTAGGGGTAGAAAATGGCCTTCTGTTCGTCACCCAGTCCCTTATCTAGCAATGTTCCACGGAGATTTTTGAATGTACTGAGATGTACCTTGGGGACAAGTTAAATGTGAGTGAATATGTCAATATATGGAGGCGTTTCCTCAATGACTTAAAATGGAAAAGAAAAGGAAGAAAACAAATAAGAAACGAAATAAACAAATACCTCCCGATCCTGCACGCCAGCCCTCATGACCACCACCACTACCATCACCATCAGCAACAACACTACCAAAAGAGACACATTTACGCATTCTGCTTTTTCTAAACGTGTTAATCTGAATGCCTTTCTTCAGACATTGTTGACTGATGAGTGCGTCAGCTCAGGATGTGTGTACGAGCGAGTGTGTGCCTGAAGTGGTGCTTGTTTTAAGATATGGGAATGAAATTGTTTCATCATTGGCACATAAGTTGCTTCCTTTCTTCGTGTTTTGCTGTTCAGCAAGTAAATAACGATGGTCCTATCTACAAATTGCAGTGAGGTTCGCAAATGGTCAGGCGTAACGTCGCCTGACATATTCATTAATATTAGAAATGAACGAGACACTAACTAAAAACAAAGACAATCATTTAAAACTTTAAGTGTCTCATTTAGCTCGTTAAGACGTAAAATCGATCGAGTATGAGAGAAAGAAGACGTGGTCTAAGGATTACGAAAAAAAAAAGTTCTCACCAATTTAGCCCATTACTGTTGTACCATGCCGTAAAACACAGTAACTTTATCTGACTGGTAGAAAAAGTCGTCAGTATTTTTACGTGCCCATTTATTAAAGATACCCTTTTAGCTGCGTTCTTCCAAACTTGTTTTTTCCTCCCGCCCTTCGCGCTATGTTCGTGAGCATTCATTTTACATAATTTTTCTTTTTTTAATAATTCCTTGAAAGATGAACGTGTGTCCTGGCATTTCCAATTATTTCTGCATCTTGACTCTCTTTCTTCTGTCGTTTTACAACATATTTCATCGTGTGTCCCTGTGTCGCTGACAGCCCGTGTGATTTCATTGTCCTGTCTCAGTGCTGTTCCCACTGTCCGGCACTTTCCCTGGCCCAGTGGGGTGCGGTGGTCCACTCTGGCCTGATTCGATTTGGGAGTCTCCAGGCTCACCCTTCCTCCCTGGCCAGACGACCGCGTTGTTTTATGATTTCATTTTGTGCCTGTAAGCTGCCCCTCCTGGTAGGGGTAGAAAATGGCATCCCATCCATCACCCACCCCAAGTCAAAACTACTCCCCAGGAGATCTGTCTTGTACTGAGAGTTTAGTTTGGGGAGAAGTGAAAGATATATATAATATATATATATATATAATAATTTCAGTGAGGACGGCTTATGGAGAGGTGATTATGAAACCATTTCTTATTATTTATGGTTACTACTACTACTACTACTACTACTACTACTACTACTACTACTACTACTACTACTACTGTATGTGTGTGTGTGTACTGTGTGTACTTTGTGTTTGTGTGTGTGTGTGTGTGTGTGTGTGTGTGTGTGTGTGTGTGTGTGTGTGTGTGTGTGTGTGTGTGTGCGCGCGCGCGCACAGTGCGTGAACAGAGGACCTAAATATTGATAATTTAGCTGTTTGCTTTGTACCATATCACTTCAAACAGGCGTGGTTTTCTATTTTTTTTTTACATGTTTCTTAGTGTTTTGGCGTGTTTTCATCCGCACTTTTTCAATCTTTTAGACAGTCTCGCACTAGACCTGAGGGAAAAGAAAAACTGCTATTATTGTTCGGTTTATTTTTTTGTAGGCCCTTTGACTCGCCAGACGTAAGATAGAATGCTAAGGGACCCCAAAATAGACAGGTGGATCTCACTTAAATAAAATGCATGTACCAGTCGGAGAGATTCAGCTAAACCAGTCAGCCATTACGGATTTTTTTCAAAACATTTTATTGTGTGAGACGTGCCAGAGGAACAGAGAGGCGTGGATGAGCATCTCGTCACACTGACCGCACCATTTGGCTTTTCAGAGTCATGTTTGCTGGCCAAGATCAACCACTCTTGGGGACTCGACATTCGCCTCCGTGCCGTAAGAGATCTGTCAACTGGCAGGACTTTCGTCTTAGGTAGCAAGCGGTGTATGTTGGCTTTTTGTGTGTGTTTTGTTGTTGAGCGAGTTTGACCCACCACGTGCGTACTTCAAACTTGACAGTTTGACATAGAATGAGCGACGAAGAGATTGCCATGTGTAGTGAAGTGTAGAGAGAGTGAGCCAGCTAGATCAGCAGGATGTGGCGAATGACTTCAGTAAGTAAAATGGGACTTTAACTAGAGAATAACTTCAGTAAGTCCAATGGGTCTCTATCAAATGACGTCAGTACGTCCAATGGGAGTTTAACTAGCGAATGACTTCAGTAAGTCCAGTGGGTCTCTAACTATCAAATGAGGTCAGTAAGTCCAATGGGACTTTAACTAACGAATGACTTCAGTAAGTCCAATGAGTCTCCAACTAACGAACGACGTCAGTGAGTCCAGATGGGCTCTACCTAGCGAATGACTTCAGTAACTCCAATGGGTATCTAACTAACGAATGACGTCAGCAAGTCCAGAGGGACTCTATCTAGCGAATGACTTCAGTAAGTCCAATGGGACTGTGACTAGCGAAAGACCAATATAACCATATTCTCTCCCCTTAGTCCATGAGGTGCAGTGAGACAAGTCGAGCACTATGGCATTTTGACACAGGAATGCTATGCTTTGAGACATACTGCTAACAAATGGCTTCCACTTATCCGTCACTCGAATTGTTTCGCTTCTCTTTTGAAAACACGCGGACGTTGGAAACATTGTCGGGTGACGCAGTAAACGTTGAAATACAGCTCTTATCTTTTCAACATACAAAACATACGAACACGAATACGGACAGAAACACAGAAAGACAGGGAAGGGAGAGGGAGAGAGCGGGTATGAGGGGAATGGTTAAAGTTGGAGGAGAAAAATGAGGCGAAGGGATTACGAGAGAGTAGAATCGGGAAGGGACAAGAGGCGGGGGACAGTGCCCATCAATGTACTGAATCACCATTTTCTCATCAATCGTAATCACAAGATACCCTCTTGTCGTCCCAGACTCTTGTCCATAATTCTATCCAATCAAGCCCCGCAGGGTGGTCGTTCCCAAGCCTGTGATGATGACATTCTCATTTACGTCTGAGGACCTAGGCAGACAAGCGGCCTGTCAGAAACTTGGCTCTCCCTCCCACAGACTGGGGTGAGAAGGGGGTAAGATGAATGTGGCCATACAATTAGATTTTGCACTAAAACACTAAATAATCCACGAAAGCGTTTTGAGGCCTAACATACATTTAAGTCAGCATTTAATCTTAAACCGACAACTGATCAAAACAAACAACTCCGCACCAATTATTTCCCTTGTTTGGGGAGAATCATGACCGATGAAATTACAATCTTCAAATACATGACCCCCCCCCCCGCCGCCCCCTTCCCATTAGGTGACGCAATTTCAGGTCTTTGCACTCGCGCGTGATTCTATCTTTGCGCCACCCTCAAATGCACAAAACAATCCCATTCCTTTTATCTTAATCTGTGTGCTTGAAACCACCTGGCTTGTACCTTGGCCCATATGGTAGAGTGGGGAGAGTCAATTTGCAGACAGAAGACACATTCTCAAAACATTCATCTGCGCCAGTTCTATGAATACTGACACCTTTAGGAAGGCCTTAGCGCATTAATTGTTGGTGTACAAGCTGTGTAATGTGTGCGGCGTTGGGGCTTCCATTGTCTGATTGCCATTGACCTCAGTATTTCAGCTTTCTGGTCCACCTCTTGCTGGTCCATTGGGGGACGGGGAACGGGCGGTAAAGGTTTGAGCCTATTTATTTTTTCTCTGTGTGTGTGTGTGTGTGTGTGCCTGTCTTGTGTGTCTATTTGTCTGGCGGTGGTTTGTTGGTCTAAATTTGTTGTTTCTGTTCGTTCGTCTGTAAGAGTCAATGTGTGCGTCTTTGTATACGCCAGCCTTGACATAGTTGTTTTGCGGTCAGGGGAAGTAAGTAAGTAAGTAAGTTATAAATTCAGTAAGAAAGAAAGTGAGCGAGTAAGTAGGTGTGTGAGTGAGTGAGTGGGTGAGTGAGTGATTAAGTAACTTGGCGAGTAAGTGTGTATGTATGTACGTATGGATTGATGGATGAGTGGATGTGAAGATGTGTGGATGTATGTATATATATGCATATATGTGTGTATGTATGTATGTATGCATGTATATATGTATGTATGTATGTATGTATGTATGTATGTATGTATGTATGTATGAATGTATGAACGTATGTATGTATGCATCTAAATCTATGTTATGTATGCAAGTAGATAGGTAAGCAGTAGGTAGGTATGTATGCATGTATGTAGATCGATAGGTAGGTAGGTAGATAAGTACGTAGGCAAGTAGCTAGCCGTAGATAGGTAGGTAGGTACATACGTACGTATGTACCTAGGTATGAAGGTATCTAGATAGGTACGCATGTATGGACATAGATACGTAGGTTCATAGGTAGGTACGTAAGTAAGTAGGTAAGTTGGTAGATAGGTAGGTACGTATGTACGTACAATACATGAATACATAGGCAGGCAGGTAGGAAGGCAGGTAGATAGATAGGTAGGCTGCTGTGTAAATATGAATGTAAGTATGTACGTTCGTATGTTTGTATGGGTACATCCATAACTCACTATCTCTCTACCAACATTCCGCCATGGGGTTCTTCACTTACCAGACATATGAATTCCTATATTCGGGCTATACCAACTGATGCATTTCTACTACAGTATCTCTATCCACAAGCAACGCGAATGAGTCTATTCCTTGTCCACAATCCCTATTCTCAAACTTCTCTCTAAAGATACATTTCTAACGTACAATTGAACTCACGGACGATATCAATGGGCACATCCATAAACAATGTTTCTCATTGTCCCCAGGCTATCACGATGGGCATATTCCTAGCCAGTTATTCCTAATCTACCATCTCTGTCCTCCGGCTATACCAGTGAGTGCATTATTAGCCCACTCATTCCATCCTCAAGCTTCCTCTAGTGCATACATTCCTTACACACTCTCTCTTTCTTCAGACTGAAACTCTTGAATACATTCCTAAACCCTATCACTGTTTTCAGGCAACACTGACGGGTACATTTCCAGAGCGCTATCTCTGCCTTTAGCCAGTACTAGAGAGTGTATTCCTGCTGACCCGCTATCTCTATCTTCAGGCTACACTCGTGGTTACATACCTAACCCAATATCTCTATTTTAAGGAGATACTAGTGGGGACGCTTCCAAACCATTGTCTCTATCTTAAGGCTATGTTACGGCATACTCTGTCGCCCCTGCACACTTTGCGTAACAAGGCTAAACTAGTGTGTACGTTCCCAATCTCTCTCTATCTTCAGGCTACACTAGTGGCAACATTCCCATCCACTGTCCTATCTGTTCTACTCGTAGATACATTCCTGACCCACTTCCTCTGTTTTCCAGGATATACTCGTAGGTACATTCCCGGACCCACTATCTCTGACTTGAGGCTATACAGTGGGTACATCCCCAACCCTCTGTCGCTTTATCTTCAGGCCGTACTAGCGGGGTGCATTCTTTATACCACCTGTTTCCATTCCTGTGCTGTTTCAATGGGTCAAATCCTGGGTCGTCATTCCTATCCTCAGGCTATAGCAAAGAGTACATTTCTACACCACTGTTGCTATCTACGGGTTATACCAATGGATACATTTCTTGTCCACCTTTAGTATCACCAAGCTACACCAATGGGTGCATTTTCCTCCGGCTATATTTGTGGGTACATTCCTG
>JADBJO010002104.1:165000-175000 GCA_016801955.1 Conus betulinus
CAACATTGCAGTAACGTAGACAGGTATGGCGTCACGTTGCATCGGCATGGACGGCACCGGTAACATTGTTGCTGTGCAATGGGCAGCGGCGGCGGTGACAACGTTACGAGCTGTAACAACATGGACAAGTGCATAACACCTTAGCGACGTTGCAATGGCATGGGCAGCTGTAGGAACATCACTTACAACGTTTTTGATATGATGGACAGCTGAAGAAACAACATTAAAAATCTTAACAATAACACGGATAGCTACATCAGTATCTTCTACAACGTTGCAACAACATGCACGGCTGACAAAATAGCATTAACAACATAACAATAACATAAATAGCTCCAGTAATATCTTCTGCTGTTTGGCAGTAATGTAGACAGCTGCAGCAGCAACGTTTGCAACGTTTCCTTAAACAGGACAGCTGCTTTAACATAACTAATCATGTTGAAACCAGCATGAACAGACATCATTACAACATTAACTTTACGAAGGCACAATAAAAAGGACAGCTGCAGTAACAATATTGACAATAATACAGTAACCTGGATAGCCGCAGATCTAGTTGCAAAGTGATGAAATTATTGCTGCTGTCAATGCTATTGCACCTTGTTGATGTGTGTCCGTGTCATTTGAATGTGGTGAACGATGTTTGACTGTTGATGAAATTATTGCTGCTGTCAATGCTATTGCACCTTGTTGATGTGTGTCCGTGTCATTTGAATGTGGTGAACGATGTTTGACTGCAGCTGTGACATCTGCAGACTAACAACCTCTTACTAACATAGACAGCTGCAGATTACAACTTCTTACTAACATAGACAGCTGCAGATTAACAACTTCTTACTAACATAGACAGCTGCAGATTAACAACTTCGTAATAACCTGGACAGCTGCAGATTAACACTTCTTACTAACATGGATAGCCGCAGTCAAACATCGTTCACCACATTCAAATGACACGGACACACATCAACAAGGTGCAATAGCATTGACAGCAGCAATAATTTCATCAACAGTTGTCTTATAACGTGAATAGTGCAGATCAACAATCCTGTAATAACATAGACAGTTGCAGTACCAACAGTAACAACGAAACAACAATAACAGACAAAGAAACAGTAATTTCATTAACAATACTCAAGTAACATGGATAACATCAGATTGGCAGCTTTGTAATAATCTGGACAGCTGCAGATCAACAACATCTTACTAACAGATAGAGCTACAGATTAACAACTTCATAATAACCTGGACAGCTGCAGATTAACACTTTCTTACTAACATAGACATCTGCAGACTAACAACCTCTTACTAACATAGACAGCTGCAGATTAACAACTTCTTACTAACATAGACAGCTGCAGATTAACACTTCTTACTAACATCGACAGCTGCAGATTAACAACTTCGTAATAACCTGGACAGCTGCAGACTAACAACTTCTTACTAACACAGACAGCTGCAGATTAACAACTTCGTAATAACATGGACAGCTGCAGATGAAAAAAAAACTTATAACAACATGGACAGATGCAGATTAACAACTCTGTAATAACATAGACTGCTGCAGATTAACAACTTCTTAATAACATGGACAGCAGCAGATTAACAACTTAATAATGGACAGCTGCTGTAAATTTGCAACCTCTTTATAACATGGGCAGCTACAGTTTCAATATTAACAACATTATAATAACAGACAGAAACAGTAATTTCATCAACAGTGTTCCGATGACGTGGACAGTTGCAGAACCAATATTAACAACATTGTAATATCAAAGAATCAGTAACAACATCGACAATGTTCAAATGCAATGGGAGGCTGTAGTACCCACATTTAATGCATTGCAATGACAGACAAAAAAAAAAAAGAAAGAAAAAAAAAAAAACAAAACAAAACAAAACTTCGTGAACAATATTCAAATAACATTGACAGTTCCGATAACAACATTAACAACGGCCCAACAGCAAAGATATCTGCAGTAACATCTTCAACCACACTCAGAGACCGTAACAAAACCACACTGCAACAACATGGACAACTGACAAAGTTGCTCTAGCACGAGCAAATGTAGAATCAGCGGAATAATGCTTCGACTGTGCTACCAACGTTAGCCACAACGTTACAGTAACAATTGTAGCAATTTGAGCATTAGAGATGTTAACAGCGACACCAACGTCTGCCGGAATAGCATTACACAATGGCTGCAGCCGCAGTAATGCTAAAGCGACAGTCTCCGGTAGCTGCTACGCTACAGCGTTGAAGCAATATATAAATAAATGCAGGCAATCTCTCTCTCTCTCTCTCTCTCTCTCTCTCTCTCTCTCTCTCTCTCTCTGCCTCTCTCCATCCGTTTGTCTATTTATGTGTGCACTCTCTCTCTCTCTCTCTCTCTCTCTCTCTCTCTCTCTCTCTCTCTCTCTCTCTCTCTCTCTCTCTCTCTCTCTCTCTCTCTCCATCAATCTGTGTGCCTGCCTGTCTGTCTGTCTGTCTGTCTGTCTTACTCTTTACTTACAAAACCTCAACAACAAGAAAAACCAATAACTGCAGCAATAATATTACTGTATTATATACACAAATCTTTGGTTTGTGACTACACAACGGCCTGGGCGCAACAGCGTTACACACGAAATGACAAAATAACAATAGCAGAGACAACGGCATTTCAGCACGGTACCTAACTATATTACTTACTGCTACAGCAACAAAACAACAGAACACTGCCACAGATCACACACACACACACACACACACACACACACACACACACACACACAAATACGCGCGCGCGCGCGCACGCACACTCTCACACACACACACGCGCGCACATACACACACACAACACTCTTTCTTTTCTCTCTCTCTCTCACACACACGCACGCACCAGCACGCGCACACACATGCACTCACACATGCACAAGCATGCACGCATGCACGCACGCAGGCAAACACGCATGCACGCACGCATGCACGCACGCACGCACGCATGCACTTACCCCCCCCCCCCCCACCACACACACACACACACACACATCTCTTACAAACAAATTTTCCAAGAAACACGCCATAATTTTGTTTAAATTCTTCTTCTGCCGAAAATGTAATATCTCATGAAAAATGTTGATCTCTTTCAAAAACTTAAAAATCACAAACCGGTGGGGTATCTCTGAACAAGACTTTCATGGAGTCTGCCGTTCAAGTGTTGACAGTCGGATATAGAATTCTCAACGCTCCATTACAACATGTTTTACTATGGTGGTACGTCACATAGAATGCTTCTCCATCTTTTAAAAGATACAAGTGCGAGGCTTCTATGATCCAGAGTACAGACAGCATATTTTAGCCGCCATTTGGATAGGCCTAATGATGACCATAGTGGATAAACTATGGTGTTTATACACAGAAAGCATATCTCGCTGATGATGTAAATTCAGATATCCCAAAACTGGTGACATTCTGATGATTCGTATAGATGTTCTGAGGAAGACTTTTTGTAATATAAAACGACTCAAACAACGAACACTTTGAAAAGGCTGGCGCACTGGCACTGATAGCCAATGCCAGGGCGACATCTAGGGTAGAAATCTTTGTGAGGAGCCCCAGAAGTATTGCCAACAGATTGCTGGCCTGTAAAAAGGAACGTTTTTGGGTGTTCGATTTTTTTTTTTTTTTTGTTCAAGCTACAGATTCCAGCTTCCAGGCATGTTCTTGCCAGCGTGATAAGAAAAACTGCTTATTTTCAATAATAATGACTACTACCCAGGTCGACCGTAGCCTTGCGTTGCGTTCCTGCTAGCGTGAATGACAATTACAGTAAGTATAACGTAAACTACTGCTTTCTGCGATAAAACGCGAACCTACTGGCGTGAATGACTATCACAGTAATTACAACGTAAACTAGTACTTCCTACGACAAAACAAATGTGTATCAAATATTCTAATTGCCTTTGTCCAGGCGGATTCCTGCACTGGGAAGTATAGAGAGGCTGAAGGATTAAAGCAGCACAGCGCCGCTGATGGGGTGACGGGTGGACATCTGATGCAGTCACCATGGGCCCCAGCTCCTACCTCACTCGCCGTCCTAGCCTCCTCCTCCTCTGTGTGCTGCCCGCCATTGGCTACATGGCTGTCATGTACACGCTGATTGGTCGGACGTGCAAAGAAGATTCCTACATCGACGGGGACTATTTTGACGAAGACGAAGCGGTAGGTGGGAACTCCAAGCTTCCTACGCTGGGCAGACCAGGAGAGATCTTCGTCCCCTTTCGTCCTCTCAGCGCAGGCCAAAGAGTAAGGCACCTGACCAAGGCGGGATCTCCGTCAGCAGGGAGGCATCGCGGCGTCCTTCAAAGCAAACCGCGTCACTCCTTCAACTGCACGAACGTCGCCCACATCAAACTGAAAAAGAAAATCGGTCATGGGGTGTCCAAACAGACCTTCCTGGGAGAGTTTCCAAGGCCGCAGCGTGGCGGTGAAAATGGTCACACGTCACATTCATGACGTCAAAATGTGCTTGGATGACGTCAAAGGAAACGACACGAACGCGGCGGCCGGCGCGAGGTCCAAATGTTACATGCCGTCCACACTGAAACTTATGAAAGAGATCTTACTGGCGGAGCAACTGTACCATCCCAATATTGCGCAACTGTTGGGCTACTGCGTGCGAAGCGAGGAGAGCGACTCCACGGATATTGCCGAACACGGAGTGGGTGTCTGTTTTCGAGTTGGGTTCCCGTTTTGTTCTGGACAGCTTGCAAATCCTGCCTTGGCCTCTGCGCCTTCAGCACGCCTTGGACATGGCTGACCTGTTGGACTACCTCCACCACTCCCCTCTGGGCTCCCTGGTCCTCCCAGACTTTAAAGAGGGACACTTCGTCATCGTCAACTCCTCCCTCAAGCTCATCGACCTGGACGACATCCACAACATCGAACCTGCCTGTCCTGCCACGGCCGCCGTGGACGCTGCTGTCAAAGAAGACGACTCTCAGTGCGAGTACGGTGTGGTGTGCCAGAGGGCGCTGTGCGTGGGCTTCAACGCCAAGGAGAACCTGAAGAACATGAACAGGCTGGTGCTGAAGAGGCTGCTGTTTCCTCTCACCTTCCCCCAGGAGGGTGATCCCGGACCTTGGGCAGCTGAACTCTGACCTTGACCTGTTGAGCGTGTCAGCGGCTGAGCTGAGGACTCGGCTGTTGAACATTCAGTCTCGCGCCTTGGCGGCCCACAGGTGATAGTGCGAGGGGGTTGTTTATGTATCTGTTTCTTTGTTCATTCATTCATTCATTTATTTATTGTTCATTTAATTATTTGCTACTTTGTTTTTATCTATTCCTTTATTCATTTGTTGATTCATAAATTAATATATCTATTTATTACTAATATTTTTTTAAAAATCTATTTCTTTATTCAATTGTTTATTCATAAATTTTATATATCTATTTATTATTAATCCATATATTTATCAAGTGATGTTTTATTTATATTTATTTGTTTGTTTATTTATCACGTATTTTATTTGTTTATTTATTTATTTTTTTTTTTTTATCTGCTTCATTTCGAATGTTTGTAGGCATGGATGTGACTTGTGATACAGTCCTGAGGAACGCGGGACGGCTTCTGAAATTTTGAAGTAAAGTTGAAACAGTGTTATCCATTTATCCGATTATTCATTCGTTTATTTACTTATCCTTCAGGGTATTTGTTTGCTTTGTGCTTGCATTTGTTTGTTCGTGTGTGTGTGCGTGGGGGGGGGGGGGGGGGGGGGGGGGAAGGGGGGTATTGTCAGCAAGGGGACTGTATGTGATATTTTGAGTAGCACGTAGTTTGGTCGGCACACTGTGAGAGAGAGAGAGAGAGAGAGAGAGAGAGAGAGAGAGAGAGAGAGAGAGAGAGTGTGTGTGTGTGTGTGTGTGTGTGTGCACGCGCGCGCGCATGCACGTGTGTGTGTGGTGTCTATGTACGTGTGCGCGCGTGCTACTGAAAAAAAAAGAGAGCTGTGTGTGTGTGTGTGTGTGTGTGTGTGTGTGTGTGTGTGTGTGTGTGTCGTGCGTGCGTGCGTGCGTTCGTGCGTTCGCGCGCGCGCGAGAGAGAGAGAGAGAGAGAGAGAGAGAGAGAGAGAGAGAGAGAGAGATGGGTAAATTGTCATGGCTCCCAAACTCAGTAAAAGAACTATTTATGAATATTGTCAGTAAAGGCTATTGCGAACATTGCATACTTGGGCCGGGAAGGGGTGGGGGGGTGGAGTTCACACCATGTGTGTGTGTGTGTGTGTGTGTGTGTGTGTGTGTGTGTGTGTGTGTGTGTGTGTGTGTGTGTGTGTGTGTGTGTGTGTGTGTGTGCTTGCATACCGACACGTCTATGTATCGATGGAGGGAAAATGTAAACGCAGTAAGAAATTATGCTCTCCCAGATAAAAAAAAAAAAAATAATAATAATAAACTGTAAGATCTTTCTCTCTGATTCATTTTCAAGTCTATAAAAATCGTGTAACTTGATTTACCGTGTTGTTTTTTTTTTTTTGTGGTGGTGGTGGTTTTTGTTGTTGTTGTGTTGTTTGGTGTTTGTGTGTTGTTACTGTTATTTTTCGTTTTGTTTTGTGGTTGTTGTTGATGGTGTCCTTGGAGTGAAGTTCTAGTAGGTGGGTCATACTTTCAGCTGATTCTATTTTCAGTCAGCCAGCATCACATACTGGCTACCAAATTTTCTCACGGTCATTGTCCTGATTCCTGTTCAGGTCATTATTTCTCTTTTGCTGTCACGGTGATTGTAGGTCTTTCTTGCTGATGTCAAGCATTTTTTTTTCCTGCCTCATCTTGTATGCCATTTCTATGGCATTTCCGTTAATCCCGGCTCCTCATTCACAGTCGTGTCCAGCTGGCACTGGCCTTCCACAGGGAGCGGTCAGTGTCACGTTGTCATAAGGCCAACACACCGGGGAACACGCGGCACTGATGCCGCAGCGGCGCGTGCTCTGTACCAACGGACTAAGCTCCCTTTTGAGGAAAATAGTTGCGTAGTCGAAGAGCTAGCATGCGTTAGCTCCATCACCCTACCCAGCACCACGTCGTCAACGGCGTTCCCCGTACATTCACCAATACCAGCGACCTCGACATAAAGTCACGAAGGACGTAGACGTGGAGATGAAATCGAGACTGAAGTCACCTATGAGAGCATGGCGTGAAAGACCTCGAAATGTTATTTCTGTTTCAAATACTGATCGATGGGAATAAGAATGATGAATATGATGCTATTGCTTTGCTTTCTGGTGTAAGACTGCATGATAGTGCTGTACTCTACGCTTGATATCTATCTCCTGGCATCAAGCACACCGAAGAGATTCACCGACCCGCAATGTTTTTTTTTTTTTTTTTTTTTTTTTTTTTTTTTTTCTGATCGATGAGAATGAGGATGATTAAGATGATGCTACGGATTTCTATTTCGGTCTGAGACTACGAGACAGGGCTGTACTCTACGCTTCTTTCATAATATATCCCGGCGTCATCCAGGCCCGAGAGATACAGGCACCGCAATGTTGGTCAGGAAATTTGAGCAACACTCTCAGAGACGCATCCATTAAGTGGATGAAACTCGACTGTGTGGTCCCAGTCTTCCCAACTGAGTCCGCGGCAAACTCAACTCAGGTTAGGAGCCGGTCGGGGCAGAAAAACCCACATGACTTTGATGGGATTCGAACCCACGACCTCCTAGCCGGGAGTCCGCGACGCTAACCACTTCGCCACGGCGGCGGCTGGTTTGACCGACCGCAATGTTTGTCAGGAACACTCTCAGAGAAACATCCATTCAGTGGATGAAGCTCGACAGAGCAGTGCCAGTCTCTCCAGTTGAGCCAATAGCAAACTCAAGTCTGAGTAGCAGCCAGTCGGAGCAAAAAAAAAAATCCCCACAAGTAAATGGCTCTGATGAGAATCGAACCTACAAGCATCCAGCCGGGTCTCCGCGTCGATCACCACTGCACCACGGCGGCTGGTAATGTGAATTAATATTCGTTCCTTTTTACAGTACAGAAAAAAAAAAAAATAAAAAAAATCATGTTCATATATTCATTTGCACAAGGCCCATGCAGTTTAACAATTCTACACACCATGTATTTGAGTCATTCAAACTCAAACTTTACTGTTTTCTTAATTATGTTTGTGACTTGCTTTGAGGCCCCTTAATTGTGGAGAACGATGACTGCTATCACTATGCTTCTCTTGTCCAACTCTTCTCTTTGTCTCTTTTGGGGCACTACCACTATGTCGCTCTTCCTGGCTTCCCAAGACACAGCCACACACAGAGGGGTCCTGTTGCAGACCCAGCATCATATGTCACACGACGTCAAGCCGCCAACAGGTTACCCACCTGAGGCAATGCTTCGATGCCGCCGATTCCCTTCGGTATACAGTTCTGTGATGTCTGTTCTGATCCAACACCAACACACAGGACACTGCCTCCTAAGCAACTAATACGGACACTTCATCTCAGGTCTGCGCCACCGTATCCATCTAACGACAGTCCCCACAAACCACCGTGTCCATCTAACGACAGTCCCAACAAACCACCGTGTCCATCTAACGACAGTCCCCACAAACCACCGTGTCCATCTAACGACAGTCCCCACAAACCACCGTGTCCATCTAACGACAGTCCCCACAAACCACCGTGTCCATCTAACCACAGTCCCCACAAACCACCGTGTCCATCTAACGACACTCCCCACAAACCACCGTGTCCATCTAACGACCCCAACAAACCACCGTGTCCATCTAACGACAGCCCCAACAAACCACCGTGTCCATCTAACGACAGTCCCCACAAACCACCGAGTCCATCCGACGAAACTCCCCCACAAACCACCGTGTCCATCTAACGACAGTCCCAACAAACCACCGTGTCCATCTAACGACAGTCCCAACAAACCACCGTGACCCTCTAACGACAGTCCCCCCACAAACAACCGAGTCCATCTAACGACAGTCCCCAACAAACCACCGTGTCCATCTAACGACAGTCCCCACAAACCACCGTGTCCATCTAACGACAGTCCCAACAAACCACCGTGTCCATCTAACGACAGCCCCAACAAACCACCGTGTCCATCTAACGACAGTCCCAACAAACCACCGTGTCTATCTAACCACAGTCCCCACAAACCACCGTGTCCATCTAACGACAGTCCCCACAAACCTGCCGATACCGTCGACGTTGACACCCAAGTTGCCTTGGGTACAGGACGTGGGAGGGGAAGTCGAAATGAGGTTACCTAGGATAGCAAAGCTTGAGAGAGCACGCAGAGTTTGTGATTTTTCTTTTCGTTCTTGACGATGATAAAAACTATGGCGATGTCGATTGTGATAATATCAAGTTCCGTTCTGGTCTAACTCTGCACGACAGCGCCGCACTCCGCGCCCTTTCTCATCATTCATCCAGCGTCAACCAGCCCGTGAAGTACAGATACCTGCTGGACTGGTCCGACGATTTTGGCAAACACACTCAGAGACGCGTCCATGAAGTGGATGAACTCGACTGTGTGATTTTAATCTCCCAAACTATTTTAATATCACACTCAAACCGGCCAGCACCACAAAATCCAACAAATAACTGTCTCAGATGGGAATCGAACGCACGATCTCCAACCCCAAAGTCTGCAACGCTAACCATTGCACCAAAGCTTTTTTAAATTTTTTAATTGTAAATTGTATTTGAGGATGTCTATAGATACTGTTATAATAAGTCAGAAGTGTGCTGCTGTGCGGAGTGTTATGCGCATTGATCATGTCCTGTGGTGTGTGTTTTCTGATTATTAATTTAATGCGCATATTATTCAACTGCTGAGGGTAACTGACATACTCTCTTTCGTTTCTCTTCTTTTCTTCCCCTCCTTTATGTCTTTTCTACTTTTCTTTTTGATTCCTGATTTGTTCTCTCTTTTTGTTGTTGCTTTCTCTTCCATCTTCCTTCTTTTCTTCATTGTTCTGTTCTTCCTTTTTTTTTTCTTCCTCCATTCC
>JADBJO010002104.1:182500-185000 GCA_016801955.1 Conus betulinus
TAAACATAATTCTGATACATTTAGGGACTGAAATATTGTTGGGGTGGGGAGTTTCGGTGACTATGGTGAAAGTATGACAAAACATAGTATACGAATGCATGGGTAGGTGTTCATGTAAGTGCCTCAGGCACTTTCATTTCCCAATCCCCTCCTGAAAAAAAAAAAACAGTTGTTTTTTTCCTTATAATTTCCAAGAAAAGAGCAAAAGGGAAGGGTTCACTGAACCGAGAAGAAAAACCAACCTATGCTGATTTATGAAAAGGATAATTGGAAAACACACACACACACACACACACACACACACACACACACACACACACACACACACACACACACACACACACACACATTAAAATACAAGATCCCCTATCATTTCCTACTCATTCAAACTCCATTCCATCCATCTTACTCTCTTTTCCCTGTCACGCACACACACACACACACACCACACACACACACACACACACACACACACACACACACACACACACTCTCACACACACACTCTCTCACACTCTCTCTCTCTCTCTCTCTCTCTCTCTCTCTCCTCCTCCCTCACCCTCCTCTTTCTCTCGTACAGACACGTATACACGAACAAGAGGACCGGACGCAAAGATTCAGTGGCCCAAGAAAAAAAATCAAAGAGGAAAATCGTTTGATACAGGATCGTTTACCTTCGTCACTTCCCCAAACCCAGTTCTATCCATCTTATACAGTCACCTCTCCTGCACACACACACACACACACACACACACACACACACACACACACACACACACACACACACACACACACACAATTTTGACAATGTGAACATACTGACATTGAAAAAAAAGTTGACGGGGCTGGTGAAGAGAGCTGGAATAGATGCAGTAAGACCTATGTTAGCATGCGGATAAGTGTTTTCCCAATTTCTTGTTAGTCAAAGATTGAGGGAGAAGAATTTGAGGCGCGCAGGGGGAGGGGGGGGGGGGGGGGGGGGGGGGAGGGTGATTGAATATCTAAGGTATGCGGTGGGTCAGATTCAATATCATTCATACTGACATTCACAGGGCTGTCACACTCACCAACTGGTCACAGGGGAAGACAGTCGCACATCCTCTGTTACTAATCAATGGGAATCATGCAATTGTTCTTTCCGTGGTGTTGCACTTCACTAATGTCAGTATGATCCAGGTTTAAGAGCCTGACAGGATGATTAGCTGGTCCAGAAGCATAGTCCCCCATTTTGGGGCATTTATGTATGTTCCGTACATGCCCGCTTACGTCTTGAGAATGGGCCTGCAGACACAGAACTTGAGGATCCGCAGTTAAGGGCGAAGGCGAAAGAAGAAGCAAATGGGAGAGTTTGTGTAAACTTCTCTCGTTCTGTCTTGGTTGACCGTGAGAATGTACAAGAGGGGAGAAATGGAATTCTGCCAACCTGAGCTCACCCGAGTTTGTTTTAAATCGTGAGAGCCGCGGTGTGGGAGAGGAACAGGCAAAAAAGCAAGGGCAAGACGCGGGAGGGGTAGGTGCGTAAGAGCACGACAGAAAGGTCTTTAGTGCCTCCCCTCTTCCACAGGACCTTCCGACTTCAGGAAACGAAAAGTTCATTAGCCATTTTGCGACAGACAACAGAATCTCGTCCGGAACAGACGACAGGAAGGAAATCTTGCAAGTTGAAACTGGTGAGGGGGGGGGGGGGGATGGATGGAATGATAGGGGGAGCGGTAGGGTAGTTAGAGGAGGAAGGGTGTGGGCAGTGAGACAGTAAGGACGCGTGAAAATTCACACCGTGAACTGTGAGGACTAACGGAACATCTGCACTTGAACGCGGCGGTACGGTGAGGTGGGTATGCCGGGAGGAATGGACGGGAGGAGGAGGAAAGCAGCTCTCTTTCAGCCCAGCTAGCCTTAGTTTAAGAGAGATCAGGTTGAAATGAGCAAAAACCTTCCTTTTGCTGAAAAACCGTTTTCGACCCAGCTGACGAACGGGCTGATAATGCCCTGGGTACCTCCAAACCTGTGTAAATTTCCAAGATCCATAATGACTCAATTTCAACACACACACACACACACACACACAACACACACACACACACACACACACACACACACACACACACACTCACTCACTCTCTCTCTCTCTCTCTCTTTCTCTCTCTCTCTCTCTGTACTCTCCCTCCCACCCCCACCCCTCCCAAAAAGACACCCCCACACATACAGAGGCGTGAATGAGGTGAGTCTCCATATCTCCATTCTCCTCCCCTCCTACCTAACACACAGAGAGAGAGAGAGAGAGAGAGAGAGAGAGAGGAGAGAGAGAGAGAGAGAGAGAGGAGAGAGAGAGAGAGAGAGAGAGAGAGAGAGACAGAGAGAGAGACCATCCCACCCACCCTCCCATTTCCCAAAATATACCGTAAAGAACGCGTAGTTGAGGAATCGGCGGAAGGGGGAGCAGCCCCCATACGATTGACCGTTGGACTTCATCGGGAAGGCGTGGTCTTGGCTGTGTGTT
>JADBJO010002104.1:192500-195000 GCA_016801955.1 Conus betulinus
TTTCTGCGAGGTTACCATGGGAACAACAAATCTTCGCCTCTGCCCGTGGAACTTGGTACCACGGTCTGTTCGAATGACGAGCCGAAGTCACGATACCGCTATGGTAGCAGCAGCATCCTGTTCTGCGCATAAACATCTCTCTCTCTCTCTCTCTCTCTCTCTCTCTCTCTCTCTCTCTCTCTCTCTCTCTCTCTCTCTCCTCTCTCTCTCTCTCTCTCTCTCACGTGTGTGCGTGTGTGTGTGTGTGTGTGTGTGTGTGTGTGTGTGTGTGTGTGTGTGTGTGTGTGTGTGTGTGTGATAGAATGAGAAGAGTTAGGAATTCGGGAGGCGGGGCATTCGATAAAGGGAAGGCGTATAGAGAAAAATGGGAAAAGGTAAAAGAGTACAAGAGAGACAGACAGACAGACAGATAGACAGAGAGTCACTCTACAGGAAGTCTCTCACAAAGTATTGATTTTTGTGTGTCAGGACACACACACACACACACACACACACACACACACACACACACACACACACACACACACACACACACACGCACACACACACGTTTGTGTTCATGGAACCCCCCCCCCCCCCCCCCCCCCGCCCCGAAGGCGCAGCACCGGAAGACAACAACAACAGCTTGTCTTGGAGCCATCATCCCTCAGTTACATGCAGCAGTGCCAGAGGGGGGCCCTCGTTTGCCTTTCTAGCCAGCTGGCCTTCTTCAGTGGCATCGGCCGTTTAATCGCTTCTTGCCTTTGTTAGTTTTGTTCGCTTGTCGCTGTCTGTCTGTCTGTCTGTCTGTCTGTCTGTCTGGTATGTCTCTCTCTCTCTCTCGCTCTCTCTCTCTCTCCTCTCTCTCTCTCTCTGACAGGATTCTCTTAATCTCTCTCTCTCTCTCATATGTGTGTGTATGTACCTTTCAAAATACAGTGCGTCTGTCAGTCAAAGAAATAGATAACAACAAAATAGAAATATTATCGAGAAATAGAAAAATAGATAGATAGAATAATAATTACATACTCCAGGCTCATATATCCCAATGGACGATAGATGATAATTTTTCCATGTAAACATATAACAGCTTTCTCGGTCTGCGCTTCTGCTTCTATTTCAAAATGCCTGAAAAAGCTTCCTTCAACTCCATTTTTCGTCTGGCCTGCTTTCTGGCCTGAAAGTCCACAAACAAAATACAAAGTCCCACAATAAGAGAAAGGAGATAGTTAATAATGTTTGACAGTTAGAAAGATTAGATAGGCTCATGACAAACACGACTCTTTCCACGAGCATAAAAAGCTGCCTGCTTTGGCCTGGAAAGCATTCGAACACTCCGGGCAACAGAATACAAGAAGTAAAGACAGGAGAGGGAAGTTTAGAAAGAAGGTATGAAAGCTTAGAGACGGCTCGACCCAAAAGCTGCAAGAAAGGAGAAGAAGAAGAAAGATGGAGAAAAAAAAACAAACAAGCAAAGAAGGGTGGGTGAATAAAAGGGGAAGTATTTGGAGTGGAGGCCGAGTGTTGGGGGGACGGGGGGGGGGGGGGGGGGGGGGGGGGAAACGTATCACTGAATATGAGGGGGGAGAACGGGGAGAAAGTGGAGAGGGGATGGATGGATGGTGAAGGGTGGGAGATGTGCCCAGGATGGGGAAGAGTAAAAGGGGGGGGGGGGGGGGGGGGGGGGGGGAGGAAGAGGGGGAGAAGAGGATGAAGACAGGTAATGTGGCCAGAAAAGATTCAGGTGCGTAGACTCTGTGTGTGCGTGCGTGCGGTGTGCGTGCGTGCGTGCGTGCGTGGCTTGCGTGCGGGGCGTGTGTGTGTATGTGTGTGTGCGTGCGTGCGTGCGTGTGTGTGTGTGGGTGCGTGTGTGTGTGGGTGTGTGGGGTGTGTGTGTGTGTGTGTGTGTGTGTGTGTGTGTGTGTGTGTGTGTGTGTGTGTGTTTGCACTTCTATTTATTTACTTAAAAAATCGTAGTGGTGAAGTATGAATATTCCCCTGACTGTCAGCATGGAGAGGGGGAGTGGTGTGTGTGTATACGTCTGCGAACGAGCACGCATGTGTGTGTGTGTGTGTGTGTGTGTGTGTGTGTGTGTGTGTGTGTGGTGTGTGTGGTGTGTGTGTGTGTGTGTTGTGTGTGTGTGTGTGTGTGTGTGTGTGTGTTGTGTGTGTGTGTGTGTGTGGTGTGTGTGTGTGTGTGTGTGGTGTCTGTCTGTCTGTGTGTGTGTCTGTGTGTGTGTCTGTGTTCCTTTGCTTGTTGTTTGTTAATACGTGCACGCACGCACATGCGCATCATAACTGAAAGGTATTGATTCCCGCTAAGACTGACAAAAAGTCATGACTCATATATAAACTCAGTAACGTATACAACTCCATCCAATTCCTCTCAATCCGTAATCCTATACCCTACCCGAGACTCCTTCCCTTTAACTCCCTATCCTATCCACTCTCTCCTCATACACATTGTGTGTGTGTGTGTGTGTGTGTGTGTGTGTGTGTGTGTGTGTGTGTGTGTGTGTGT
>JADBJO010002104.1:202500-220000 GCA_016801955.1 Conus betulinus
AGGAGCGGAGGAAAGAGTAGGGAAGAAAAAAAAAAGTAAGGGAAGGACGGAAAGAAAGAAGGGGAAAGACTTTGTTCCATTGCTTCAACCTTGACCCAATGCATGAGTTCGGGGCGTGATTGAGAGTTCTTTGTCCTTGAGAGAGATGGAGAGACAGACGAGACAGACAGGCAAGGCAGGCCAGGACAGACAGATAGATAGACAGAATCACACAGACACACGAACAGACAGACAGACAGACAAACAGACACGAGAAAGAGAAAACGCGCGGCACAAAGAACCAAAGAAGAAAAACAACCACATTCCCCATGCCATCATTATGGGCCTTCCACAATATGAGAAGAATAGAAAAGAACGAAGCGAATAGAAAGAAGAAGAGAAGAAGAAGAAAGTAAAAGGTCAGCTACACCGATCGGTAGAAACGTTATTCGGAAGAGCTCAGTGTATATTTCGCTTTAGTTATCTATTGGTTATTTGAGGGCCGCTATCATAGGGAAAGATCGTAATGACAATGATTAGTGTTTTTAATGTTATTATATTCAGTTTATTAAAGTCTTTTCATCATGTCGATAATCATACGGACCCTCTAGCATCAAAAAAGCAAAACTTTGTTTAATGTTTAGGACATCAGCAAAACAATGTGTTAATGGAGAAAGAAGAAGAGAAAGAACAAGAGAGAGAGGAGAGGAGAGGAGAGAGGAGAGAGAGAGGAGAGGAGAGGTGAGAGAGAGAGAGAGAGAGAGAGAGAGAGAGAGGAGAGGAGGAGGAGGAGAGGAGAGGTTAGAGGAGGTTGAGAAGAGATGAGCATCCGGACAGAGAGACTCTTTGGGAGAGAGTTACAGAGGAAACTTTGAGAGGAGAGAGGACGGAGGGAGGCGAAGCGAGGAGGAGAGGAGATGAGAGGAGAGAAGGAGAGAGGGGGGGAGGAGAGAGAGGAGAGAGAGAGAGAGAGAGAGAGAGAGAGATTTAGCAAAAAGTCTTTTCATCTGTCTATGACTTCAGAGCATCAAAAACAGCAAAACTTGAGTCTTTTAACATGAGCAAAATATAGTTTCCAAATGGGAGCGGGGGGGAGGAGGGGAAAGAGAGAGAGAGAGGAGAGAGACGGAGAAATATAGCAGACCGGGAGAGATATAGGAGAGAGGGAGAGAGAGGATAGCGAGACGGGAGTGGAGGGAGTGGGAGAGAGGGTGGGGGTGGAAGAGGATGGAGCGAGGAGAGAGGGAGGATAGGGCCATAGGCGGGGAGACTGGATGAGAACTAAGAGCAAAATCGGATTGAAAGTTTGGGAGAGGAGAGATGGGCGGAGGAGGAGGGCGGGGAGAGGAGAAACGGATTCTGAGGACGAGGGGTAGGAAACTTTTTCGAGAGGAGAGAGAGGAGAGAGAGAGAGGAGAGAGAGGAGACCTGGGCGAGGAGGGATGGGAGATTTAAGAGACTGTGGAGAGAGAGGAGAGGAGGGAGAGGAAGAGAGAGAGATACTTTTTGAGAAGGGATGGGACCGTCGTTTCGAGGACTTGAGGTTGACCAGAGGAGAGAGAAGAGAACGGCGAGGGATTTACAGAGTAGGGGATTTCATGAGAGGATCGGAGAGAGGGAGGGGAGAGATTTTTGATGCGATATATGACTGTTATAATTTCGAGACCATTAACATCAACAAACAGCAAGGAACGTTTATTAGCTTTTAACATCCATCAAAAAATGTTCTGGGACAAAAAAGAAGAAAAAGAAAGAAGAGAGAAGAGAGAGAGAGAGAGAGAGAGAGGGTTGAGAGAGGAGAGAGAGGAGAGAGAGAGGAGAGAGAGAGAGAGAGAGAGAGAGAGAGAAAGAGAGAGCAGGAGAGGAGAGGAGGAGGGAGGGAGGAGGGGGGGAGGGATGGTGGTGGGGAGGGGGGGTGGGAACGGACACAGAGATATAGGCAGACAGACACAGAGAGAGTGGCAATAGACGAGCAATAGGACTGCATAACAACTAACTAGCAAATCTGAATATTGAAAGTTTGAACAGATGAAACTGATCCCAAAATGACTTTACATTAGAGAACAGGCAAAATACATTCTGCGACTTCCGGAGGTAGGGAAACTTTTTCATTGAAGCACATTTTACCAGTGTATGCTGAATTATCAGTTCTGCAGAGCAGACACACTTACTGTCGTTACAGTACTTTGTCGTTAAAGCATTTTAACAAACGTGTGCACGACAAAGGTAACAATTCATCTACTTGCACAATGGAGTATTCAATAATGAAAACATACTTTGTCCGAGAAGAGAAAAAAACGTCGTTTCGTTTTATTTTCTGTCATGTTACACATTTCTTCTGAAGATGAACTGCAAGGGGAGTTCAATAGCATTCGGAGTGTTTCTCACCCCATTTTTGCGAGATGGTCAACATATTGACTGTGATAAATTTCACAATGGGATGGCATCCAACAAAAGTCAACATTGGACCCTTTCATTTGAAAGCAATGTATTAGATATTTTTTATTTCAAAGATAACATTATTCTTGTAATTAACTTTAATTAAATGACGAAGCAAGGGATTGCAAGACTGACTGAGAATCTACACGAAAAAGAACGTTTTTGTAATTTAAATGATGAGGCAAGGGATTGCAAGACTGATTGAGAATCTACACGAAAAAGAAACGTTTTTGTGATCAAGTGATGAAGCAAGGGATTGCAAGACTAATTGAGAATCTGCACGAAAGAGAAGTTTAACAGACTTGGTGGTAGATTAATCAAATGTGACAGAGCCATAAGAATAGCTGTTAGTTCTGCTGTAAAAATCGAAATGTCTGTAACAAGATGATAAGACTTTCCAACTTTCAAAGATGGAGTAACAAAAGCCAGAGCCCGCATGATGATGTTCTAATTACAATGACATCTGTGCGTCACGTTAATACTTCATCAAAAGAAAAGACTGTAATCACAATATATGTCGGTCACTTTAACGGTTCATTGAAAGTGAAACATTGCAATCACTACAATATGTTGCTGACTTTAACGGTTCATTAGAGTGAAACATTGCAAACACTACAATATGTTGCTGACTTTAACGGTTCATTAGAGTGAAACATTGCAAACACTACAATATGTTGTGACTTTAACTTTAAACGGTTATTAGAGTGAAACATTGCAAACACTACAATATGTTGGTGACTTTAACGGTTCATTAGAGTGAAACATTGAAACATTGCAAACACTAATATGTGGTGACTTTTAACGGTTCATTAGAGTGAAACATTGCAAACACTACAATATGTTGGTGACTTTTTAACGGTTCATTGAAGTGAAACATTGCAAAACACTACAATATGTTGGTGACTTTTAACGGTTCATTGAAGTGAAACATTGCAAACACTACAATATGTTGGTGACTTTAACGGTTCATTAGAGTGAAACATTGCAAAAACACTACAATATGTTGGTGACTTTAACGGTTCATTAGAGTGAAACATTGCAAACACTACAATATGTTGGTGACTTTAACGGTTCATTCATTAGTGAAAACATTGCAAACACACTACAATATGTTGGTGACTTTAACGGTTCATTAGAGTGAAACATTGCAAACACTACAATATGTTGGTGACTTTAACGGTTCATTAGAGTGAAACATTGCAAACACTACAATATGTTGGTGACTTTTAACGGTTCATTAGAGTGAAACATTGCAAACACTACAATATGTTGGTGACTTTAACGGTTCATTAGAGTGAAACATTGCAAACACTACAATATGTTGGTGACTTTAACGGTTCATTAGAGTGAAACATTGCAAACACTACAATATGTTGGTGACTTAAAACGGTTCATTAGAGTGAAACATTGCAAACACTACAATATGTTGGTGACTTTTAACGGTTCATTAGAGTGAAACATTGCAAAACACTACAATATGTTGGTGACTTTAACGGTTCATTAGAGTGAAACATTGCAAACACTACAAATATGTTGGTGACTTTAACGGTTCATTAGAGTGAAACATTGCAAACACTACAATATGTTGGTGGACTTTAACGGTTCATTAGAGTGAAACATTGCAAACACTACAATATGTTGGTGACTTTAACGGTTCATTAGAGTGAAACATTGCAAACACTACAATATGTTGGTGACTTTTAACGGTTCATTAGAGTGAAACATTGCAAACACTACAATATGTTGGTGACTTTAACGGTTCATTAGAGTGTGAAACATTGCAAACACTACAATATGTTGGTGACTTTAACGGTTCATTAGAGTGAAACATTGAGTGAAAACACTGCAAATATGTTGGTGTTGGTGACTTTAACGGTTCATTAGAGTGAAACATTGCAAACACTACAATATGTTGGTGACTTGTCATAAAGGGAAAAACGGTTCATTAGAGTGAAACATTGCAAAAAACACTGCAATATGTTGGTGACTGCAATGGGTCATGAAAGGTAAACAAAATGTCATTTCAATGTGTCAGTCACTTTGATAGTTTTTTTCCTCTAGTGAATCGTTTCAGTAAGCTATAGATATTGTACTGAGTACAGCCTTCCCATTGCATGAACCATTAAACCCCTTTATATAGTTGATCAAAGGACAAACTGTGATGCCGGTCATTGTCATCGGTCATCTAAGGAAAAGACTGTAATCACTACAATATGTCGGTCACTTCAATGGCTCATTAAAGAGAAATATTGTCATCAAAATCGACTGCCTATTCCAATAGTTCATAGCTGGGAAAGGCAATAACCGCTAGACCTGTTGGTCGGTTTAATGGTTCATAAAATGGAAAGGCTGTACTCAGTACAATATCTATAATTTACTTTAAACGATTCACCAGAGGAAACAAATGTCTATCAAAACGTCTTTCGGTCGCTTCAATGGTTCATTAAAGGGAAAGGCAGTAATCATTGCACTGTCGGTTGGTCATTTCAACGAGTCATAGAAGGTGAAGTATGCAATCACTACAATGTCGGTTTGTCTCTTCCATCGTTCATCATAGGTAAAAAGGCAGTTATCATTGCATTGTTGGTTGGTCACCTCAATGATTCATAGAAGGTAAAGTATGCAATCACTACAATATCTGTTTATCGGTCATCTCAGTGATTCATAGAAGGTGAAGTATGCAATCACTACAATATCTGTTTGTCTCTCAATCCTTCATCAAAAGGAAAGGCACCAGCCGCCGTGGCAAAAGTATTAGCGTCCAAGATTCCCAGCCGGGAGGTTGTGGGTTGGCTTCCCATCAGAGCCATTTATTTGTCGGAAAAAAAAAAATGCCATGACCTGGTCCTAGCCAGAGTCGAGTTTGCCATGGGCTCAGCTGGGAAGACTGTGAACACACAGTCGAGCTTTATCCATATAATGGATGCGGTCTTTAAGAGTGTTGCTGAAATGTCTTGACCAATACTGCAGGCGTCTGTATCGCACGGGCCTGACTGTCTCTGGAATATGTTGCAAAAGTAAGCCTCAAACCAGAATGGAAATCCTCAGCAGCATCATCTCATTCATCCTCATCCTCATCGGTCATCATAAAAAAGTCTCAAATTCTGTGGGTCTTTGTGATCAGCTCTCATGGTGACCTCAGTTTCGATTACCTTTCCGCGTCTTTGCAGTTGGTTCATTCTGTTGGGTTCATGGATATGGCAAATTTATGAGAACTGTCGTTGGACAGATGTGGTGGTGCCCTCCGGAGGGAGACCTCACTCACAAGAGCTGAGCGACTAAGCCATTATTGTCGTCAGTAGGAGGTTTATTTAGTGGTGTCCTGCTTATGTTGGATCAGAACAGGCGCCACTGAACCCAACCGAAGTGACTCAGCAGCAGGGCAGTATCTCCTCCGGTGGGTTGCCTGATGCCAGTTTGTCATTGATTGCTTCCTACAGATTGCCCGTGCCAGGGCTTTGGCGGGACCAGCCACGTTATGACTGTGGACGGTGAGGAAGGGGGTGGGGGTGGGGGAGCGGGGTGGAGGAAGGAGGAGCACTGGCAGGTTGAGAGGCTTGGATGCAACGCCAGTGTAGTGGTACAGAGAATGAGACAGCAAAAAAAAAAAAAAAAAAAAAAAAAAAAAGAAAAGAAAAAGAAAAGAAAAAGAAAGAAAAAGAAAAAGAAAAAAAAAAAAAAAAAGAATACAGAAAAAGGTACCAAAAGGGACCGACTGTGATCACAATGTCTGTCGCTGACAATAATGATCCATCAAAGGGAGAGTTTGTGATCATTGAAATAACTGTTGGTCACTCTAATGGTTCATCAAAGGGAGAGTTTGTGGTCACTGAAATAACTGTTGGCTACTCTAATGGTTCATGAAAGGGAGCGTTTGTGATCACTGAAATAATTGTTGGCCACTCTAATAGTTCATTAAAACGGAAAATCCGTGACCACAAAAAAATATTTGTCATTCACAAGTGAGGCGGCTGCCAGCGGAGATTTAAACATTTTTTTTAAAAAAAGTATTTATAATGACTCCACCGAACAACGTGGACAAACGAATCAGAACACAAAACAGGACGCGTTTCGACCTCTTAGATCGTCTTCAGGCAAGATAAACAACACTAAGGACAACGAACATTAAGACCGAGTAGTCACTTATCTTTGTCAAATTCGGCGCAAGATGGACATTGAATCATTCACATTCGCCGAATTCGATAAAGTGATTACTCGGTCTTTATTTCCGTTGTCCTGAATGTTGTTTATCTTGTCTGAAGAAGACCTAGGAGGTCGAAACGCGTCGTGTTTTGTCTTCTGACTCGTTTGTCCATTTGTTCGGTGGAGTCATTATGAATACTCTTTTTTTTCATAATTTGTTAACATTAATGGTTAATCAAAGAGGTCTCTAATCAGTGAAAGGGAAAGGCTGTAACTCACTGAATTAGCCGCTGGTCACTCTGACGGTTCATCAAAGGAAACATCTTTAGTTATTTTAGTAACAGTCGGCCACTTCAATAGTTCTTCAAAGGGAGAGCCTGCAATAACTCTTGGTCACTGTGATTTTTCATCGAAGGGAAAGCCTATGATCACTACGATATCTGCTGGCAACGTTTAATGGTTCAGATGTAAGTTGATTCATCAAGGGGGCACGTTGTGATTATCAATGAAAAGGGAAGTAAACTATTACATTTGTTGTGTTTGTTTGTTGCTGTTGTTGTTGCTTTTTTGTACTGAAACTTTTTATTTACTAAGAATGAAATGAAAGATTTTTAAAACACATACCATGCACACATGAACGCAGTGTGCGCACACTGAGAGAGAGAGAGAGAGAGAGAGAGAGAGAGAGGAGGGAGAGAGAGAGAGACAGACAGAGGAGAGAGGCAGAGACAGACAGGCAGCAGACAGGCAGGCAGGCAGCAGACAGAGACAGAGGGACAGAGGGAGAGAGAAGACAGAGACAGAGAGACAGGCAGACAGACAAATGAAGAGAAAGACAGACGGACGGACAGACAGACAGACAGAGACAGACAGACCGACGGAGATGCGCGCGCACTTAAATCGACACAATGTGCATGAGTGCATGCGTACAGAGCGTATGCGTGCCTGTTTTCACACACACACACACACACACACACACACACACACACACACACACACACAAACACACACTCAAAATAGGATATAGGCAGCTCTTTGATTTCCTCAACATAAGCGTCTTTCCAACAAAATCACACTCTTGTCATCAAAATAAAGAAAGTCCAAGCCAGAACGCCATAATCTCTTGTGTCCAGTCTGACATGAACTAACAAGACCAAAAAAAAAAAAAAAAAAAAAAAAAAAAAAAAAGAAATACACACCAATAAGAAATCTTAAAAGCCACAACGACAGATCCAATGGATCGGAATCGATCTTCAGAACATGTGATCCCGTCCACTGAGAAAGAAATGAAGCGCCAGCGCGTGCAGTCTGGGAGAATCTGCCATTTCCGCGGGGCTACTCACTACTAATATACCCTGGCAGTAGCTTACAGTGAAGCGGAAAAATACATAAGCAGTTAATAACAAACAAGAACGATAACGTTTGTTCCCACTGTGAAACAAGTCAAATGTGACCACAAGCAAATCAGAGAGACAAGAAATCAAACGGTAAGATTCTCCCTATCAACGCGCGCTCTCAGAGAGTTGCGGTCCTTAGAATACCTTACATCCCAAGTTACGTAAGGCAAGCTCGATTTGGATTCAAGAAAGCTGAAACCACGGTGAATGTTGAAAGGGATTCAGACTAACAGCATATAAAAAAGCTGGTGAATTCTCTTGACAGCTTCAAACACTCGCTGATACATGCTGATAATTTTTGCATGCCAAGTTCACAAAAAAAAAAAAAAAAAAAAAAAAAAAACAAAAAAAAAACCGGGGAATTTTTCTTGGCAGCATCAAACACTCGCTGATACACGCTTATAATTTTGCATACAAGGCTCACCAAAAAAATATATATATATATAAAATAAACAAAAAGCCGGTGAATTCTTCTTGACAGCATCATACACTCGCTGATATATGCTGATGATTTAGCTCGCAAAGATCAAGCAGATCGTTCCTACTTGCGTTGTTTGCTTATGTAAAGTTGAGATCATTTTCTAGCTTGAATTGCACTGGACTGCCTTTATGATTAAACGCCGTCATAATGGTGCCAGCTTGGTAGATCTCGATCTTAAAATAGATACGGAGAAATCATCTCCCCGGAGTTATCGGAAGATAGGGACAGCGCGTGTTTTAGTTATGGCCCTCTGATGCATGTACTTCTTCGTGTCTTATCCATTTAGTTCTATGACTGTTTTGTCACAGAAGCACAATTTGACCTCCCACCACCCGGCCCCACTTTATTATTATCTAATACACCCTAGGAAAAAAATAATGATAAAATACACATCAATGCTTCACAATGTGAGAAAAGGTTATCGTCCTTGTTCATTATGACACAATATGACAAAACAGACCGATCATGGCAAAAAACAGTGGCGCACAACACTAAGAATACAACAAGAAATGAATAGACAATGCGCCTATAGTTATTACGGTCTGCCCCAACATTTATCATTACACTTACTTGGTGTATGTATAAGCTGCAAAATGCAACTGCTTGTAACAAAACATGTGAAATAAATGTTATAACAACATTGATTCCAAAAGTCAACAGAATTATCACGAGTCGGGTGAAAAGGCTATCATGACTTTTTATTTGAGAGTAAAACAATACAAAACACGACAGTCTTTGGTTATACAATGGGATCATGAAGCTGTTTGACTATCTACATTTTTTTACAACTGCATCCACGCACACTGGTGTCCTCTCTTTGTTTCTCGGGTAGTTTTGTTCATATACAGTGCGCGAGCACTCTCTCTCTCTCTCTCTCTCTCTCTCTCTCTCTCTCTCTAGCAAACTAAGGAACCAGCGTCACGTTAGCGACGAAGTTCATCTACAGATAAAACGTCATCATAATAGAATTACGTCCCTCTTTCTGTGACAAGTGCGATGCACTCGGAACAGACATTGCCATGTAACGTACATAGTCCAGAGAAAGGTATCCTCCTCTTTCAGGCGTAAGAGCTTCTCTGGTGCAGGGGGTGGGGTGCAGAAAAAGTGCAGGATATGTGTAAGCGGAGGGGTGGTATCTATCTCAGCAAAGACACACCCCTTTGTATGGGCCCTGCCTTTGCAACATTTATATAGGGACAGTATCTGCAAGCATTTGTAAGGGCACTGTCTTTGCAAGCATTTGTATGAGCACTGCCTTTGCAAGCATTTGTAAGGGCACTGCCTTTGCAAGCATTTGTATTGGCGCTGCCTTTGCAAGCATTTGTAAGGGCACTGCCTTTGCAAGCATTCGTATGGGGGCTGCATTTATAATGCAGAAAGCGTTTGCGAGCTTCTGTTTGGGGGGAGGGGAGGGGAGGGGGGGGGGGGGGGGGGGGGGGGGGGGGGGCGCTGCCATTGTAAGCACGGCACCTAACTGCCTGCTGTTTACCGTTCTGTCACTTCTGGGGGGCTAATTCTAATAACGCGGCATTTCTGTAGAGCTGCGCCGGAACGCTGGTGACACGGGCGTTCAAATAATCCCCACGCCTGAGCAAGATTTCCATGGCACTAGCACTACCACTAAACGGCGCTGGCATTTTTGCGTAACTTCTAAAACAATGAATAGCACTTACTCAAGATAATGCAAAGCTGATCGGCGCCTCTTAGGGACTGTTTCCTAATGATGGGACTGAAATGCTACTGGCACTAGAACAATGGGACGAGCAAACCTCACAGTCTTCGATGTAAACATTCCTTCACTAAAGGCGCTCCCCTGGACCACAAGAAATTCATTTCAAACTATCAGTCAGATCAAATGAATATGATCAAACATAGCGTTTTCATTGTTATCATCTTAGCGTATCCGGTCACTCGTTCAGAAAGTTTGCGTCTGGATGACATAAATGGCATCCAAACAGCATTGTGTGTGTGTGGATGGGTGGTGGTGGTGGTGGTGGTGGGGGGGGGGGGGGGGGGGGGAGGGAGAGAGGAGGCAACTATGCAACACTGTTCCCTGCGTCTAACCCACTTTTAGAAGAAACCGGTTTTGAAGCTGTTTCCAGCGCGCTCTTATTTCAATATGTGAGCTTGTTTAGCCAATGAACGTCGTTGCTGGTAAACATGTGACTCTGCTTCGTTCATAGGATCAAATTAATTGCAAGCGAATTCGTTCTTGCGATGTGTTTGATGTCGTGTGGCGCGAGGTTTTAAAAGAGAACGCCCATAGGCCCTGCTTTAACTTTCTCGCTTGTGAAGAGTTTGTTTTGGATCAATCTACCCTCAAGACTATCTGACTTGCTTGGCGACACAACAAGCCAGAAAAAAAAAAAAAAAGCCTAAGACACCCAAAACCAGTAAGCAGATTTCACTGAGGATAGTTCATTGAGTGCACTGCACCTGTCAACGGACTGGGGGTAGACCTGCAGTGCAACTTTTACACATCTGTGGCATTTTGCCGTGAGCATTGTTTCCTCTGACATGTCTGGAAGGAAACTGCGTCGAAATACTCGCAGTTCTGCGTCTCTGCTGGGAAATCTGAGACAATTGTGTTCGCACGTTGTGTTGATGAGGTAGTGTGAATCTATCAGCGTCAACCTCCCAGAGCCTCCTCTCCTCTCCTTTTTGCACACACACACACACACACACACACACACACACACACACACACACACACACACACACACACACACGCACACGCACACACACACACACACACACACACACACACATATGTAACACACACACACACACACACACACACACACACACACACACACACACACACACACACACACACGCACACACACACACACACGCCCGCTAGCCCGCACACACACACACACACACACACACACACACACACACACACACACACACACACACACACACACACACACACGTACGCACGCACACAGGCATGCATGCAAGCGAGCTCGCACACACACACACACACACACACACACACACACACACACACACACACACACACACACACACCGCGCTCGCACGCATGCACACACACACACACACACACACTCATTTCCGTTCATGCAGTACGCATAATCCATGTTTCGTCATAGTTCAAGGATGGTCAAAACTATGAGTAATAGGTAAACTTGAGAAAGACAGCATAGACAACCTGAAACACATTTCAGCAACCTAGTCCCCCAAATTCAGTGTTTTGCAGTTTTAGTTCACTTCATCTTCCACACTAGCCAGATCCAAAGCTGATTTCAGACGAAAAAAAAAGCTGAATTAATCACTCGACTGTTTAAACTTTGTTTCAGTGAAGTTGACGTGTTAAGCAAAGTTCAGCGCAGTATGTGAACTACGCAGACACGCTTTAACACGATTATGCGTGATCTATGCATTCTACCTTACGCATCCACGCACGCAGCCAGCCGCACATCTCTATGTTGCAGGTCTAAACAGTACAGTGTTTGACTAATCAATGGTCCGTGTATTATCACTGTGAAATGATGAATCTGAACAAAATGAATGTCACCCCCCCCCCCCTCACCCCCAGCCACCCCCGTTCAAATTGAAGCTGCTGGGCTTTCACGCTCGTTGAGTTTTGCACTGGCGAGTCCAAGGCATTCTCTGCTATGGCTAACCAAACGAGACGGTCATTTTTTTTTTTTACCTTGTAAATGCTTGATAAGCTCACTGCTACACTGATGATGGCTGTTTGTTCATATTCTACAACTACAGTCCTCTATCACAACACACATAAACTTGTGAGCAATTTGCCTTTCTTCTGTCATCAAAACGTTCTGTGTCACACAACACTCCTAATCTAATGAAAACTACTTGCCCTTGTTCCTGTGTAAAACATCAGTTTCCCAAACTCTGAACTGACGGCGAATGTTTCTTTTCGTCATGAAATAAAGCACTCAAACCACAGCATTACTAGAACAAATGCGCACAGCAAAAGCTAAGTCGATTGATGTAAAACAATAATAAAAAAATAAAAAAGCGTGTCCACTTCAAATGTTAACACAGCCTCATCGTTCTTAATTCCCAAAGCCGATGCCGTGACGACTGCGATCTGGTTCAGTGGCCTAATGCAAAATGTCAGAACGGAAGGTGACAACATGGCAGTTTTCCAGCGCCACTTCCGTCTGACACAGCAAGGTGAAGGTGACAAAGATGGATGATGTTGACATGGCACTGCGCGCGCAGTTTGACACACACTCTTCGCTCTCACCGTCTCTGGACTCTGGCGTCAACAGTCTGCTGCCGTCATTATTTCGCTGTCAAACCTGGACCTCCCCCCCCCCCCCCCCCCCCCCCCCCCGGTTGGTAAGATTCTCATCGATACGGCGTATCAGAATAACGGTTTTGAAACAGCACAATTGAACAAAAAATGATTATAAAGAGATAAATAAATGAGTAAGTAGATAGATAAAGAGCAAATAGATGAATATATATATATATATATATATATATATATATATATATATATAATAGAGAGATAGAGAGAGAGAGAGAGAGAGAGAGAGAGAGAGAGAGAAATAGATGAATAAATTAATGAATAAAATAAACAAATAAAAAAAAATAAAACGGACTAAAGAGTGAACTTGAGGGAATAGTAGACGGAGGAAATCCATATGGGAATGTTGGTAATTAGAGATCTGATTTTTGTTTAATGGATATATACGATTGACAAGGACAATGCACTGAATAAGATCTGTTCACACACATGTTTTGTGTGTGCTTGTTAGAGAGAGTGAGTGAGAGAGAGAGAGAGAGAGAGAGAGAGAGAGAGAGAGAGAGAGAGAGAGAGAGAGAGAGAGAGAGAGAGAGAGAGAGAGAGAGAGAGAGAGAGAGAGAGAGAGAGAGAGAGAGAACATTTACAGGTAAAATGGAAAAAACAAGAACAAGCTGAGGCTGAAAATGAAATTAACCGGGAACAAAGACAACAACATCATCATCATCATCATCATCATCATCATCATCAACAACAACAACAACAACGACAAAGTACGACAGGAAAAAAGACAAACAAACGAAACCAACAGCATGCAGGATAGACAAAAAAGAGAGAAGTGTAACACTGTAATAGTTCCCATCGATCTCATGGCAAAGAAAAGGCTTTTACATTAATACAGATATAGTTTACCAGTCTCCACGCCATACTTCCGCCAAACTCTATAACATGTGCGCTGAAACAGACGGTCGAAAAAAAAAAGTGTATTCTGGACTCTTAACAATAAGAGAAGTCTTACACATGTGCCTCCAATCTTAAAGCCACAGTCTCTTGGTTAAAGTGTCCACATAGTGACATAACCAGCAGCACATGCACACAGACACGTTCACATACTCGCAGATTCCCTCATAGACACATACAGCCGCACATGCAAGCCTCTCTGTCTCTATCTGTCTGTCTGTCTGTCTATCTGTCAGTCCGTCTGTCTGTCTGTCTGTCTGTCTCTCTCTCTCTCTCTCTCTCTCTCTCTCTCTCTCTCTCGCTCGCTCGCTATCTCTCTCTCTAACATGCACACACGCACGCACACGAGCACGCGCACGTTCACACCACACACACACACACACACACACACACACACACACACACACACACACACACACAGAGAGAGAGAGAGAGAGAGAGAGAGAGAGAGAGAGAGAGAGAGAGAGAGTAGAGACAAACAGAGACAGAGACAGAGAGGCTTCAAAACAAAGCGCCAGTGTCTGTCGGAAAGATCCGCTATGACACAAGGCATTGCAGTGCAATACAATACAATACAATGCAATACAAAACAACACGGTACAATACAGTGCAATACGGTACTACGCATTCCAATACAATAATATTCAACACAGCGTATTACAATGCAGTTCCTTGCATTGCAGTACAATGCAACGCCTTACAATACTTTGTGCTATACAACATCATACAACGCAATACACCACCGTACAATCCAACAGCACAGCACAGCACAAGGGGAGCTCAAAGCAAGCTGAATGCAAATGAACACGCACCAACAAGACAGTCACAGAGTAACGCCTATGTAATGTACAATGTGAAACAGACAAAGCAGAAATCAAGCCATGATGACGATCAATACACCAGACAGTGGGGCGTTGTAACGTTCACCCAAGACACAATACAACACAGAAGGTGCGTTTATCTTCCGATGTTGAAGATAACAGACAAAACAAAGCAAAACAAAACAAAACAAAACAAACAAGACACAAATTTAAAAAAAACTCAACGAATAAAATGTATAAATAAAAAGATATATAAATATGTCTGTGTACACACACACACACACACACACACACACACACACACACACACACACACACACATACAGAGAGAGGGATAAAAGAGAGAGAGAGAGAGAGAGAGAGAGAGAGAGAGAGAGAGAGAGAGAGAGAGAGAGAGAGAGAGAGAGAGAGAGAGTAGATAGATAGACAAATAAATTGGTAGATAGATAGATGTGTGTGCGTTGTGTGTGTGTGTGTGTGTGTGTGTGTGTGTGTGTGTGTGTGTGTGTGTGTGTGTGTGTGTGTGTGATGGTGAGGAGAGAGAGAGAGAGAGAGAGAGAGAGAGAGAGAGAGAGAGAGAGAGAGAGAGAGAGAGAGTGAGAGCTTCTGACCTCCGTTCTATAAATAAAAAAAAAAATAGACAGGCAAATAAATCAACAAACGAATAAGTAAAAAAAAAATCTAGTTAACTAAACATATTAACAAATTAACCTACTTCGACGATCAACAAAGCACATGCTACAAAGCCCACATCAATCTGATTCCAAAACAAAGTATTATGCTGAGCAGAAAGGCCACAAGGAAACCTATACGTTAAATGCGATTCGTGGGATATGTCATGGAAGCTGTTGATAGACGTCTCGCCACACAAAGCAGCCAGGGACAGCGCGCACAAAGCAGAATACACAAGGAACAAGACACACAAACTTCACGTCTTAAAGCTCTGTCCCACAACAGGAAAGGGGGGGGGGGGGGGGGGGGGGGGGGGGGGGGGAAGGGGAAAGAGGGATTATCACCATAGTTAATAAAATCCCTATCAGGGATTATAACGATTCCGTCCCATTCCACATATGTTATCTAGATTCTCGACGAGCGTAGGGTGGGGGCTGTCTTGAGGAGGAGGTGAAGATGGTGGAGGAGGGGAGTGGGTTGAGGGCGAGTGTAAGGGGGGGGGGGGGGTGCGAGGGGGGGAGTTAGGATTGGAGAGGGGAGGGGGGTGGGGGGGGGGGGTTGGAGAAGGAGGGGGCATACACCCAGGTACAACCCTTCCCCCCACCCCCAAAGCTAGAAGAGAGGCGACAAGTCCTGAAAGATGTGATCTTGACCTCAGAGGGATCACGCAAGGCGTTCGTGGACGTGGACCAAATTAAGTAGCGAGTGTAAATGACGTGCATTGCTCGGAGCTCCCAGCAAAGCGCAGTACGCCTCCGTATTGCCAGCACCAGGTAAGACCACAACACAATGCGCTTGTCCGTATTGCCAGCACCAGGTAAGACCACAACACAATGCGCTTGTCCAGGCAGGGGTACAACATCCTTTACCGGCAATCTCCAGCCGGGGGATGGAGAGGTGGGGGGATGTTGGGGATGGGTATGGGGATAGAGATTAAGGGTAAGGGAAGAGGAGTGAGAGGAGGTGGAGGGGGGGTAGGGATGGGAAGGGTGAGAGGGGGGGGGGGGGTCCGGGCTTCCTTAGATTAGGGGGGGGTGGGGGGGGGACGGGGGGGGGGGGGGGGGGGGGGGGGGGGGGGGATGGGGGACGGGGCCGAGGATGAGCAAATGAGGCCCGTGTTTCTTCACAACCCGAGTTCGGACGTCTGGATGTTTCCACAGGCCATACAACACCCTTCCGGTCACGATCACCTGGGCAGACAAGGGGAGAGCGCTCGTGCTCCGCTCGCCTGTGTTCCGAAAGGTCCCAGAATGGGATGGAAAGGCTTATGTTCTCCATCCCACCACGGGCTGTGGTCTGACTGCTTCTTCTCCAACAGCAAGGATCAAACGTGCAGCGGAGACACAGACCCGCGGCGGAGAAGCCAGACTTGTGCGTCCACATCTCAGAGGTCACGAAGACTGACCTGACAATATGAAAACAGCCAAGGTCATCAAACAGAAGGTGGGAAAGGTCACGGCCGTGTGTCAAGATCAGAGTCAAAGTCTTCCAGCTGCGTGGTCTCCAGCTCCACAATGTCCGCGGAGGGCGAGGTTCCGTTGACCCCGTGGTTCCAGTGGGCCCGGTAGCGGTACTGCCGGTTGCACACACTAAACAGACGCCGGCGGAACTTGAGGATGAGGCCGCAGGTGATAAGGAAGAAGACAGTGAGGCTGGCCGCCACCACGGCCACGATCAGGCGACGGTCGTTGTGGCGCTGGATGACGCTGGGGGGCACGACCTGGGGGCAGCGGAACTGGCTGGCGGTGAGCGAGGACAGGCATTTCCCGAACAGACGAGGCGGCATGTGTGACACCGGATCTGACGAGTGAAGGCCACCGTACCTTCCGCGCTGACCCGTCCCTCTGCTGGTCGTGGGTGCTGTCTTCAGAGCAGGTGCTGTTGCTCGACAAGCCTCCCCAGGCCGTATCCTGGGCTGAACTTGACTCGTTGCTACGGTCCCCGGAGAAGCGTGAGGATCCACCCGGCGTGACAGTCGCAGCGGAGAGGGTTGCCTCGGAGATCCACCACCTCGATGTCCTGCCAGCGGGCTTGTCCCGCGAGCAGAGTCTCTAGGGCGTTGTTGTGCAGGTCAAGGTAGCGTAGGCTTGTCAGGTTCCTGAAAGTGCCCCAGCTGATGTTGGTCAGCGCCTGGTTGTTGCTAATCACCAGCGTCTCCAGGCGGGTCAGTCCAGCGAAGGCGTGGGCTTCGATGGTGGACAGTTCGTGCATCGAGTCCAGTGTCAGATTGACGAGATTGCCCTGCGTGCTGAACGACCGTCCTTTGACGATGCGGATGGCGGTCTGACTGAGATCAAGGGTCCTCAGTGCCGGAAGAGACTTCAGCATGTCCACGGGCACCTCCATGAGTTTGGTCGCC